>CM027124.1:20460390-20560317 GCA_015476505.1 Urochloa ruziziensis
CAGTTGCCCCCAGTGCCATGCTCCTCGATGTATTCTTGAGCATTGCGTCCTCCTCCGGCGACCATGGCCCCTTCTTCACCGTCGCCTTGTCGCAGCAGGGTGCTCTCCCCATCTTCTTTTCTTTCTCTGCTTTCTACTCCTGAGCCTTGTCTCTCTGTGTCTACCTGTGTGCCGGAGGTGTGCTCGTGATGAGTTGCTGGTTTGGTCATGGGGTGGTATGTAGCCCAGGATTTATAGGAGCAGGCGAGAGGGCTTAAAAAAGTACGGATATGGTTTGACCTTGATGCTGACACAAGCTTTTGTTTCGGCGTACTTTGGAGAGTGCCTTTTGTTTCCTTGGCCACCCTATAGCCCCTGCCACTAGTTTATTGTCCTGCTATGCTGCAGAAAGGTGTATTGCTCTGATCTGTGCTTTACTGAACTTCTCTGCCATGCATCCTGCTTTCTGAAACATGGATTGGTGTCTCAGCAACACTTTTTTACCTAACAATTTCAGCTGAGTGTGTACCCTTAAACATATTCTTCAATGCAATCATTTTTTTTGAAAATATTATTCTAGATTTGAGTTATATGAAAAGTTAGAATTTTATTTTTGTAGGACTGTCACATGAATATCAAGATTTTTTTAAAAAAAATTGGTAACAACTGTAAGGGAATTTGATGGCAACAGGCTGGTTACTGCTGCCTTACTGGCAAAACTTCAAACTCTGCTCAATAGGAAGCCTGTAGTAGGTGAATCAGTTATTTTTTCTCAAATTGTATCACTCTGTTTACATATACGTCATTTAGGATTGATAAGGAGTGCACGAGCCACGATGAACAGTTAGTACTCTGCAGTCACCATAGCTTGCTGACCAATGCACAAAGATCAGCTTACGCTAGAACTAGGGTAGTGACTGCGAACCATGTAGAGGACGATGCTGGTACACCACCTGTAGGTTGAAACTGGGCCAACTGCTGTGAACATAGTTAAATTTACGGAGGGTTTAGGTTCTAGCTAGAATGGCACCTTTACTGAATCAATGGAATGTGTCAACGGATAAGAGCGCAGTGCAATGTACAATTTTACCTCTTGTCTTCATCCATCCATTAGAATCCACTGTAATGGGATAAGCATGACAGCCATTGACATTAGGTTGGTCACTGGATATGATGAAACCAGGGCTCAAGCAGAGCTCCCAACTCAGCTGCTTGAAAGAACAGATTTCGAATTTGTAAAAAACCAGACGGTCTTGGCTTCGTGCCAGATAGTTTCTGCAAATTTTCGTGAACTCTGAATGTGCCCTCCCCCACACCCATCAAAAATAAAAAAAATGTTGGAACCAAACAAAGCATCATTCTTTTAATACTTTAAAATACTGTAGAAAAAAGAGGAAAAAATGACTAACACAATGAAATAGCTACAATTATCACTCGACTAATGTAACCCCCAAATTGGCCATCATAATCAGGCTAGTAATCCAAACACTGCTATCAGCTCCCATTCCCGGTAACAATCAGTAAACACCTCATCAGGTTCAGCGGCGTGTCAATTCCAAACCTGAATAATCTGCACATATGTACACTATTTTGACCTGTACGCGACATGGATAATTAAGTCTTCATACAAGGTCATCAAGGCTCCTCTCAAATTGGTAAGATAATAGCATCACCAATAATTCGAGTACCAGTACTTTGACAGCAAGCGTACCCTATGATGCCGCGTACTGCATGTACAAGAGGTAAACACCGTCAGGATGACCAGTCCAAGTCCTTCCATTCAGTTACGGCTGTACTGCGATCCCAAGTCAAGAACTCTAACTTAGGGTGGACCATGGGGAAAACAGATGAATCACCAAACCAACGTTGGGGGGTCCCTTAGCTAGGCTGACCTGCCAAAAGTCCATGGGCAGTTGCAACTGACAATGCAGCAGTATCCTGGATGCATGTTGTCATCTGTTTTGACCTTCGAGACCTGTTCACCCCGGAGACGCGTGTGATCACAGTTTTTTTTTTGTCATGTCATAATTCTTTGTTGTGGTTACGGATGGATGGATATAACGCTGGACCTGTTTAAGGGCATGTTAAAAATGCAGGACTTTAACAGGAATTTTAAACAATTTAACAGGAAATTGGTACGAATTGTGAAGTAATTTTGAAAAATTGGCAGTAAATGTTAGAATCTGATACCCCTCGTTATGCGCAGCAACCCTCGGATCTTGAAAGGATATTGCGAGTACGACACGAGCTTGCACAGTATCAAGAACGAAGTAGACGAATCTCGTAGAAAACCCTAGTTGACGACGTTGAAGCAACCACAACAAGAGAATAGGATTTGGCGAAGCCGACCGCAAATTCTTTAAGCACAACTCCGAAAGAGTACAAGTGATTGCCGCTCCCTCACAACTCTACTTGACCTCTAGGACCCTCGGATTCTTGCCTCATACAAGAATCTAGTGCTTATAGAACTATCTAGCCTATTCCTCTTGAGCGCTCCTAATTGCTTCTCACAAGCCTTGGATGAGACCTTGGTGTTTGCCCTTGGCTTGATTGATTTGATAGAGCCTCTACCCCTTGTTTATATAGTCCCCTCCAAAGCCCCATACATGCAAGTAGGAGTCCTACTCCTAGTAGGATTCATCGCTCAAGTCCTAGTAGAACTAGAAGTCCTAAAGCACACCCCTATTGAGTCCTAATCCAAGTAGGATTTGAGTCACAATACAACAATCTCCACCTTGACTCTAATCCATTGAAGTCATCATGCTCCTCCAAGAATTCGCTCCAAATCGGCTTCTTTTTTTTATACTCCCACCACAAGAGTGCCCCCACCACAGAGGCTCATGCACATCACCACGATATGCGTGTGAGTGTCCCGGCTGGAGCGCCTGGACCCTCCACCTGAGAGCTCCTTCGTTGTGTAGTTTGGTTAACCACACCACCTTCTCCTATGACCCTCCATGCCATAGGTTTGTACCGCCTCTGAGCTCCACCTGCTCGCCGGTACTGCGTGGTCGTCGGTCCCACCACGTCTTCCTTCTTCCAACAGCTTGCAGCTTCACCTCTACGACTGTTAGATTTTGCAACCACCTTTGCCGCCTTGCACTTGACTGCAACTGAGATTTGAGTACCTGCTGTTGACGAGACAGCTTCCTTCTCCTGATCAGGATTTTTACCAAATCTCCCAATGGTTGCACCGCCATTAAGATTTCCTATCACTCGGTATCCACCATTAATCCAGATACTTTTCATGATTACCTGCCCTTTGCAAGTAACTCGCATAACTCCACCTCGAAGTGATAAGCCACAACCTTGGAGTTCTAGCGACCTTACAGATATTAGATTCTTTTTCAAACCCGGGATATACCGAACTCCCGTGAGTGTGCAATGTGTTCCATTATGCATCTCCAATGTAACTGTTCCCACCTTGGTGACAGCATACTCCTTGCAATCCGCCAAGTGAACAATTCCATTCGCCGGGCGTTGAGATCCTTCGTCAAACATCTCCCTTGCCGAACATACATGGAAACAACTCCCTGAATCTAATATCCAATCATGAATAGTCCCTGGTTGACTGACGATAAGTATATCACCTTCATCCTCACTTGCCACCGAGCATGCTCCTCTCATATTCTTCAAATTTGGACAATCCTTTATCATGTGACCCTCTTTGTCACAAAGATAGCATGTACGGCTGCCCTTGCTCTTGCCTTTCTTCTTCCCGCGATTCAAGACTTTGCCTGCTCCACTTGAAACAGTCAATGCTTGATCACCCGAGGATGAAGATTCCTGTGGCTTCTTCAAGGACTCCGCCTCCAACAGGTATGCAACTGTCTCGTTGAAGTTGAGAGTAGTTTTCCCGACGAGAATATTCATCACCAATTGCTCCCATGATGGTGGTAAGGATGAAGCCAGTATGACGACTTTATCGTTCTCCTCAATTTCCTCATCCACACTAACCAGCTGCGTGACAAGTTTGTTGAAGACATTTAGATGGTCAACGAATCGTGTGCCTTCCTCCATGCGCAACCTGAATAGTTGACGCTTCAGCACCCACCGATTTGTCAGCGACTTTGCCATATACAATTCTTCTAAGCTCTTCCATAATTTCTTCGGGGAATTCTCCTTGATTACCGAGTACTTTACCTCATCGGAGAGACATAGTCGAATTGTACTGACAGCCTTCCGCTCCATCACCTTCCAGTCTTCAGCGGTTGTGCTCTCCGGTTTGGTCCCCTCAAGAGCATCAATTAACCCTTGCTGGACAAGCACATCTGTTACCACACACTGCCACACGCTGAAATTCCCTTTGCCATCAAATTTCTCTACTTGATTCCACATCCCTGACATCGTCTTGATTTCGTGCACCCTAGCACTGCCGACCTTCTCACAAAATCAGCTCAATCCGACCTTGGCTCTGATACCACTTGTTAGAATCTGATACCCCTCGTTATGCGCAGCAACCCTCGGATCTTGAAAGGATATTGCGAGTACGACACGAGCTTGCACAGTATCAAGAACGAAGTAGACGAATCTCGTAGAAAACCCTAGTTGACGACGTTGAAGCAACCACAACAAGAGAATAGGATTTGGCGAAGCCGACCGCAAATTCTTTAAGCACAACTCCGAAAGAGTACAAGTGATTGCCGCTCCCTCACAACTCTACTTGACCCTCTAGGACCCTCGGATTCTTGCCTCATACAAGAATCTAGTGCTTATAGAACTATCTAGCCTATTCCTCTTGAGCGCTCCTAATTGCTTCTCACAAGCCTTGGATGAGACCTTGGTGTTTGCCCTTGGCTTGATTGATTTGATAGAGCCTCTACCCCTTGTTTATATAGTCCCCTCCAAAGCCCCATACATGCAAGTAGGAGTCCTACTCCTAGTAGGATTCATCGCTCAAGTCCTAGTAGAACTAGAAGTCCTAAAGCACACCCCTATTGAGTCCTAATCCAAGTAGGATTTGAGTCACAATACAACAGTAAAGACCATTGAAAGGAAGGTTTTGAACATCAATTAGCAATGAGGATCAAGTGGGCTTTTCGGAGCATGCATCTTTGTGTTTCATACTAGATCATTGACCTTCGTGGTTTCTGTTTGCACTTTTTGTTTGCAAAACGAGGGACCTTGCATCTTGGGGTGGTTGGTTTTAGATTGATTCCTAATATATTGTGATTAATCACAACTTGGATGATTATGATACTGATGCCCATTCATCAATTTGATGAGAATACAAGCTTAACATTCCAGCAGAGAACAGATTCACCGACCCAGAAGAAGCAGCTCCCCGAACAATCCAGCCGATCTGTTAGTCGTAGAACCAACTAAACCATGAGTGTCACTTAGGCAACATGAAGACAAAATTGCAGGTTTGCTTAAAATGCTGTCTTAAGTTTCGCAAGATATTGGATTCTCATATCGAGCACGAGTAAAATAAAAATATTTTTAAATCCTAGTTAACTATTGTAAAATCAGTGGCGCAGAAATTTCACAACCATCCAGTATTTATTATGAAAGTTTCAGCTGCAAGCCTGCAAGAGAAGAGATCACGAGTCACATTTTTTGGTCTTCTGATTCTTCATTTCCCCTTCCGTATGCTCAAGGACAGTACACGTACCCGTATGTATACTCAAACGTTTGAGCTACCAGCACTGGCTGTCTTATTAATTGAAGCATGTACACTTGTTCTGCATACCGTCTTGTCAGGATCTTCCTTGGTCAGAGCGAAGCAGGTCTGGGAAATTACATCCGAACGAGTACACTTTTGACTTGCAGGATGAGAAGTTGTTGCAGCTTTTCCTTGAATGGCCATGATGTATATGGTATACTGGTTTGTCTAATTGTATATTTCTTGCTCAAAAAATCAAACAGACACAATGGAGATCAAGATGCTAATAGGGGTCTAATGCTACACACTGGAGTAGATGCAGGTTTACTGCCATCAGGAATGTAATGCAGGTTGCATACATCTCGGTGGTGTTAGTTGCCCTTGCACAAGATAAGTGGGATGTATATCCAATATACCTGTGCCTGCTGTCCAAAGAAGTAGCATCAGTAAGCAAACCGTGCCCTAAACAAAAAATCTCAAAAGGTTAGACAGAAAGGTGGCAATTAGTGGTACATCCCATTAAAAATCTATGCTTAGGAAAAGTTTTAAAAAGATTGCATGGCCAAGTTGCTACTGTGCTATCTCAAAAGAACAGATAAGTTAGTAGCAAGGCATGGAGCATCACAACTCTGCCAGGTGCCTCCAAGCAGAAGCTGGCTATATGATCTGACACCATGGAGTAGACTCACCTAAACAACTTACAAAATAAGGGCATTAGACCTTCACAAGTCTCATGATCAGTGAAATTAAGTAATGAATGTGCTGCTTATTGTTTAAAGATTCTTTGGATAAGGTGAGTTGACCATATTATTCAGGGATCTCAGGAGGAGTAAGATAAAGCTTTGTAGTGGTCTTGGTGATGAACTGGTGATCAAGTAAACTTGATGGATGACCTTTAATATCTCAGTGCAATTAACTCAATTCGTTGTCCTATGACGAATTGTGTACATATACTTTCTACGCCTTTTGACTAGTGTTTTCTCCTTCATTCTTTAGTCACGGGTGACAAGAAAAGTAATTGTACTTGCACGCGTGGATAGACCATGACATAATCCTGGATTTATTCTGACTGAGCTTAACTAATTTGATGCCATTGGGGAGAAAAAGAATAGTACCACTGCACGAGCATTGACAGCTGTTCTGCACATCTTTGGCAAGAACAAAGTAGTTGCAAGAGAGAATTCGAGTTTTATATAAACAACTTCTTTTTCTGAAGTCAGAGTGTTGCACAAAATTAAGTTTCCGATTTGAATAGTGAGTGTTAATTCTTCAAAAGTTATACAGGAAGCGAGAAAGTTGTCAGCTAGTTGGTCTTTTGAGAGCGAGTAAATAAGCACTTTTTTTTAATAATGGAAAGAGGTTCCGGCTTCAACCATCTCTTACAAGAGGGTACGAGTCCACAATTATTACATATAGTAGCTCAATGCTACCCACATTCAAGCAAAAGTTTTAACCAAATGCATAAAGTATTAAACACCAATCCGCAAACGAAACGACCATCCATGGGAAGCAAAGAAGCAAATAAGCACTATTACGTAGCTGATTTGTATGAGAGATTAGTGTTACACATTTTTCCTAAAAAAAGCCAGGTTATAAGTTACATTATTCCATAAATGTGCTGAGAACCTCACAGGAAGGTCATTGCAGAGTGTGCAAGACTGCAAGCATTTCAATCGTCATGGGGTATACATCCTCTATCATAGGCTCAATTAACTGGTACAAGCAGCAGCATGCAGGACGGGAAGACTGGTACTTATGAATTGAGACTTCCTGCTATTGCTCTGTTCTGCACTGTCACCCTTCTGCGCTCCCAGGTCCCAGCTGCCGCAAGGCCAAGCCTCGATATTGCCTTGTTCTACTCCAATGTCTCATCAAGATCATGCCTATTTCTTTCGTAGCTGCATCGCAGCTTCAGAACGGGGAATGGAAGAGCATAACAAAGTTACTGAAAAAATGACGAATAGGATGAAGAAGACAAGAAGTCCCTATGCCTTGGCTGCTAAACTATACGCTGTATCCATTGGTGAATCATGCTGCACGAAATTCATATATATAGACCAGCAAGATCATCCACTTTTTGCCCCCTATTCATCTATTCCTCCTTATATATTAAAGCTCCAAGCCATTGGAGCAATCCTAGGGGTAGATGCTACTATTCATGGGTCCCACGGGACCCACCATGCGTGGGACCCACGGACACGCGTGTGTGGGGCCACATGACCCGCATATGTGGGACCCGCATACCGTACATGGGACCCACAGACCACTATATGTGGGGCCCACCATTTTTTTTTACAAAACGGACTTACAATTTTTGAAAAAATTATATCGTGCTTAAAGAACCAATACAACATAAATGGCCTATAATTATCAAATTCTCAATCACGAAAATTATTGTATGGCGCTCAGACTCAAAATAACCAATGATGTAAGGTATAACTATTTGGGATGAATTTATATTCTAATACTGGTCAATTAAACTTTTAATTATTTTAATTGATTTCTTGATTTAATAATCAATACAATGTTACTTACTAACACAATACAAGCAATATATGTTATTTTATTAATATTTCAGAACATAAAAAATTTATAGTAGCCGCGCATAGCGCGCTAATCTGACTAGTGCACTTCTATTCGTCCTTGAGTTTTCCTCTCAAGTCCCAACTCTGTTTTGCAAGAATGGACAGACCCAGAACATCAACTTGCATGCCTTATTACTCCAACAAAAAAAATAAAAATAAAAAAGAGAGAGGGATAGGGCTTTCATGCAACGTCCTCATTGTTCAAGGATTTAAGGAAGACTAACTATAACTTGTAGTGGTCTTGTTGGCTCATCAAGTAAACTTTAGTATCTCAGTGGGTTTTTCTTACTTTTGTCCTACGCAGAATATTTTGTACGTGTATTATTCCCACGCCTTCTGACTACTGTTTTCTTCCTCATTATTTAGTTGTATTTGTATGTGACAAAAAAAAGTAATTGTACTTGCACCAGTTGATAGACCATGACATAATCCTGGAATTTAGTCGGACTGATTTGTTTGCCTAATTTGATGCTATTCGACACAAAATGTATGTGACCACATGGCGCAAAGCTTTGACAGCTGTCTTGCACATTTCTTGGTAAGAGGGAAGTCCTTACCTAGAGAATTCTGAGTTTTTGCCAAAAAAAAAAATGAAGCAGAGTACTGCACAAAAATTTTGAAAGCTTTATTCAATTTTCACAATGTAAAGCTCCAATATTCCAGTAAAATGGCCAAGAGTCATTAACCATCTGTTCCGTTCATGTGTTGTTTTGTTCTGCATGTAATCAATCATTGACGGAGAAAGGACTTTCGGTCCTCTCCCCTTAGTGGAGCCGGTACTAAAGTGGACCTTTACTACCGGCTGCAGCCAACAGTGCAAAAATGCCACGTTAGTACCAGCTGGTAACACCAACCGGTACTAACGTGCATCGCTGGTCCCCACCCACCAACGGGCAGATGCCACGTTAGTACCAGCTAGTGTTACCAGCCGGTACTAACCTGACCGTGCCAAATTAGTACCGGCTGGTAACACCAGCCGACACTAAGTGTCAACGCTTTAGTACCGGCTGGGTTACCAGCCGATACTAACTTGACACGGCTATATCAGAGCCCCTTCTTCCCCCCCGAGCTCAACCGAGCTCGAGCCCCTTCCTCTCTCCATGGCTTGTTAGGGGCAAATAGCCATCATGGTCCTTGAACTTTGCTTCAAGGTTCAAGTTCGTACCCTCAACTTTCAGAATGACCATTCTAGTCCTTCAACTTTCATTTGTGGGTCAAATTTATCCTAGTCCTTCAACTTTTATTTGTGACTAATATGAAAAGTCTTTTTTACCCTTGTCACTATAATCAATGGTAGGACTAATCCAATAGAGTATCTATTGTTTTGTTGTCTCTCACAAGCGCCCTTTCGTGTTTGATTTGATCTGGATCATACAAGAACAATATGCATATGTTTGCTCAACTTTCGCAACATTCGGTACAGTCTATTTTTGCAACGATCAATTTCAATTTTCTCTGCACGCATTCGCTGTACAGCTTCCAAATACATACATGCCACTACCATGATTTTCTTGCATAGTCCAAATATCATTTTTAAAGTAAGGGAAGCCATTGTGAAGAAATGATGCACCGCCAGCAAAAGAAAAGAAAAGTAGTATCTGTTAGCATGATAATATGTGTGGCCACAAGTTTAAATGGGTAGGAGCCACGCATTTAGTACGACAACTAGCTAGGTTTGCTCGATCATATGACAGCATTATGGCCATGTCCAGTGCACACTGTGAAGGTGAAAACTAAACAAAGAAGCAACCAAGGGTAAAAATGACTTTTCGCATTAGTTTCATGCTAATATGAAGCATTTTATCGTCATAAGGATGAGTTTGACTCGAAAATAAAAGTTGAGGGACTAAATTAGCCGATTTGAAAGTTGAGGGACGAAGTTGACCTTTGGGGCAAAGTTGAGGGACCAAAGAGGCTATTTTGCTTGTTAGGGGGAGAGTTTTGCCCATTTTTTCCCAAAATTTGTGAGGATTTCACTCCTCTAAGTACGTCAAAGGTTAGCAACTTCATCCTCACTTCTTTCATGGTGTTATTTTTCGTTTTATGGTTTCTAGATAGATAAATTAGTGATTTTAGGATGTGAGGGAATGTGCATATATTTTTTATTTGTAAATATGTACAATCGATTAGTTGATTTTTAGAAAGGTTTAGTACATAGTATGTATATGACATATTTAGAGTTATTTTTTAAAATTATTTTATAGTGACATTTGTACGTATTATTATTCTAATTTTTTAAAATACTCCATGTCTTTTTATTGTATATTAATTTAAGATATGTGGAATTGATTATTTCAAATTAGAGAAAGTTTACTAGATAGTTGCATATGACACGTTTAGAGTTACTTTTTTTCGAATTATTTGCAGTGACATGTTATTATTAAGGTTTTTTTAATTTTAATTAGAAATGTTATGTAAATCTTTACTTCTAAGTTAATTTATAGATGGTAATTGTTTTTGACGAAAATGTTATTCTTTTGTTGAGAAATAAAAGGCTCGTGGTCATATCAATATGGACCCTACTGGAGGTAGTGGTACCAGTGATTTGTGATTGTCATTTGTCTCACGGGAAGGGTAAAACTCCAGTAGGACCTAATGAGAAATCGAAAAAACCAGGAGCTTGGGTGAAAGCACAACTTTCTTTTTTGCAAAAGAAACACGAAGAATGTGTTTGCAAGGGGTGAGGAACCTGGTTTCGATCTTGAAGATCTGTTGCGGCGCTACGCTCCATCACCACCAAACTAAGCTCCACCATCCGCCGCACCAAGAAAAAAATATATCAGAGCATCCTAAGGATGGTTGAAGATCTCGGCCGTGTTGCATGTTGGAAGTGGAGAAATTTATGTTGCTTTGAATAAATTATGTTGTAATGTTTTATTTTTGAACCTTGATCGTGTTGCATGTTGGAGTTTTAGAAATATATGTTTATGTTCAATAAATTGTGTTGAATCCATTTTGAAACGGGAAATTAAATATTGCAGATGGACCGGCAATGGATGTACGACGCCCGAGCCACATCAGCGTGGATTAATGGCCTAGAATCTTTTCTCAATGCAGCTAAGGCCAACAGATCACCAAAGAGTTTAATGTTCAGTCCGTGCAGTGTTTGCCAAAATAGGAAGGAATACAAGAAAAGAGATACTCTATGGTCCCGTATTTATGGTAGAGGTTTCATGAGAAGTTATAACGTTTGGACCAAACACGGTGAACATGGAGTTATGATGGAAGATAATGAAGATGATGACGATAACAATGACATTCCAGACTGGGCATTTCTTCATGATGCTGAGGGCTTTCAAGATGAACCGATGGACGAGTGTGAAGCAAATGTTGCAGAAGTGGAGCCACCAGACGAGTTAGGTCAGGTGTTGCTTGATGCACATAAAGATAGTGAATCTGTCAAGGAGCAAAAGAATGAGAACATGTTGAAGGATCACCGAAAGCTATTGTACCCTGGTTGCAAACCTGAGCAGAAGAAGTTGGGTACAGCGCTGGAGATGCTGAAATGAAGGCAACTAATGGTGTCACCGATAAGGGATTCCGTGAGCTATTAACCATTGTAAAGAACATACTTCCTGAGGGTAACGAGCTGCCGTCGACAACATACGAAGCTAAAAAGATTGTTTGCCCACTTGGATTGGAGGTACCAAAGATCCACACATGTCCTAATGACTATATCCTGTATCACGACAAGGAATACGAGAACTTGCAATCTTGTCCAGTTTGCAAAGCAATGCGGTATAAGATCAGGCGAGACGATCTAGGTGATGTTGACGGGCAGCCAGTCAAGAAGAGAGTTCCCGCAAAGTTGTTGTGGTACTTGTTGGCACTCCTTAGCGTCACGTTTTAGCAACGCTCAAGAGCGCGTAGATATATGTCGTTGTATGCAAAATTAATTCTGCAAGCGCACAGAATATATCTCGTTGTAGCACTTCACCGTGGGTGTAACCCCAGGGTATCGTATTTATATTTCCGCAGGGAAGCAGCTAGTTAAAGTGTATTGAAGAATGAAATGATATATCTTGCCAGAAATATCAAGCCACAAACCCAGGGGCACAAACTCTAGGTTTGGGTGGATAATGGTCAAGTTAATGACCGGATAGAAGGTCTGAAAGACCAGCGACACACGGAGCACCTATTTGTAAAGAAAAGGAAAGACGTTGGGAGAAACCGGACCTAGACTCTTTCTAACTCAGAGCAAAAGGCACTCTATCCTTAGCCTAGACCCTAGCTTAGATACCGGGAACAGAGCTCGCTTCGACGGCTAGAACGGGAGAACCTCAGAACGGGGTGAGAGAGGGGGTTCTCCGGGCTCAGCACTACTGTTATGAATACACCCGAACGTGGTGGACTACGAAGGACGGACAGGGCTGTCACCACCTGCCGCCTACCACTGCTGTACCGTGGGGTGCAACACACTTCCTAGTTAATCAACAAGCCAGACACCACGTCTGCACTCGATGATTAAGATTTCTCTTGAGGCCTGTCAAGAGAAATCCCCGTCTTCCCTAAGGCGTCTTACGGCCCGGTCAAGGCGAGCAAACCCGCGAGATAAAACCCGGTAGAGCTAAACTAAACTCTACACTAAAACTAAAGGGGATAGGACTTTGCTCTAAAGAGAGCAAGATCTTTACTCTTAAAGAAGAGCAAGAGAGAAATATAAAAGATAACTTAAGCTCTGAAATAAGAAAGTAATTGTATAAATAAACTCTTCAAAAGAAGGAAAGGATACAAGAGCTTTACCAGAACTCCGAAGACTCCAAAGATCCGAGCTAAGCTCGACTCGACTCTACTCCCAACTCTAATCCTAATCTAAGAAATGAAAAAGATACTAGATCTCCCTTCAAGTAAAGACTTGAGATATGTGGTGTGTGTCTTCCCAAGGTGAATGAGCTTCCTTTTATATCCTCCAGGGGGTGGATGTCAGCGTCATTAGCACGCCAAGGCTCTGCTTAGGCTTCACGCGAAGGATGAGACGTGGCGGCCACAGAGGGAGGCCGGCCGGCCTGGGCTAGGCCGGCCGGCCTGGCCCTGGTGCCACTTGGCACCGTCCTCTGCAGGAACGGTCCTGATGCTCTCCCAAGGTCGGTAACGGTTGCGTTTAGTTGAAGCTTGTCCGAGAATCCTAGGATGTGGGCCCTTCAATCCATGTGTTTTCACCTCTAGGCCTTCCGAGTCCTTGGATCAAACCGACGTTGTTTGCACAGTGCTTGATCATCCTGGGCACTTGGCATGGCTTGTGGATCAATGACGTGGCCTAGACCTGGCCAGGGGAGGCCGGTCGGCCTGGCCTAGGCCGGCCGGCCTGGCTCTGTGCCTGCTTTGGCCCTTGTTTCTCCTGGTTCATCCTGCAAGCACAACTCATCCAAAACATGTGGAATTTGTCAATAAAAATACTTTTATGTATGGAATATGGTATGATCATCCTCATTTTACCAAAATGTTGACGGTCACTACGGTGTTATAATGGCCGTCAACAGTACTTTCCTATAATATCATGTTCGAAACGCTTGTTCAAGAACAGAGATAACACTAAGTTGATGCGGTGGCACAAAGAAGATCGTAAGGAAGACGGTCTGATGAGACACCTTGCAGATGGGGCCCAGTGGAGAAACCTTGACCGTGAGTACCCTGAATTTGATAAAGACCCAAGGAACATAAGATTTGGTCTTAGTACTGATGGGATGAATCCATTCGGTGAGTTTGGCTGCAGTCATAGTACATGGCCTGTGCTACTATGTATCTACAACCTTCCTCCTTGGTTGTGCATGAAGCGAAAGTTCATCATGATGCCGTTGCTTATAGAAGGGCCAAAAGAACCTGGCAATGACATAGATGCGTTCCTGCAACCCTTGATTGATGATCTCTTACTGCTCTAGAAGGAAGAAGGCATACAAGTTTGGGATGAGTATAATGACCAGGGACATGCTCCAATGTGGAAGAAAAAGTCTATTTTGTGGCCTACCTTATTGGCAAGTCTTACATGTTCGCAACGCAATTGATGTGATGCATCTGTCGAATAATCTTTGCGTGAACATACTAGGCTTCCTAGGAGTGCATGGTAAGAAGTCTAAAGACACAATGGCAGCAAGACGCGACATGCATTGCTGACACAACGACAAGGCTTGGAACCCAAAGAGAGACAAAGGACGTCACTATTTGAATCCTGCCGGCTACAATCTGAGCAAAGAGGAGAATGAAAGTATGTTTGATTGCTTGAACAATATCAAGGTTCCGACCGGATACTCCTCGAATATACAAGGCATAATAAACGTGAAGGAGAAGAAAATCCTAAACTTGAAGTCCCATGACTGCCACGTCCTGATGACACAATTACTTCCGGTTGTACTGAGGGGTGTTCTACCAGAGAATGTAAGGTTGACAGTCGTAAAACTTTGTGCGTTCATGAATGAAATTTCACAGAAGGCCATTAATCCAAGAATCTGATAAAGCTATAGAAAGACATTGTCGAATGCCTTGTAAGCTTTGAGATGATCTTCCCACCTTCCTTCTTCAACATAATGACACACCTGCTGGTTCATATTGTGAATGAAATTACTATCTTGGGTCCTATTTTTCTACACAATATGGTTCCTTTTGAGAGGTTCATGGGAGTCTGGAAGAAGTACGTTCACGCCCAAAAGGATGCATTGCCAAGGGCTACGTAACAAAGGAGGTCATTGACTTTTGTGTTAACTTTATTCCTGACCTCGGTCCGATTTGGCTCCCGGTTTCACACCATGAGGGTCGACTAAAGGAAAAAGGCACACTGGGAAAGAAATCTGTTATGGACATCCCTTATAGTGAAATCAGCAAAGCAAACTGTTAGACCCCTAGGATCACTAGATGCACAAATAGCCGGGACTTTGGAGATTACAGAGAGTTCAAGAGAGATGCACAAATAGCCGGGACTTTGGTGATTACAGAGAGTTCAAGAGAGATGCACATGCTCGGACTACTACTAGGGGTGAGAGATGAGGGGAGAGTGGGGTCGTACCTTCGCCGCGGTGCGCGGAAGCGGCGGCGGAGGAGCTCGGCCCGGGCATCTCGTTCGTTTGGTGGAGGTTGCCCTAGGGCAGCGACGCGCAGTGCGGTGCCTCTCGTCGGTCTTGGTGTTGGCGGCGCTTCCTGTTGCTTCTGCACCACCCGGATCAGTGGGTGTGTGGATGGGGGGCTGGCGGCTCGGGCCAACCTCGTAACTTGAGCCGTTGGCGCCCACCCCTTTATGTAGTGCAGCACGACAGGTGCCCGCCAACCATTAGGGTTGGTGCGCCCCCGATCAGGGCGCAGATCAGAGGGCCCAGTGGGCCGTTGGGCCCACTGGAGGGAGATCAATCTAACATTCTCCCCCTTGATCTCACTTTTAACTTTTGTACTCTGAAAGGACTCTTTTCAAAGTACTTTGTCTCATCACAGATGGACGCGTAGAGCATGCTTCATCGTAACGGTATTTTTCCGATAGAATCAACCAGCTACAACTCATCCCTCTGTTTTTGAAACAACAAAACTTTCTTCTTTTCGGGCCCTTTGTAATCCAAGGATCATAGGCTTTCCCTTATCCCCATGCCGGCTAAGTGTTCCTTGAACACAATGGGTGGTAAGCCTTTCGTTAGCGGATCCGCAAGCATATTCTTTGTCCCTATATGCTCGAGACTTATGGTGCGATCCTGGATTTTATCTTTCACAACATAATACTTTATCTCAATTTGTTTGGAAGCATTACTAGACTTGTTGTTGTGAGCATAGAATACTGCTGCCTGATTGTTGCAGTACATCTTTAGTGGTTTCTTAATACTATCAACCACTCTTAGACCGGGTACAAATTTCTTAAACCACAATGCCTGCCCCAAGGCCTCATTGCACGCTATAAATTCTGCATACATCATAGATGTTGCAGTGATACTTTGTTTGGAGCTTCTCCATGAGACAACTCCTCCTGCGAGAGTGAACACATAACCCGTTGTGGATTTTCTGTCATCTATATCTCCCGCATAATCTGCATCTGCATACCCCTTTATCTCTAAGGAGTCAGATCTTGTATATGTAAGCATGAGACCTGTTGTGCCTTGCGCGTAACGCAAGGCTTTCTTTACCATTTTCCAGTGCTCCATGCCTGGATTATCTTGGTATCTACCAAGTACCCCGGTGACAAAAGATAAGTCAGGGCGAGTGCATACTTGCGCATATTGTAGGCTTCCAACAGCCGAAGCATATGGAACCGCTTTCATTTGATCGAGCTCGTGTTGGTTTCTGGGACACTGAAACCTCCCATATTTATCACCCTTAACTATAGGTGCATGTGTGGCTTTGCTCGCATGCATATTGAATTTCTTTAGAACTTTTTCTAAATATGCCTTTTGCGATAATCCTAATACCCCATTCCTTCTATCTCGGTGAATTTCTATGCCTAAAACATACGATGCTTCACCAAGATCTTTCATATCAAAATTTGTGGACAAAAATTTCTTTGTTTCCAGTAGCAAACTGACACCACTGCTAGCAAGCAAAATGTCATCCACGTACAAGATTATGAAAATAAATTTCCCTTTCTTAAATTTCGCGTAAACGCAGTTGTCCTCTACGTTCACTATAAACCCAAATTCCTTTATGACGCTGTCAAACTTTAAATACCACTGTCTAGAGGCTTGCTTTAATCCGTAAATGGATTTCTTTAGACGACACCCCATATCTTCTTTGTCTTCCATGATAAAACCCTTAGGTTGTTTCATGTAAACTCTTTCTTCTAATTCTCCATTGAGAAATGTCGTCTTTACATCCATCTGATGTAATTCCAGGTTATAATGTGCCACTAACGCCATCATAATTCTGAAGAAATCTTTACAAGAGACCGGAGAAAAAGTCTCTTTGTAATCTATCCCTTCTCTTTGCGTGAAACCTTTTGCCACAAGTCTTGCTTTGTATTTTCTATGTTCCCTCTGGAGACATATTTTGTTTTGTAGACCCATTTACAGCCTACTCTTTGGCTCCTTAGGAATTTTCTCCAGTTCCCAAACATTGTTGGAACTCATTGACCTCATCTCTTCTTCCATGGCCTTTTGCCATTTCGATGAGTGAGGACTACTCATGGCTTCTTCATATGTCGTGGGATCACCCTCCATATGAACTTCTATTAAATTATTTAGTTCATAGATGTCCTCAGAGATTGCAGGTCTCCTGGCTCTTTGAGACCTTCTCGGGCCCTCTTGCTGTGGTACATTTTGTGCTTGAATCTCTGGCACGTTTTGTACTACTATTTCTGGCACATTCTGTACCACTATTTCTGGCACATTTTGTATCACTATTTCTGGCACATTTTCTATGGGTGGTGGCTGCGGTGGCTCAACCCCATGAGCAACAGTAGTTTCTATCGGTTCCTGAAGGACAGGTTCCAGATTTTCACTCACGGTTGCCATGGGAGGAATCACAGCAGGCGCTGGCACCTCAACTGCAGGAGCTATTGGTGGAATCACAACCGCAGGTGCTGTCGGTGCAGCTACAACAGGTAACTCGAAGTAAGGTTCTAGAACCATTGGAGTAGGTACATATACCCGCTTCTCTACAAGATCAATCTTTTGAGCAACCATGCTCCCCCTCATCATGTCATCCTCTAGAAAAAACAGCGTGTCTCGTTTCTACAAACTTTGTATATCCGTTAGGACAGTAGAAACGAAAACCTTTTGACTTTTCAGGATAGCCAATGAAATGGCAGCTCACTGTCTTTGGATCTAACTTCCCAATTTTTGGGTTAAATACTTTAGCTTCAGCAGTGTGGGCCCCGCCACTCGGTCTGGCCCACCTAGCATGAAATAATGTCATTTCCTGGTAAAGGAAAACATTAATTGCATAAGAGTTGGCAACAGCTAACTAGAATTGAAAAGTAAAGATCGAAACTAGGACCTGATCAAGACAACTTGCAGGGCCGGTGAAGGGAGGGAAGCCTTCCGATGGAGCTGCAAGATTTCACAAGCAAGTCTGAGTACCACCGCACTCAGCAAGTACATAACAATCGAAGGTATAAACATGCATTATTAGTTGACAAGTGATTAATGAATCGGTGTTGGGTCCTGGAGGGGCAAGAACCTCCCTACCAGTCCCCCTGGTGATTCTGGCCCGGATCCTTCTGTCGATCCCGCAATCACCTTCATCTCATTATCGATACTCCTATGGGTTATTCTTGGCTAATCTGTGGGAGCATTAACCAGACGGGCTCATAACCGAGAGCCACGGCTATCGATAGATTGGGTAACTCTGCAGAGGTTTGTACTCTTGAAACTATACGGTCAGGCGACCCTTCCGTGGCCAACGGTAGGGCCACCCTACGGGACTCATATCCACTGGCATCCATCTCTGGACAGCTTCCATCTGGGTCTACCCACGGATGCTACTGGGGTCTAAACAGGGATCGCATAAACGTCCACACAAGGACACCAACCCGGGTATGGATGCATCATATAATTTAGGGCATGCATCGCCCGTGGGCCCTACCAGCCCTGTCACATGCGAAACGTGCCGACCAGTCCCAGGTCTCTGTCTGGGGCTGTCTCCAGCATTTCCGTTGCCCACCGTGGCCCCTGGGGTAGCTTTGCCTGAGGTAGCTGGTGGAGTGTGAGTCGAGGCCTCACATTACAGGGCATTCCCGAAGGCTATGTCCTTTTTGGCCCGTATAGCCGTACATGGCGTTGGAAAAACTTTCCCAAGAACCGGTCCTTAAGCGACCAAAGTAGGGCTCTGGATAGGAGCTCCTCCGAGACTATCCACCCTACCTCGCATCTTCTTCCCCCTGGGTGCCTCTCGCGACCAGGGTTTCTGGCACTGGTTAGTGTATTAGTAGTTGGGGGTATCTGAGTGGCTAATTCTCAATGCAACTACAGACATTTAGCTAAGAGTAGAGCATGTTAATGCAATTGATTATCATGAGCAAGGAAATTGCTAAGACTTGCCTGATACGGTGGTAGTCTCCGCTGGGGCTATAATCCTGAGGTTTCCTGGCGGAGTATCTACACAAATACAAATATATGACTAATCAATCATCACAGCGAATGAATTACTTGTGGAGAAAGGGGTTGGGTAGAATAGTTATAGGGGTGGTTTCTAAGTTAATCGAGGGTTTAGAGCCGGTGTTTTGAATAGGTTTTGGGTCTCCCGGGGGTTTAGACGGGGTTTGGAAAACGTCGGTGGAAGGCAATAAATTACTTCTAAGCTTAAGAAAGGTTTCTAGGGAATCTAATCTTATGAAAAACCTTAGAATATATTTTAATAATTTTAGGAATTTATTGGCTATTTATGGGGCTCTATTTTGAATTGGGCATAAACCGGGGTACACTAACAGAGTCTTTCTATAGGCTGAAAAAGAATCCTTCTAATTCTAAGCCCTAGAAATGGTTATAAATAATTTGGACGGTACTAAATAACTTATTATTTTCCCTAATATTTTAGGTATTTTCTGGGAATTTTTGGGAATTTCTAAGGTGGAGAAATAACTTCTTGGGTGCACTAAGCCGGGTGTACCTAGCATTTTCTCTGTGTTTGTGCGGCTGACAAGTGGGGCCGGCTGACGCCAGCACTGGCGCCAGCCCGCACTTTACTGTGCCGTGGGCCGGTGCCCGTGGGCGCGTGGACCACGCGGCCCGTGAGCCTGCGGTCCACTGGACCGAGTGCACGCAGAGCGGGGAGGTGGAGGTGGCGGCTGACGCGGGCTGTGTGGGTGGCTGGCAGGCGGGGCCCGCGCTGGCGTGGCTGCCACGCGGGCGCCAACGCGGCTGCCGTACTTCACGGTGGCGTGGAGGGGCTGCAGGGGAGGTTCGCTGGAGAGCTCGCCGCCGGCGGCGACAGGGCAGCTCTCGCGGCGGTGAAGGCACCTACGGCCTCAGGGTAGCACGGCGGACACGGCGAGGATGATCTCGTCGAGGGTCGAGGGCTGATGCGGCGGTGCGGGCTCGCCGGAGTTCAGGCGGCGGCCGGTGGAGAGTGGGAATCACGACAGGGGGTTCCTAGGCCTTTAGTGGTGGGTGGAGCGCGTCCGCGGGGTGGTGTGGAACACGCTAGTGTGTGCAGGTGTGCAAGAGAGGGACTGGAATTGGCTGGCGGCTTGCCAGAGCACAGCGGCGCGCGCGGTGGCCGGTCACGGCTTCGCCGGACTTTGCGAAGGGGAACGGAGAGGCTGGGGAGAGAGCGAGGGGTCGCAGGGTGCTCACCACGGGGTAGCCGAGGCGGGGATGGCCGGGGTAGCACTCCGGCGTGCGGCGGCGGTTGCGGACCACGGCGGTGCTCGGGCGGCGCTCCTCCACTGCGCAAGCGCCTTCCAGGGCACGACAACGCGCCTTGAGCGTCCGAGGGTGTCCCAAGCAGCGCCGCGATGGCCAACGGGGAACCAGGGGCTTGGCGGCGGCGGTGGTGCCGGAGCAGCACGGTGGCGCTCCCGCGTTCGCGGTGGCGGCAGAGGGGTTGGCGCAGTGTGGTGTGGTGTGGTGCTGTTGAGCTCCATCCGGTGTGCGCGCGGGGCTATTATAGCCCAGCGGTGCTCCCCGGGGGTGTTGGCACTCCTTAGCGTCACATTTTAGCAATGCTCAAGAGCGCGTAGATATATGTCGTTGTATGCAAAAGTTAATTCTGCAAGCGCACAGAATATATCTCGTTGTAGCACTTCACCGTGGGTGTAACCCCAGGGTATCGTATTTATATTTCCGCAGGGAAGCAGTTGGTTAAAGTGTATTGAAGAATGAAATGATATATCTTGCCAGAAATATCAAGCCACAAACCCAGGGGCACAAACTCTAGGTTTGGGTGGATAATGGTCAAGTTAATGACCGGATAGAAGGTCTGAAAGACCAGCGACACACGGAGCACCTATTTCTAAAGAAAAGGAAAGACGTTGGGAGAAACCGGACCTAGACTCTTTCTAACTCAGAGCAAAAGGCACTCTAGGCTTAGCCTAGACCCTAGCTTAGATACCGGGAACAGAGCTCGCTTCGACGGCTAGAACGGGAGAACCTCAGAACGGGGTGAGAGAGGGGGTTCTCCGGGCTCAGCACTACTGTTATGAATACACCCGAACGTGGTGGACTACGAAGGACGGACAGGGCTGTCACCACCTGCCGCCTACCACTGCTGTACCGTAGGGTGCAACACACTTCCTAGTTAATCAACAAGCCAGACACCACGTCTGCACTCGATGATTAAGATTTCTCTTGAGGCCTGTCAAGAGAAATCCCCGTCTTCCCTAAGCCGTCTTACGGCCCGGTCAAGGCGAGCAAACCCGCGAGATAAAACCCGGTAGAGCTAAACTAGACTCTACACTAAAACTAAAGGGGAAAAGGACTTTGCTCTAAAGAGAGCAAGATCTTTACTCTTAAAGAAGAGCAAGAGAGAAATATAAAAGATAACTTAAGCTCTGAAGTAAGAAAGTAATTGTATAAATAAACTCTTCAAAAGAAGGAAAGGATACAAGAGCTTTACCAGAACTCCGAACACTCCGAAGATCCGAGCTAAGCTCGACTCGACTCTACTCCCAACTCTAATCCTAATCTAAGAAATGAAAAAGATACTAGAGCTCCCTTCAAGTAAAGACTTGAGATATGTGGTGTGTGTCTTCCCATGGTGAATGAGCTTCCTTTTATAGCCTCCAGGGGGTGGATGTCAGCGTCATTAGCACGCCAAGGCTCTGCTTAGGCTTCACGCGAAGGATGAGACGTGGTGGCCACAGAGGGAGGCCGGCCGGCCTGGGCTAGGCCGGCCGGCCTGGGCTAGGCCGGCCGGCCTGGCCCTGGTGCCACTTGGCACCGTCCTCTGCAGGAACGGTCCTGATGCTCTCCCAAGGTCGGTAACGGTTGCGTTTAGTTGAAGCTTGTCCGAGAATCCTAGGATGTGGGCCCTTCAATCCATGTGTTTTCACCTCTAGGCCTTCTGGGTCCTTGGATCAAACCGACGTTGTTTGCACGGTGCTTGATCATCCTGGGCACTTGGCATGGCTTGTGGATCAATGACGTGGCCAGACCTGGCCAGGGGAGGCCGGTCGGCCTGGCCTAGGCCGGCCGGCCTGGCTCTGTGCCAGGTTTGGCCCTTGTTTCTCCTGGTTCATCCTGCAAGCACAACTCATCCAAAACTTGTGGAATTTGTCAGTAAAAATACTTTTATGTATGGAATATGGTATGATCATCCTCATTTTACCGAAATGTTGACGGTCACTACGGTGTTATAATGGCCGTCAACAGGGGGCTCACCGGGGCGGCAGGGCGGCGACGCGTGGCGCGGCGAGCTCGCCAGTGCTCGACGCGTGCTGCCGCAGTAACTCGTGCGGATGGCCGGGGAGAGAGCGTCGGTGCCGCACTCTGTGTGCGGTGGCCTTGCGTGGTGGTGACACGCGCCCTGCGCGCCGTTGTCGGGCCTATCCTGGCCGGAGGAGGAAGATCGTGCGGCTACGACAAGGGCACGGGCGCTGCGAGATGGGGGAGGAGGGGCTCCCGTGCCGGAGCGGGCCCTCTGACGCAAGGAAGGAGGGGAGCTGGTGGCGTGGCGCCGGTCTGCAGCTGCCACGAGGCGGGAGGGGTCAGGGCGACGGCATGGGCGCGCGGCGGCGTCAGCGCCGGAGAAATGAGGGAGGGGGAAGAACCAGAGAGGGAGAGGGAGGAAGACGACGGCGGTGTGGGCCGGGCCGCATCGCGCGGAGATGAGCCGGAGAGAGAAGTTGAGGGGGCGTTTGCGAACTTCGCGGGGGAGGTTGAAGGGGAGGTGGGAACCAGGCTGGGCCGCGCGGGAGTGGACCAAGGGAAGAGTTGAGGGGCCTAGGCTAGACTTTAGGAAGTCTGGGCCGTGGCTGGCCGGCTCACCAGCAAAAGATTTCTTTTCCTATTTTTTCTAAGGGGTTTTGAAAGGGTTTTGAATTTGATTTTTGAATCAACTTCTTTTAATTTAAACCTAGGGCTTTCGGTGCTATTTCAATCCTTATAAAGCACTCAAGTTATAGAACTTTATTTTATTTTTCTGTTATTAATTTATATTCTATTATTCCTAGAAATTCTCATTCTAGCTTATAATAGTCCTTGTAAATCTAATAATTAATCTAATAATTAATTAAATAATCCTTATTAATTTTGAGGGTGTCACAGATCTACCCCACTTAAAGAAATCTCGTCCTCGAGATTGGAGGATGGTTATTGGTTAGAGGTAGGGTTTTTGGGCGAGGTACTTTTAGGAAAATCACTTCTCATTTTGTTTTGGTATGGTGATTCTTCTGGAAACTTTGAGAAGTGTTTCCGTAGGTAGTCGGTGGTTATTTTTCTTTGGATTGAGTTGAATTGGGTTTGATGTGGGTTTAGGAAAGTATTTTGGTGGGGGGTAAGGGTGGTCAAAGGTTTTCTTTTGATCAGTTTCGGGGTTAAGTCTACCCCACTTAAGTGACTGGTATAGGGTGTATATTTCGAAAGGTAAGTATGAATTGGGGAACCAGGGTTCTAATGTGCTTCGAGGGGTGGATTTATTTGTATGGGGTTGGTCCTTAGTTCAAGCATCACCCAACTTTTATTGAAGGAAATTTTTACACTTTGAACAATTTCCTTCCACACAGGTTGTTAGCTGACGGTATATACATCCGGGATATACCCAGGCCTGTACATTATTCTAGCGTCCTGGAGTTCGTATTTCCTATTTACATTTTTACATATTATTTTGTATATTACCCTAGACGGAGTAAAAGATGTCTTCATCCGGCAACGGGTCCTCTTCTTCGGGAGTCTCGGCTCTTTCTCCCAAGTATTCTTCTTCAGCTGGGTCGCGGTAGATCTCTTGGATGATCCGGTCTTTGTCGGATGAGGTCTTTGATCCTGGAATCATTCGAAGGGCGATGGTAGCTGCCATTTGTGCTTCCGTTGTTAGAGGAGGTGCAGGGTGAACCTCATCATCGCATGCTCCCAAGTCCAAGGTGGTGATAGGAATTTCGTAAGTGGTCGGCTTAATCTCCTTCCTAAACTTCATAGGCACTTGGTAGAGCATTTGCTCTATCTCTTGAAGTTTTCGGTATCTGACTGTTGCCATCCTGTCTTCATTCTTCTTACTTTATCTTGGAGATATATCACCTTTTGGGTCAAGGTGGTGAGATGGATTTGGTTGTCTGCCAGATGGCTACGCTGGCGACCTAGGCGATATCTTAATTCCTTATTTCGTTTGGCTTGATTTCCAGTGTCGGTTTTGGTTAGAGATTCTACCTGGCTTTCCAGGGCACCAATTTGCTCATGGAAAGAGTTTTGTAGCTGCTTGTATTCCGTATGCAAAGCTTGTAATCTCTCCCTTAGGCTGTCTCGCTCTTGCTGGTAACGACGGCATCGTTCTCCTGATGTTCCAACATTCTCTCATAAGTCTCGGTTTGTCCTTTCAATACCATTTGCCTAAATTCTCCTTTTCCAATGTCTTCTCTTAGTTCCTTTAGAACCCTGGCACTAGTCTCAAGTTGCAGGTTATAACCTCTTCGCTGTCCTTCTAGGGCCAGGATATGCGTGTGTTGGGCTATGACATATTGTCCTGTGACTCTACAGCACGAGTCATCTTCATTGCCGGGCGCTTCCTCCATTTCTTCAGCTATCCGTGTTATGTTCTCAGGTCCTTGCCCATGTAGCATTCTTGGCAGTATTCGGTATGGAGAATCTGCAAAGCGGTCAGGGTTTTCGGTGTGCAGTTGACATAGCATTTTCTGGGCGGCTGACTGTATGGCTAGATCGAGCGAGTTTTCCACTACCATTACATTGGTGGGGTGACGATCTGGATTTTCGGGTGCAGCCGGTACGGTAAGGGTAATCATGGCAGTTCCTTGTTCATGATTTAGCCCATACATACTTCCATAGAACTGGGTATGCTGTGAATCAAATCGAAGATCCTGAAGACATTGGCGTAGCAAGGCTGGGAATCCCTGGTGGTGGTCACCACAGAACCGAACCTCATTCCAGCGGTCCATCTTTCCTGCATAAACATTCCTTTATTCAAACATGCTGTATGATTTGGAACATCCCTTACTACACAGGCTATTTTACAACTCTTATTCCCTGTACATGAGTACATATTCCTACTCGTTTCCTTTTCATTTTACTCTCTTAACTACCCTAGCGATCCACTCGCCTATACCGAGCATTGCCCCCGAAGCTATGGGGAAGGCGATCCCAGGCGAGAAGGCCCCACATCTTCTTCTGTCAGTCCATGTCGGTGGAGAACTTCTAGCATCTTGTCTCAGTGGTCCCACTACTAGGTAGGTTTTTCCTAGATTTGGGTGAGGCTTAGAGGTAACGGCTTGGTCAGGTGTTTCGGGTTCGGGGGATCGGTTATCAGAATTTTCTCCTGCAGATTCGAAACGTAGTGGGGAATGAGCGGAGGGAATAGTTGAGGTAGAGTCTAATCCCGACACTTCCTCTTCCGTGGGTTCTTCCTCTGAAGATTCTTCTTCATCAATTATTTCTACTTCTTCTTCTTCGATCAGGTTTTGCTGGTTCTGAGCGTCATGCTGAGCCTGATTTAATGCTTCAGTAAGTGCTTCAATCTCCTCCTGTCGCTGAGCTAAAGTCTGGGTAAGATTTTCAATGGTGAGTTGAAGCTCGTCTATGGTAGAGGTCATATTCCTCATTGCGGTTTCGGTTTGATATTCCGATAAAGCAGCTTGATCTTTGGTCTTCATCAATCGAAATCGGGCACTTCTTTCTAGATGACGTGCTTCTTCTGCTTCTTGGCGATAGGTTTGGGCATCCATTTCTTTCTGAGTATGGAGATTATACAGGGAGACTGCGTATTGGGTTGTGGTGGCTAGAACGTGATGGAGTTCTGTGGGTTGGACAAGCTGCAGGTGTTCGATTCGTTGTAGCCAGCGATCATCTGTTAGGTCTAGCACTGGAAGATATTTGGCTGGGGTATTTTCGGTTTCGGTTACATGCCTGGAGAGGATTTTGGTGAGGGTTCGAAAGGCTATAATTTGGAGCGTATCTGAAAATTCGGTTCCCTCGGCGTGTTCTACCCAAGGTACCCATTCTGGATGTGCTTGTATGCCGGGCATTCGGAGGTACATTTCACAGCTTCTCACTCCATTTCTTTTAGTGTCTTTCCCCGAATATTCTGGGTATTGTCCGTATCCCAATCTCTGCAGAGTATCCCACAAGATTCGGGGGAATCCATGCTTCGTGATATAATGCCCGTGCGTCCAACCTTCTTCGTCAACCCAGTTGTCCCAGCTGTCCCAACGTTGATCCTCCGCCATCTACCTGTAGTGTAGAAAGGAAGGTTAGAGAGTTCCCTTCCTTTGCAGAGTAAGATAGAAGAGAGCCATATTCGGGTGAGAAAAAGATTAGTTCTACTTGTTCGTGTATTCTAGCCCTCAGGGTGTTTAAAGTAGGAGTTAAGGAGGTATTTTACGGCTTAACAGCTCTGAGACCAACCCTGTGGGCCCCGCCACCTGACGGGCCCACCTAGCATGAAATAATGTCATTTCCTGGTAAAGGAAAACATTAATTGCATAAGAGTTGGCAACGGCTAACCAGAATTGAAAAGTAAAGATCGGAACTAGGACCTGATCAAGACGACTTGCAGGGCCGGTGAAGGGAGGGAAGCCTTCCGATGGAGCTGCAAGATTTCACAAGCAAGTCTGAGTACCACCGCACTCAGCAAGTACGTAACAATCGAAGGTATAAACATGCATTATTAGTTGACAAGTGATTAATGAATCGGTGTTGGGTCCTGGAGGGGCAAGAACCTCCCTACCAGTCCCCCTGGTGATTCTGGCCCGGATCCTTCTGTCGATCCCGCAATCACCTTCATCTCATTATCGATACTCCTATGGGTTATTCATGGCTAATCTGTGGGAGCTTTAACCAGACGGGCTCATAACCGAGAGCCACGGCTATCGATAGATTGGGTAACTCTGCAGAGGTTTGTACTCTTGAACTATACGGTCAGGCGACCCTTCCGTGGCCAACGGTAGGGCCACCCTACGGGACTCATATCCACTGGCGTCCATCTTTGGACAGCTTCCATCTGGGTCTACCCACGGATGCTACTGGGGTCTAAACAGGGATCGCATAAACGTCCACACAAGGACACCAACCCGGGTATGGATGCATCATATAATTTAGGGCATGCATCGCCCGTGGGCCCTACCAGCCCTGTCACATGCGACCCGTGCCGACCAGTCCCAGCCCTCTGTCCGGGGCTGTCTCCAGCATTTCCGTTGCCCACCGTGGCCCCTGGGGTAGCTTTGCCAGAGGTAGCTGGTGGAGTGTGAGTCGAGGCCTCACATTACAGGGCATTCCCGAAGGCTATGTCCTTTTTGGCCCGTATAGTCGTACATGGCGTTGGAAAGACTTTCCCAAGAACCAGTCCTTAAGCGACCAAAGTAGGCCTCTGGATAGGAGCTCCTCCGAGACTATCCACCCTACCTCGCATCTTCTTCCCCCTGGGTGCCTCTCGCGACCAGGGTTTCTGGCACTGGTTAGTGTCTTAGTAGTTGGGGGTATCTGAGTGGCTAATTCTCAATGCAACTACAGACATTTAGCTAAGAGTAGAGCATGTTAATGCAATTGATTATCATGAGCAAGGAAATTGCTAAGACTTGCCTGATACGGTGGTAGTCTCCGCCGGGGCTATAATCCTGAGGTTTCCTGGCGGAGTATCTACACAAATACAAATATATGACTAATCAATCATCACAGCGAATGAATTACTTGTGGAGAAAGGGGTTGGGTAGAATAGTTATAGGGGTGGTTTCTAAGTTAATCGAGGGTTTAGAGCCGGTGTTTTGAATAGGTTTTGGGTCTCCCGGGGTTTAGACGGGGTTTGGAAAACGTCGGTGGAAGGCAATAAATTACTTCTAAGCTTAAGAAAGGTTTCTAGGGAATCTAATCTTATGAAAAACCTTAGAATATATTCTAATAATTTTAGGAATTTATTGGCTATTTATGGGGCTCTATTTTGAATTGGGCATAAACCGGGGTACACTAACAGAGTCTTTCTATAGGCTGAAAAGGAATCCTTCTAATTCTAAGCCCTAGAAATGGGTATAAATAATTCGGATGGTACTAAATAACTTATTATTTTCCCTAATATTTTTAGGTATTTTCTGGGAATTTTTGGGAATTTCTAAGGTGGAGAAATAACTTCTTGGGTGCACTAAGCCGGGTGTACCTAGCATTTTCTCTGTGTTTGTGCGGCTGACAAGTGGGGCTGGCTGACGCCAGCACTGGCGCCAGCCCGCACTTTACTGTGCCGTGGGCCGGTGCCCGTGGGCGCGTGGACCACGCGGCCCGTGAGCCTGCGGTCCACTGGACCGAGTGCACGCAGAGCGGGGAGGTGGAGGTGGCGGCTGACGCGGGCTGTGTGGGTGGCTGGCAGGCGGGGCCCGCGCTGGCGTGGCTGCCACGCGGGCGCCAACGCGGCTGCCGTACTTCACGGCGGCGCGGAGGGGCTGCAGGGGAGGTTCGCCGGAGAGCTCGCCGCCGGCGGCGACAGGGCAGCTCTCGCGGTGGTGAAGGCACCTACGGCCTCAGGGTAGCACGGCAGACACGGCGAGGATGATCTCGTCGAGGGTCGAGGGCTGATGCGGCGGTGCGGGCTCGCCGGAGTTCAGGCGGCGGCCGGTGGAGAGTGGGAATCACGGCAGGGGGTTCCTGGGCCTTTAGTGGTGGGTGGAGCGCGTCCGCGGGGTGGTGTGGAACAAGCCAGTGTGCGCAGGTGTGCAAGAGAGGGACTGGAATTGGCCGGCGGCTTGCCGGAGCACGGCGGCGCGCGTGGTGGCCGGTCACGGCTTCGCCGGACTTTGCGAAGGGGAACGGAGAGGCTGGGGAGAGAGCGAGGGGTCGCAGGGTGCTCACCACGGGGTAGCCGAGGCGGGGATGGCCGGGGTAGCACTCCGGCGTGCGGCGGTGGTTGCGGACCACGGCGGTGCTCGGGCGGCGCTCCTCCACTGCGCAAGCGCCTTCTAGGGCACGACACCGCGCCTTGAGCGTCCGAGGGTGTCCCAAGCAGCGCCGCGACGGCCAACGGGGAACCAGGGGCTTGGCGGCGGCGGTGGTGCCGGAGCAGCGCGGTGGCGCTCCCGCGTTCGCGGTGGCGCTCCCGCGTTCGCGGTGGCGGCAGAGGGGTTGGCGCGCTGTGGTGTGGTGCTGTTGAGCTCCAACCGGGGTGCGCGCGGGGCTATTTATAGCCCGGCGGTGCTCCCCGGGGGCTCACCGGGGCGGCAGGGCGGCGACGTGTGGCGCGGCGAGCTCGCCGGTGCTCGACGCGTGCTGCCGCAGTAACTTGTGCGGATGGCCGGGGAGAGAGCGTCGGCGCCGCACTCTGTGTGCGGTGGCCTTGCGTGGTGGTGACACGCGCCCTGCGCGCCGTTGTCGGGCCTATCCTGGCCGGAGGAGGAAGATCGTGCGGCGACGACGAGGGCACGGGCGCTGCGAGATGGGGGAGGAGGGGCTCCCGTGCCGGAGCGGGCCCTCTGACGCAAGCAAGGAGGGGAGCTGGTGGCGTGGCGCCAGTCTGCAGCTGCCACGAGGCGGGAGGGGTCAGGGCGACGGCATGGGCGCGCGGCGGCGTCGGCGCCGGAGAAATGAGGGAGGGGGGAAGAACCAGAGAGGGAGAGGGAGGAAGACGACGGCGGTGTGGGCCGGGCCGCATCGCGCGGAGATGAGCCGGAGAGAGAAGTTGAGGGGGCGTTTGCGAACTTCGCGGGGGAAGGTTGAAGGGGAGGTGGGAACCGGGCTGGGCCGCGCGGGAGTGGACCAAGGGAAGAGTTGAGGGGCCTAGGCTAGACTTTAGGAAGTCTGGGCCGTGGCTGGCCGGCCCACCAGCAAAAGATTTCTTTTCCTATTTTTCTAAGGGGTTTTGAAAGGGTTTTTGAATTTGATTTTTGAATCAACTTCTTTTAATTTAAACCTAGGGCTTTCGGTGCTATTTCAATCCTTATAAAGCACTCAAGTTATAGAACTTTATTTTATTTTTCTGTTATTAATTTATATTCTATTATTCCTAGAAATTCTCATTCTAGCTTATAATAGTCCTTGTAAATCTAATAATTAATCTAATAATTAATTAAATAATCCTTATTAATTTTGAGGGTGTCACAAGCAGGGCTCCCCCATACCCTCAGGTGATTCAGGGAAGGTATTCTCCCTGTCCATAGTTCATACGGTGTTTTATGCACCGACTTACTAGGCACTCTATTTAAAATATGAATGAGGGTTTTTAACGCCTCCATCCATAATCCCATTGGTAAGGTGGAGTAACTCATCATGCTCCGCACCATATCCATTAAGGTACGGTTACGTCTTCTAGCTACTCCATTTTGCTGAGGCTCGCCCGGTGTAGAATATTGGGCTCTTATTCCATTTTCCTGTAAGAACCTTGCAAAAGGTCCAGGCACTTGGCCATATGGGGTATGGCGACCGTAGTACTCCCCTCCACGGTCGCTTCTTACTATTTTAATTCTTTTCTCTAGTTGGTTCTCGACTTCCGCTTTAAATTTTTTAAATTTATCCAACGCTTCCGATCTTTCTTTAATTGGATAAATGTAGCCAAACCGGGAGTAATCGTCAGTGAATGTTGTAAACGAGTCATAACCATCCACACTTTTCACAGGAAAAGGTCCACAAATATCAGTGTGGATTATCTCTAAAATTTTCCCACGCTTCGTTTGGCTCCTTCTTTGATTTGTTTTACATATTTTCCTTTACGCATTGTTCTAAGTCTGAGAACTCTTGCGGAGGTAGAATTTCATTCTTTACTAATGTTTCTATTCTCCCCCTCGAAATATGGCCTAAACGACAGTGCCATAATTTTGATGATACATTTTGAGTTCTCTTTCATTTCTTTATCGCTTTCTCTGACAAGGATACATCAACATTCACATTACACTTAGAATGCACTTTATCACGTATGGATAACAAAGAATGCTCATCATGAAGGTATGCAACACCAACACAATCATTATTCAACCAAATGGCACACTTGCCATCACCGAAAGACAATAAAAACCATCTTTGTCCAAACGAGAAAACTAATAAAGTTTCTTTAAAGCGAAGGAACATAAAGTTTATCTTTAATCAAAAAATAAAAACTATCAACTAAGTCAAGGGAGACGTCGCCGACAGCTTCCACCTTCGCTTGCACTCCTTTCGCTATCTCAACGCATCTTGCGCTTCTTAGCGTAGTCCTTGTCGTGTGGAATCCCTGTAAAGAGTTTGCAACATGAACAGTTGCACCCGAGTCAATCCACCAAGTAGATTAAGTAAACTGTGTATACAAGAATTCATTTACAAATGAAGTTACTTTTACATTCTCACCTTTAAAGACCATCACATACTTTAGCCAATCTGGGCAGTTATACTTGTAGTGTCCCTCCTTGTGGCAGTGAAGACACATAGTGAAGTGGCTCTTTATGTTATCAAGGTACTCCGCAGTGGAGACACTCTCTTCAATCGAGCCCAAGAAAACCGGCTCAATTGTGTTCTTTATCAAGGCCATGCACTTTTTATTTGCAATGAGCCACTGTCTGTTTGAGAGGGTGTAAGCATTCTCAAGGAGGGCATAATTCCTCTCCCTTTGCTGCCAATCTGCATCAGTCTCACTATCACCTCTCACCGGTTTCGGTGGCTTTTCTGGCTGTGGTGTGGTGGTCATCCACTTAATGTCATTACAGATGAAGGCGGAATCAATCTTTTCCCTCCACTCTGCATAATTGTCTCCCATGAGAACTGGAATCTCCTTGAGACTAGCCATTAAGTTGGAATATTCTGAAATTCACAGTTAAAAGGTGAGAAAAGTAACAATTTCATGCATTAATTCAACGTTGGTCAAATAAAATACATACAACCGTTTATGCAATTTAAATCTATATCACCGTTGGGCAGAAATAGAAATAATAGCATATATCCTTTAATTATGATACAATTATTAACAACGTTGGTCAGAAAATAATCATATCATAATTTATTCAAAAATAAACTTTAAACATTCTTTCAAATTTAATCATCCCGTTGGTTCAAATTAAATTTAAAAGAACAACATATAAAACTTTGCAGCGGAAACATGAATAAAATTCATAAAACTTTACTGTTAAGGAAAGAGACTTTAATCATTCTTTCAAATTTAATCATCCCGTTGGTTCAAATTAAATTTAAAAGAACAACATATAAAACTTTACTGTTCAGGGGCATAAACTTTCAATCTTGTACTTCTAAACATTTATCTCGTTGGTTCAAAATGCATGGAAATTCTAAATGTACAAAAACTATCAAAAAAAATAAAATATACCCCTGAAAATAATTCAAAAAATTGAAAAACGACACTGTTCACGGTCTTAGATTTCAGCCCATGACCAAAAGCCGGCCCACGGCCTGGTCGGCTGCGCGCCTGTGCCCACGGCCCGGCAGCCAACGGCTGGGCTGCCGAGGCGGCCCAGCGCTGCTACCCTCTTGGGCCACTTTCGGCCCGCGCCACCGGAAAACCGGCCCGCGGCCTGGTCGGCGCGCGCTTGGGCCCGCGGCCCGGCAGCCAATGCCTGGGCTGCCGAGGCGGCCCAGCGCCTCTTGCCCTCTTGGGCCGGTTTCGGCCCACGCGAGCGGCCGACGCGCGCCGGCCGTCCAATCTGACACCCGCCCGTATAAAAGGCGAAACCGGCGGGAGGGGGGGGGGACCCTAGCCTTCCATTCTTTCCCCCCGCCCCGCTCGATCCGCGCCCGCAGACGGCTGCGCCGGCGGCGCCTTCTCTCCCGCGCCCGGCGGCCGGCGCGGCGCTGCCGGCGGCGGTGAGGGGAGGTGCCGCCAGCGCACAGCCGCGGCTTCCCCTCCCCCTTCTTTCTTCCTCTACTCCTCCCCCTTTGCCCTCCTTGCTCCCCCTACAGTGAGATCCGGAAGGCCGGCCCGAGGCCGGAGTTGGAGAAGACGGCGGCGCCGCCGTGGCGCCCCTCGCCGGCGAGCGCGTTCCCCTTGCGGGAGAGCGCGCCACTGTCGAGGAGTGCCGTGGTGGCGTCCCTGGCCCGAGCCTGCACGCGCGCGGTGAAATTCTGCGGTGGCGGCTCGGGTCTGTCCGGCGGCGATGGACGCCGGCGGTGAGGTTGGTAAGGCCGAGCGGCCTCTTCCCTTTCTCCTTTTGCTTTTTCTTTTACCCTAGATCTAGATCTAGGGTTAGGGTTAGGGTTAGGGTTTCGGGTCTTTTGCTTTTTGATTTTCTTTGATTTTCCCGATCTATTTCTACTTCTAGTAGGCGTATGATACCAATGTTAGACCCCTAGGATCACTAGATGCACAAATATCCGGGACTTTGGAGATCACAGAGAGTTCAAGAGAGAAGCACATGCTCGGACTACCACTAGGGGTGAGAGATGAGGGGAGAGTGGGGTCGTACCTTCGCCGCGGTGCGCGGAAGCGGCGACGGAGGAGCTCAGCCCGGGCATCTCGTTCATGTGGTGGAGGTTGCCCTAGGGTAGCGACGCGCAGTGCCGGTGCCTCTCGCCGGTCTTGGTGTTGGCGGCGCTTCCCGTTGCTTCTGCACCACCCGGATCGGTGGGTGTGTGGATGGGGTGCTGGCGGCTCGGGCCAACCTCATAACTTGAGCCGTTGGCCCCCACCCCTTTATGTAGTGCAGCGCGACAGGGGCCCGCCAACCATTAGGGTTGGTGCGCCCCCGATCAGGGCGCAGATCAGAGGGCCTAGTGGGCCGTTGGGCCCACTGGAGGGAGATCAATCTAACACAAACTTCACGGTTCTTATGAATTCATCTAAGGTGGCTCCATATATTGACGAGCACATGAATATTTTACGGTCCGCAAATCCAGAGAAAAATCTTGGTTGGATTACACGCCAACATATAAAAACTTTTGAAGACTGGTTCAGGAGAAAATTTATGGGGAACGACATAGTTGATTAAGAAGTTCAGTGGCTGGCTAGAGGACTATCGAACACAGTCCATCGATACCAAGGGTACGAAATTAATGGGTATACATTTTACACAACAGCTCAAGAGAAAAAAAAGTACCAACCAAAATAGTGGTGTCCGTATGTGTGTAGGAAACACTAATGAGAAAAAGGACAACTACTATGGTGTCATAGAGGAGATATGAAAACTTGAATATGGACCCATAGTTGTCCCTGTGTTTCGTTGCCAATGGGCGGCTGGAGGAGCCGTAATCATGGACCGGTTTGGGATGACCACAATGGACCTTATGAAAACTAGATATAAAGATGATCCATTCGTTCTAGCCAAAGATGTGACACAAGTGTTCTATGTGAAGGACATGTCAAGCAAACCAAAGAAAAAAACCACAGATAAGTCACAAAACAAGCCTGAAAATAAGTCAGAAGATGAGCCGAAACAGCACATAGTTCCTCCAGGTAAAAGAAAAGTCGTTGGAGTTGAGGATATTTCAGACAAGTCAGAAAATTATGACAAGATCGATGACTGTCCTCCATTTTCAGTTGATGTTGACCCTTCAGCATTCTCTTATCTAAAGAGGACACGCCTTACTTACATCCGCGATCACGTCCAAGGAACTTTCGTCAAAAGAAAGATTATCCACAATGTAATAGATAATGATGAGTAGTTTTAAGTTATGTAATAATGTAAGCACTGTGTCATAGTTGTCTCAATTCTTGATACTATTCGTCCAATTGGGACACAATATCATCAAAATACAATATTATATTTTTGCATGGTAGAAATATTTTTGTCTTCCATTAACTTTGAATTACTAGGATTGTTGAAACAGTAAATTAGAAACAACTAACCAAGTTTTCTTTAAATTGATGAAATCATTGTATAGAATATTACTGATAATATTGTTGTATATTTTTGCATGGTTGAAAATGAGATGTTTTCGATTTATTACGAATAACACAAATATAACCACATATATACGCTATTAGTGCTACTAATTGCTAAAGTTACTTATTGTACTAATTAATATTTTTGTTGTAGGCATATAATTAACAGTATGCTAACAAATTTAATGCTCTAATTTTTCCTTTATTGTGCTAATTATAAAGCATAAAATAAGTATAAACATAATTTTATAAAAAGAAAAAAGAAAAAGAAAAGAAAATGGGCGAGAAAGGTTATTACCGGGCTAGGAGACTAGCCGGTACTAACCTGCCTCCCCATTTTCGATTTCCGCGCTAACGTGACAGGTTAGTACCGGCTGAGGCCAGCCGGAGCCGGTACTAACTTGTGCAGGTTAGTACTGGCGTGGCACGGCCGGTACTAACTTGGCACCGTGCCACGTTAGTACCAGCTGGGGAGCCCAGCTGGTACTAACCTGCCTCCCCCGTATAAAACCCCTTCGTCTTCTATCATGGGTGCACTGCATGCTCACGGGCCCCGCGCAACACGGTGCATACCAACCTACAAAACGAGGCATACCACCCTACAAAACGGTGCATACCAACCTACAAACATTAGATGTAAGTTCATAGACAAAAACTTATCTCATGAATGGTATTTTGACTAGAAAAAGATTATCCACGTGACAAGAAAAGTATAATGGACAATACTAGCAAAATAGGTGGTGCATGACTGGAAACATGCTAATCCATTATCTCAGTTTACAAAAAAATTCTGACTTCTTTCTATTTCATCATATTACAAATCATCTAACTCCTGGGTCCACATTGCCAATCAGTACGTCTGTGCTTCACCTCCAGAAATATGATCATCTCTGCATTCATATTGCAAACTCCACTGTTTGGAGCTTCAATCATACGCACGTCAGTGAACACAAAGACATTGTACTTTGATTGAAAACAACCCACATGAAACCGGAAAATTATAGTTACAATAGCAGGAAAATTCTTCTGTTACACTGATAAACTGAAAAAAAAAATCCATACACGGATTGACACATTGCTGTACAATGGACTTCAGTTAAAACAAAGTAAATGGAATCAGGAAGAAAAGTATCCACATGCCAACGATCCTCGAGTCTCTTGCTGCTAGATCAGCACCGGCACCATGGCTGTCTAAAATGACAGTTGCTGCTGCACAGCTCCTGGTCACCGGCATGTCTGCAACATTTGCGATGCAACATCAGTAGAACCATCAAACTTTGTACAGATTCTACAGAGCGCCCACTGTTCCTTCACAATGCTTGTAGCTACTAACAGATTCTACAGAGCGCCCACGGCAGAAATTCATACGCGAGCAAATTAGATACCAATTTCAGCAAATTAGACCCAAGCAATAAAGAAAAATTCAGTAGTTTATGACCTTCCTCATCTAATTTCAGAGAACCAAATAGGATTCCATCTAATACCAATTTCAGCAAATCAATTTTTGGTGTGCAGAACAGTGGAAACAAAGCACTATTAATCCAGTAGTTCAATAATCGCTGGCAGCCGTGATTTTCTCTCCTGCAGGTCGGGCGTCGGCTGGGTTGGGTGCTAGGTGTAGATTAATATTCTATACCTAAGGTGTAGAATAGCATGTAGATCAAAGCATACAAACCAGTGTAGAAAGCATACACATCCACCAGAATTACCAAGCAAATTTCAAGAATTACCAGAACTAGAAGTTATCCCAGCGAGAGCTCATCCACAGGCCTCTACATCTGCAAAAAAGAACTCATTTTTATGAGAAAAATGGAGGGGAGACGCAAGCCGTGATTTGGTGAGAACATGCTAGGTTGTGATTTATGAAAAAAAAGAACAGTTTCACTTGCGTCCCTTCACCCTGGCATACAAACCTACAGGAGCACGAACTATAGCACCAGCAGCTCCCGGCGGCATCAAGCTGAAACACAGACACAGAAGCAAGTAACCGAGAAGAAACAAATCAAATTTCATTCGTTGGGTCGTAGAAAGGAGAGCTTCCAAAATCATATTTGGTTTGCCTGATGAATACCTGCAAGGAGTGGCAGGTGGAAAGATGCAGGTGGTAAACAAGCATCACCACGTGGACCGAACACCCCACTAGCAGTTTCTTCTTCCAAATCTGCAAAACAAACATATTCGGGAAATCAAAGCAATTGTCGACTCGTCTCCAGGGGAATTTCATCAAACAGCTTACCGGCAACCTCGTCAGTGGTTCCAGCTCGTCACTTTGCCGAGGAGGAGCCTACGCCAGGGTAGGACACCGCCGCCGTCGAGCGTTGACCTTGATGGGGGAATCGGAAGGAGGCTGCCAGGGAGAGAGAACCAACCCAGCAGGAAGCTCGCCCGGAGCGAAAAGGGGCGACGGGTGAAGGGATTGGGCCGCCGGTATCAGGCTGGAACATCACCGCATCAGCACCTTGCCGGCTCGAGGGGAGGCGGACGCCTTGCCATGCGGAAGCTCTAGGGCCCGCGGCGGGCGGGAGGGCGGGAGGAGCAGGGGCACAACAGGCAGAGCAAGCGGCGCGGCGACCTCCTCCCCGTCTCCGTCGCAGATCTTGGCGGCGGTGGTGGAGGAGCTCGCGGCGGCCTCCTCCCCATCTCCGTCCGTCTCGCACGCGGAGGAGCTCGCGCGCGGCCGCCGGAGGAGCTCCCGGTGGCGCAGCTGGACTCCTCCTCCCTCCACCCCGGCGGAGCAGGCCCGCGCCCGACCCGACGGCGGCGGAGGATCTCCTCTCCGCTGCGCCGCAGGAGAGGGGTGCTCGGGAGAGAGCTTGCCAGAGTGGGGAGGATCGACGGGGCAGGGAGCTCCGGTTGGAGGGAGCAGTCGCCGGCGGCGGCCAAGCGCCAGCCACCATCGCCGATTCCCTGTTAAACGGATGTTTCGCGAAATTTTTTCCGAGTACGTTGGACACACATTTAAAGTACTAAATATAGACTAATTACAAAATTAATTACAGATTACAGATTCTGTCAGTACATCGCAAGACGAACCTAATGAGTCTAATTAATCTGTCATTAGCACATGTTTACTGTAGCAATTTATTGTCTAATCACGACCTAACTAGGCTCATTAGATTCGTCTCGCGAAGTACACTCCATCCATATAATGGGTTATTTTTTCGACTACATTTAATATGTCATGCATGTGAGGGAACATACTCGAAAAAATTTCACACAACATCTAAACAGGGCCTTGAATCGTGAGAGAGAGAAAGAGAGCCAGGTGAGGTGTGGCTGTCGACCCGGCCTTAATATGGTGGGTCCCACGAGGAGGAGGGGTGCACGGGGTGGGGCTGGGCGGCTAGCATGGCTGATTGGCCAGGAAGCTGGTTTGGTTGGACCAGGTTGGTGGTTGAGTTGGCCGAGGCTTCCATTTCTTATTGGAAGCCTAGGCTTCCAATATACTAGAGTGCGACTATTGGGAGCCAGGGCTTCCTATGCTTATTGGAAGCCCCAGCCAACCAACCCACTATTAGTACAGCCCAACCAGCTAGCCCTCACCCACATGCTCCCACCTCCCACCTCTCTGCGCGTCACCTGGTCCCTACGCCACTGGTCCTGTACATCATACAAAGCTAATGTTACGGGCATATAAAGTTTATGTCATACAAACTGTACTGCCCACAAAAACATTGTCGGGGTCATATGATCCTAGTGAACAGAGCTGACACATGCAACCTGACACACCTGCCACCTGACGCATACATGCATACATGCAAGCCCATCATTTTTTCTTCCTTTTTTCGCGATAATTCTTCACTCGAACATTCAACTGAGAAATGGTTTTTCACCACTAGATTCGTGACATTTTTACGGATAATTTGAGATCCATTGTGAATATATTTTTTGAACTTTTTCAAATTTCAATTTTTTTTTTCAAATTTCATCACCGACCACGATCATACATATCAATCAAGTGTAGCATACAAATTGTCATGCCATATCAATCTCGACAAAGAGTCATACAAACATGTTCAACGTACCCCGCGCACTCTGCTGGGCCCCGTTGTCCACACTGGCCGGCGCACTCTCCTAGAATAAATCGCAGATAAATCCGTACAACATATCAAACCTATAAAACGAGACATACCACCCTACGAAACGAGACCCACGTAACACGGTGCATACCAACTTACAAAACGAGGCGTACCAACCAGTCAAGCGAGTGGCCGCGCACGTGTCCGCTAGACTCAATCTGTACAACATACTAACCTATCAAACGAAGCATATAAACTTGATGAACATTACATCAACCAAATTTTTTTAATCTTTTTTTAAATTAATATGCTTTTCTTCCAATCTGCCTCCCTCGGCGTTGGCTAAACCTATTTCCTGATGTGTATCGAGGGCACCATGTAATTTCGGTTGTATATATATGAAATTTTGGGGAAAAAATAATTTGCAAATATAAAAGATTCGTCAGCTATACTGTTGGTAGGGTAAGATCCGTCGGTTAGTTGGCAAATGTCGGTACAAACTTGCTTTTATGGTAACGGTTTGTCTCAGGAAGCGACGGCGATCAAACGTTTCAACGTCGGTTACGGAACCGTCGGTGAAGATATCTCTTTTTACTGTCACTTGGTTTCCGTCGGTTGCAGTCCCGACGGTATAAACTCGCTAGCACCGTCTGTACAAACGCCAGATGGAGTAGTGATGTGAACCAAAAGTGATTCGAAAATTGCACATCAATAGACGCCATTACTATTATACAAGTGGTTATCGATGGTCAGATTTGTTCTTGCTTCTTGCTCTCTTTGAGTTCGTAGCATCGCTACTGCCACCTAAAATTCATCTCCTTTCGTTGTAAGCTTTGAGCTTCAAGGTTCCCGCGCAATCGACAACATCAAAGGATGATGTTTTGTCCTCTCTATCAATCCGCCGTTAGAGGCCAGCCTCCAAATCGCCTTGTTGTCCAAAAATGCTTAGCTTATATTATTGCATAATCCTTCCTCTGGGAGCCCCTAATCCTAATTGGAGTTTTGTTTGGAGAACCGCTGCCTTGACATGATCCCTAGCTCCATTTGATTCCCTTGAAATTTGAGGTTTTCTTCGGTGCTCCATACTACCTTATACTGGTGTTCAAAAAGGACCAGTATAAAAGGATCTGACGGTCCAAATTAGTTGTATACTACTAGACCTTCACCTGTAGTATAAGGTAGTATAGGTCGAGTAGTATAGTAGTATAGGGGTATTATGGGAAAAATATTTTTAACATGTGATATAATGTGGTATAGATCGAGTAATATAGTGGTATGGGGTATTATGAGAAAAATTATTTTTATTTTTATACTCATTTGGTCCGATATATTTATTTCTTTTTACACATATGTTCATTTAGGTTAGGAGCTCCAGTAAAAAAATTATATTACAGTCTAATTAAAAATTGGCCATCCCTTCGTTCTCCATACTACCATATGGTAGTATGGAGCACCGAAAAAGACCTCTGAAATTTAGGAGCCAGTACTGGGCTCATTTCACATCTGATGGACGGAATCACACTTTTCAAAATTGCACTGGGAGGAGGGTATGGACCCAATATTTTCCCCTGTATTAAAGACGACAGAATATTCAGTTACAGCTCCAGAGTAGACAGTAAACATCACCGTCAGCGCACACGCATTACAGCGCTAAAGAACCAAAGTCACTACGACATACTATCCACGGTACAGACTCAAACCGAAACTGAACTGAACCCGGTCCACGGGCTTTCATTGTTGATCTCCATCTCCTCAGGGTGCCGTCCCATATTTCTCCGGAGTTCCTTCAGGAAAACAAACGACCAAATGTGTCTTCAATCTTGTCGCTGATGTACATAATACAGAACAAACCCATAGCTGCCAGCATCATTAACGGCCGAAGGGATGCCTCAATGAAACTCCACAAGCTCCTCCTATAGTGCTCGCGCTCTTTAAACCACTCTTTGCGGCAGTAAGCTCGGTTAAACTCGGCAGTTGTCACAAGCCATACAACGGTGATGAACTCTCCTCCATTACTGAGTTGCTTGGCATGGGATTCCCGGCTGCAGTGGTGTGCCGCATAGCATAGCATCTCCACCCACAACCCAAATACCAACCGAAGCAGCCCCTCCGGTTCAGTTTGGTCCTTATTAAGTAGCAGCTGCTTACAAAGGTCAATTCCTTGAGCACAGATAGGTGAATCTTCCCTTTCTTTGTTGAGAAAATCCATCCGCCATTTCGTCAGATCCTTCAACTCTTTCCTGGCTTGGACATACAACCTTTGGCGAACAGGGGATGGCAACAAGTATGGTCGTTCCACAGCAAGGAACATCATGTAGTTGGAGAGTACCTTGGTTGCCTCCGCAAGGGCCTCCGCACCTCCAGTAAAATCAGATTGCCAGAGGAACTCGGTGGTGGCAATGTGCCAGGCAATGATGCTGGCATCAAACTCAATGCCCGTGCTCCAGGTGAGACCCCACCGTAAAAATATACTACGTCGTGGTCGCGATAGGACACTCTGTCCACGGTAACTCCTCATTAACTCTTCGTTGCCTTCACATGCCTGCACCATCTTTAATATCTCTTCAAGGACTAGCTTCTTCGTGGAAATCGAAATCATGTTGCTTCCCTTTTTCCAGAAGGAACTCAAGGAGGTCATGCCTCTGACTAGACAACCTGTATCCTCATTGCAGGAGTCAATCAGGTTATGCTGCCCAATGGAACCTGACCAGCTTTTCTTTTGTGCTGCCATGACCCACCGTCGAAGAGATACAAACAGCCTGTGAAGCCAGTCCCATTCCCTGGCTTTTATCAAGGCACACATCCATGTTGACCCAATTGCCCTCAATATGGATGCCATCTCCAGAAGAAAAGCCCCAACAATCAGCGTGTAGGTGACAACGATGTCAACTCTTTTGTAGCCATCTTGGAAAGTACTGGATCGGAAAAGGAAGAACGTTGTCATAGTGCTGAGTAGTGAAACAGCACGGATACAGCACCCGCACCATGTGTAGATCACGGCTGCCTTGGTGTAAAATATATCATACATCAAGGATAGCTGCATCTCAATTAGCTCGTACATGCTTCCCTTCTCATGAAAAAGCTCTAGTGCGGCCATTTGAAACATGGACGGCCAGACCTTATCATCAACAAACTGACCCATGCAAATATAGAGCAGGTCATGAGCACCCTGCAGAACAGCTTCATCATCCAACCCCTTGGCCTTTTCATCCAACTGCGTTCGTTCAGAGTAATAAGGCCCATCTCTTTGCTTGATTGTAACATTGTCGAGCAACATGCTAATGCTTTCCAGGCTAGACGAACTGAGTGCCCATACTCTCTCTCCATTCTTGAGAACACCAATAACAAACATAAGGATTGTGGCTGTGACCAACGGCCCGTTGCTGCCAATGTTCTTGTAAATGGCATAACCTGCTCCTAAAGCCTGCACGGTAAAAGTGAAAAGGTGGCGCAGCCAGAGCTGATTATCCGCCATAGCATATGCGGTGATGGTGTCCTGGCCACCGAGATGCACGAGGATGAAGGGTGCCCAAAATGCAACGAGCTGGCGGTGGTGCTTATTATCTGGCTCGGAGTTGATGGACATGTGACCAAGAGTGTATGTCGCTGTGGAGTCAGCCAGCAGGTACACTAGCCAGAGGAGGATCCTAAGTGCACGCGAGATGTTGCAATGACGCATCCTTGCAAAGATGAGCAAAAACAATTGCAGCGCAAAGCTAACAAGGACGAGAAGTTGGATCTGCCATTTATTCCACACGTACAACAATCCGGCCATTACAGATCTGCTCATTATGAATCAGCCCCTGAAATCACATAATAATGATTGTAAGGACCAACAAATTGATCCATAAAATTATGCAGATCAATGCGAAGAAAACATAAATATAACCAACAAATAATGTATAAACTAAACCAGGTGCATTCAAAAGAATCATGTGTCAATGCGTATGATCCAAGGTAACACGCAAGTGAATTATTGATAGCATCTCATGTACGACTAATGTTGGAGGAAGCAATAGATCACCGTGGAGCAGTTCTCAATCATTATGTATAACCACAATTAGGCTAGTCTCAGTGCACAATTTCATTACACGGTTACCAAGACTGAGAACTACATAACTGCACTACTAGAGAAACCATTTTTGATTTGTCCCATCAGCACCGGTAATAACCACTACCAGAAAAACTCACATTGGTGCGTCGCACTTAGTGCCGGTCAGCCTGGAGCCGGCACTAACATGGCGCACTGAGGAACAGTGACCGCGAAGCCACGTTAGTGCCGGTCGATAACACCAGCCGGCACTAACTTGCGTCATTTAGTGCCGGCTGGTGTTATTGACCGACACTAAATGTGTGCGTCACGTTAGTGCCGGTCAATAACACCAGCCGACACTAAATGAAGCACGTTAGTGCCGGCTGGTGTTATCGACTGACACTAACGTGTCCCGAGCAGGTTCCTTCAAAACGGATACCATCTCTCACTCAATCACATGTGATGCATAGGTGAGATGGTAAGGAAGCAACGCGCGAGGCTAGAGGTCGTGGGTTCGAATCCTAGCGGCCAGCGTACGCGTATTTACGCGTGAAAAAATCGCGTGACTTGTGACTCCTGGGTGCGTGTAATATTTTTTTATTTTTTGGTTGACGCAAAAGCACGTTAGTGCCGCCTGGGGTTACCAGCCGGCACTAACCTACGCACGTTAGTGCCAGTCGCTGTGACCGGCACTAACGTGCCGACACGTTAGTGCCGGCAAATTAGTGCCGGTCAGGCTGACCGGCACTAAGTGCCTGTATGACCGGCACTGATGTGGGTTATTCCAGCCGTGAACAATGCCCGGCTACATGCAGGGGCAGAGGATTTAGCACCGGTTGGAGGCAACAACTAGTACTAAATCCCCAACACCAGCTATAGTTGTTGCCACCAAACGACGTTGTAGCTATTAGCATTGGGTCTTTGCAAAAACCGGAGCTGATACGCTATCGATCAGCACCAGCTAGTGTTACAAACCGGGTGCATTGGGTCTGATGCACTAATTTGTAACACCAATTGGTGCTGATGCTTCCCCAGCTATAAATATCCCTTCTTCCTACTCTCGCACAAGCCATGAAACACTCCGGGCTGTTTCATGCTCTTATGGTGTAGGGGAGGTGCTGCCGTATTTTTTTTCCAAATTTTTGAAGTTTCCACTCATCTAAGTGTGTAAAAGGTATACTACTTGATCCTCTTATCTTTATGGTTAGCTTCTCTTTTTATGCTTTAGATGTAGAGAAATTTTGATTCAGCGTTGCAGTCCAAGGCGTTGTAGGAGGCGATTCAGCGCTTATTCAATGGCTCTACTGCTGAATGGTTATGCACAGGGAGTGAGTTCCACCATCTGCTCACTTATGCATGACTACAGCGACAAAGCTTGTGACATGTCCACCACTATACTAGGACTCTATAAAGCTCCACCGTCATCTGGAAATAATGCCATTGTCTGGTGTAGGCAGTTGCAGAAAGCGCTCCCTGGACAATGCTACATCGATCCTAGTGAGAGACACCTTCACTCGCAGCCTCTCGGCATTCCCAGAGACATCCACCACAACAATATCCACCACGATCAAGGACACATCAATTGCTGCCATGGAACACGCGCTACATCTAATGGAGTTGGCAACTGAGCGTACCACTCAATTGTCAAGTCAGTGGATGGAAGCAATTGACGGTAGATGTAGCCCGTATAGATGTGCTGACTCAATTGACAATTGGCGATCTACCATCAAGTCAGCATCATCGACACCAGCCTCTTCACCACCCTGCCAGAGAGACAGTGCTTCAGACCCTCAGTGGCACAGACCTCTCCAGCGCCAACATCAGCTCATTGACAATGCCGGCGACACACTTTTGACGTGTTAGTGGTACTGTTGACAACCAAAATTGGCACCGGATGGATTTTTGCTGTTAGTCTGGGCATGGCGGTTTAACCAGGTGCCTAGGGCAGTTAAACTGGCCTGAGTAAAGTTCTCAACAGTAGAATTGTACTGCACCATCATCTTCTTCTCGTCGAGCTGATCAAAATGCATATGTGGATTGCTTAATTTGGAGTCCGGATGAAGGAGATATGACCCCGGGAAGATCTACACCTGCCAGGGGCGGTTAGACCGAGTCCCAGGGGCGGTTTAACCGGGTTTGACAGCCAAATCTGAGTTAGGAATTGTAATTTGGCACGAGATTTATGTAATCTTCAATTCCTAATGGGGCAAGACCTCCCCTCCCTATAAATATAAAGGGCCACGACCGATTGAGGGGATCCCAATCGAATCTATCAAAAACTTTTATCTTTTTACTTTTCCTTTTGCCCTAAACTTTTCAATCTCATACTTGTTATTCTTCCTTCGTCTCGACAGCGATTGAGGACGTTCTAGGTGGCCTGCCGACCCTAGAACACCCCTGCGTGCGCTAGCCCTGACGGGGTCCCTCCCGGGCGAGCGTTCGTTGGTCTACCTGCCGGGCTGTCTGGCGAACCCGGTCCAACCGCCCTCCATAGAGGTGTGACCGCCCCTGCACCTGAGGTGCTGCAGTGAGCTCCTCAGCGTGCCGCGCGATCTAGCGCGTTCGTGTGTTGGCCCGATTTTAGCGCCAACATATTTTGGCGACTCCGCTGGGGAAGAAGAAAGATCAATCGGCTCCCATGGCCGGTAATCTAAATAAACCCTCTGAGGTTGATGCCAGCAATATTCAAAGGCCGAAGGTTGAGGAAACGTCGGCTGAGGATCAGAAGGTACTTAAGAAATCAGGAAGAAGATCCGTGAGCAGAAGGAGCAAGAGATCCGGGAACTAGAAGATGAAGCTGTGAAGCAATATTTGTTGCACTTCTCCATAGATCGACATAAGAAGGTCCAAAAGGACAAAGATGTCATCACTAATGTTCCCCAAACCGAGGTGAAATCTGATACTTCTCCTGATGTTAATTCAGAAATTGCCAATTTGATTGATACTAGTGTCGCCTCTCAAATAAACTTATAAACATCAAGTTTGATGCTATGAGTGAAAATTTTAAAAATTTGTTTAGTCAATTAGATGCTAAAGTCAATCAAGTTATTTCCGGCAAAGATCCTAATGCATCTACTTCTAATGCTGAAAATAATAAGAGTAGTGATGCTTTTGATACTTTTCATATACCTAAAGTTCCCATCGGTGTGCCACCAATAAATCACATACATAGCGGTACTTGCCATTGGTGGGTCGGCTGGTGAAGGGAATACAACGGCCACTACTAATGCTTTGATTCAGCATAAATTTGTATATAGTGAGCCCCCTATGAGCGCAGGTGTTCCTTTGTCTAATGTTAATAGCTCATTGCATTATTCAGTACCAATTCAACCACCACAACATGCTACATACAGTACAACACCTCCTAATGTTGTTGGTGCATCTAATTTTACTTCTACTCAGCCTAGGACTAGTTTAGAAGAATTAAGAGATGATATGCTTGAAATGTTCAAACAAACTTTTGGTAGAGATCCTAGAGTCCTGAGAAAGGTGTATCAAAAACCTTATCCTCAAACTTATGAATTTGTTCAATTTCCACAACCGGTTTAGGACTCCATAATTTACTAAATTCACTGGTAATGATGATAGAACCACATTAGAACATATAGCTCAGTTTGTTATACAATGTGGTGAGGCCAGCTGCAACGATATTTATAAAATAAGGTTATTTCCTTTATCCTTGTCGGGTGCTGCATTTACATGGTTTGTTTCATTGCCACCCAATTCTATTCGTAGTTGGCCAGAGTTAGAGCAAAAGTTTCATGATTATTTCTTTACTGGTAAATCTGAATTGAGATTGTCACGTCTTACATCGGTTAAACAAAAATTGCATGAAACTGTTTCTGAATATATTAGAAGATTTAGAGATACTAGAAACCGGTGCTATGGAGTGACAATTTCTGATAGAGATTTAGCTGATCTAGCTTATAATGGTTTTACTTGAATTTCATAAAGAAAATCTAGAGGGGCAAGAATTTCTAGATGTTGGTCAAGTGTTACAAAAGGCTCTGGCTAATGAAAGCCGAGGCAAAGATTCTAGAAATTCACAAAATCTAGTGAAAAGTCTAGTCGTCCAGTTTATGCACTTGATTGTGAAAATGATAGTACAGACGACGAAGACAAAAATGTGTATGCTGCTGAATTTGTATGGTCATCTAAAGATAAACCTAGTACTTGTGCTTCTCTCAAGCTGGTCCACAAGAATTCAGCTAAAAGATATGAAATTTACTTTTGATATAGCCAAGTGCGATAGGATCTTTGATGAGTTGCTGAAAATAGGAAAAATTAGACTTGTCTCATTCTATACCACCGCTTGATGAATTGAAGAAGCGTGCATATTGTAAATGGCATAATTCACTTTCTCATGCAACTAATGATTGTAATGTATTTCGAAGACAAATACAGTCGGCCATCAATGAAGGACGACTGACATTACATGCAATGCAGGTTGATCAGAATCCTTTTCTAGCAAATGCCTTTGTAAATACCATTGAGTTGCAAAATCCTAAAATATTAATTAGGCCAAATCAAGCTGAAGGAGCTAAAGGAAAAAATGTAATCATTGGTGAGAAGAGACATGAAGTGCAACCGCAAAAAGCCCCTCAAGATACATTGAAAGTTTCAGCACTCGGGGGGGGCAAGGCTACACAGGGGCGGTTAAACCGCCTTTGAGGTGCGGTTTAACCGGGTCTTCCAGAAAAAGTGAGGCTGATATGAAGAAAAGGGTAAGGCTGAGCTTTGAAGAACTTCTAGCCAAGTACAAGAAAAAGGGAAGCACCAAGAAGTATAAGAATCGGCCAAAGGGAGATGAGAAGGTAAAATGTTCAAAAAACAAGAAAGCCAAGCGGGTTTCTGCTCATCTCAAGGTAATTATGGTGCTGTACCATATTCATATTTTGCACCAACCACTCCATGGTCTTGGTCATATCCTTGCTATTACTCGCCTTTAAATTATAGTAGTATGCACATGCAACCATATATTATTCAATATTCTCCTCCATATGCAAATTGTGGTTCAATGCAAAGACCGTTTGTTGCTAGCAATGATCTGGTCAGAAGTGCATTTGTTGATGTTAAAAAAGGTGACAAAAACAGCAAGGAAGGATCTAAATGTCCACAGCCGAGGTGGTGTTTCACCATATTTTTTGTTGATGTTAAAAAAGGTGCATTTGTCCCTCTGGCTTATCTCGCACTCAAAAGAGAAGGCTACAACAAATGCGAAAGCAAGGATCAATGGAACAACATGCAGAGGTGAAACCAGCAAGGTCTGCAGCTACCAAGCAGGTATGGAGGCCAAAGCAAAGTGTTTCATCATTTTGAGTTGAAGACAATTTATGGCCGACAAGTTGATTGTTGCCCTTAGAAAAATATATATGGCCGATGTATTGTTCATCATCGTTCCTAGATGATTTAGGTGTAGAAGAGTATTTTCTAGCACGCATGCTTTGCTAGAAAACAGGGAGGCATATGTTGACAACCAAAATTGGTATCGGTCGGATTTTTGATGTTAGTTTGGGCATGGCGGTTTAACCGGGTGCCTAGGGCGGTTAAACCGGCCTGAGTAAAGTTCTCAAAGGTAGAATTGGACTGCACCATCATCTTCATCTCGTCGATCTGATCAAAATGCATATGTGGATCACCTAATGTGGACTCCGGATGAAGGAGATATGACCCTAGGAAGATCTACACCTGCCAGGAGCGGTCAGACCGGGTCCCAGGGCCGGTTTAACCGGGTTTGACAGCCAAATCCGAGTTAGAAATTGTAATTTGGTATGAGATTTATGTAATCTTCGATTCCTAATGGGGCAAGACCTCCCCTCCCTATAAATACAAAGGGCCACGGCCGATTGAGGGGATCCCAATCGAATCTATCAAAAACTTTTTATCTTTTTACTTTTCCTTTTGCCCTAAACATTTCCAATCTCATACTTGCTGTTCTTCCTTCGCCTCGACGGCGATTGAGGACGTTCTAGGTGTCTTGCCGACCCTAGAACACCTCTGCGTGTGCTAGACCTGACGGGGTCCCTCCCGGGGGAGCGTTCGTTGGTCTACCTGTCGGGCTGTCCGGCGAACCCAGTCCAACCGCCCCTCCATAGAGGTGTGACCGCCCCTGCACCGAGGTGCTGCAGTGAGCTCCTCGGCGTGCCGCGTGTTCTAGCGCGTTCGTGTGTTGGCCCGATTTTAACGCCAATAGGCATGATGTAGTGCATGTCTCGCCACCACTCGTCCCGCCAACACACATTCGATAACACAAATGCAGCGTGCGCAACATAAACTTTGTCACAAACTAAGCCGCACCAAACCAATTGCTCTGCTGCTCGCCGATTAAACTGCACCAGATCGAGCTGCATTCCTCAAAAACCGAACTTCATCAATCTCGCGGATTAAACTGCACCAGACCAACCTTGAGCGGTGCATCGTCGATGACCCCTGGTAGCACGGTGGGAGAGGTCAAGAGGGCCTTAATGTCTCAGATGTCGAATTCTCTCAATGTGCGCGGTGGCGCAGGGGAGATGCGACCAGAGCCATTAATGCCTAGTCCAAACCTGTCGAGGCCGTTCTCGCATGTAAACCAAACTGAGCCAATCCTTTTGTTGGTGTTAGTCGTTTCCCATCGAACTAGAGCACAACTAGCGCAAGCCCAAACCGAATAAACCGGTTTGACACCGGACCATTGGCAGGCGTAATTGCAAGAGTTTATTGCCACTTTCGATGGCCTCCTGCCGATAGATGTGGCTGCTGCTCTAAATGAGGCATTCAACCTTGATGACATTGAGGCTGAGTATCAGACGGACATCCATAGGCCCACAAGGACGTATGGAATGTTCCCAAAATGGGGATAGTATAAAGCGTGAAGATTATGGGGTAGGACGGCATATGACTCTACAAAGTACAGAAACTAGTCATAGCATTAGGAAAATACTCAGAATTGCTTGGAGAGTACTCAATTGACTTGTATACGGCTACGAATCCTTGTAAACCGACATGTAACCCTGCACCCCATGTATATAAGGCTGGGCAAGAACCCCCTTAGAACAATTACAATCATCTTCACGCAATACAAATCACCAAACAGGACATAGGGTATTACGCAAATTGCGGCCATTGAGTTCGTGATTTCTGCTAAAACTTACTCCCTCCGGTTTGGTAAAGGAAGTCGTTTTGGACAAGATTTGAGTCAAACATTGGGAATATAAATCGTGAATAACTTTTAAGTCGTTGAGTTTGGAAATATGAAAACTACATGAATAGATTTGTCTTGCAAAATACTTTCATAAAAGTATACCTATGTTAGTTTTTAATAAATATATTTATAGAAATAAGAAGTCAAAGTTGTACTTTGAAGACCGTGTCGCTGTCCTAAACGACTTCCTTTGCCAAACCGGAGGGAGTACTACCTTGGGTATCCCCTCGGTAGGATTGGTGTCTAAACACTAACACTAAGGTGAGGGACAATGCCCTAATTGACATGGCTGGGGAGGGCATTGATGACCTACTAGAGGGGGCAGTACATGCAGATGTTTGAGGCATGCTGATCCAAACTCATGCCAACTATGTGTACAAAGAGTTGAAAATAGCACCACCCCGTCCAAGATCAAACCTTGATGTTTGGAGTTGAAATGTCCGTAACCTTAATCAACAAGTGAGTCCCACCTATCAAGCAGTTGTGATGGTTGAGTGGTAGCCAAGTGGTGTTTGTGGTGTGTCAAGTGGTGTAGCGTGTATTGTTTTTTGATTTGCGTGATGGTTGTCAGCATTTGTTTCCTTCACCGTGTCAGTGAAGCAAACTCTTGCTAGCAAGCCCTATATGTTTTCGAAATACATCAGCGCTCTTTGATGTATGTGTGTTGTTGACGCGAAAACATGCCACGCGCCAAACACCGACCACTGGAACGTGCACCTCGCGGGGAGCTCCTCGCAGCGCCCCTGCGAGAATCAGCCAGGCCAGTTTTGGAAACCAGCCAGGCCAGTTTCACCACATCTGTGGCGAAGGTCCAACGAACGTTTGCCCGGGAGGGATCCCGTCGGGTCAAGTTTGCATTCTCTAATCCTTCCTTTATGTTTCCACATTTCATAACAACTTTAGTGCCTTACTTTTACATAGTAGCATCTTGCTAGGTTTGGCTCTAGGCTGCAAAACTCTTTGAGATAGGGAGCAAACACTAGAAGTAACCATAGTTGCACATCTAGATAGCTTATTCTAGCTTATATCTTGTAAAAATAGATGGTGCCATATGAGGATTGATTCCTTACACCGTCACCTCCGCCGGGCCGGCTGCCACCCCCAAACCTCTTCTAGAACTGTCGTGCCCCATCCCACACCGAACCCAAACCCTAAGGAGGTGCAACGGCGGCGGCGCAGGGCCCACCTATCAATGGCGCCGGCGTTTATCGGGTGCACGAGCACCCCGGTTCACCACAACATTTTGGGCAGTGGGGGAAAATGACAAAAAGGGCTGTGGCCCGGTGAGCGAGCGGCAGGTTTAGGACACAGCCAGAAAACAGGATCTCTACTTACATGTAAACGAGCTAGGACCAGGGAGAATATATAAGCCACAACATGTACATTTTCTCCAACATCGAATGCAATCAAAGACATAAAACTGAAGGATGTTAGTAATACGGATGGTTTGAGCGGGAGAGAAGTGGACTGACCTATGTTTGTTTGGATCCCACAAGTCCAGAACAGCTGCTTCAATTTTCACTTCGGCCCAAGCTCCTTCAGTTTGATATCATTGTGTCTCGTCGCAGATGGATCTGCCGCTCCGTACCTCCTCATTGTTTGACCGTATCTGATTCAAACTGGTAGAGCAACTCGTCAACTCTACCTCGTTGCCAGAACCCAGAATGAACGATGATTCTGGTGTGTGTGGGGTGGGTGGGGCGTCGGCTAGGCAGAAGGTGCTTGCTTTACAAATACATCCGGCCCGGTGACTGACCCTTCGCCACTGATCAGGCGTCTATTTAGTAGAACAGAGTTAAGAAATGAAGTGACGAATCTGTACTGTTGTTGTTCAATAATTTCAGCACGCGGAGAATATGCTCACATGCATGCCGGGTAGGTGATAACAGGAGTTACTAGTAATTGCAGAACTATTGCAGCTGTGTCCGCGTCCAACAACACACATCACGCCCGGCTTAGGGTTTAGGGTCGGTCACATGGGAAAGCTGCCAGCTGACACGGTAATCTATAGATAAGAGTCTATTTAAGATGGATGATGGATCGATTACCAAGGTCAACCACGCGAGAAGGATGGGAAGACCCATGCGAAAATGTTTGGTCAAGTCCAACAAAATATAATACGAACCTTAAGTTACCGTTAACCTTTCCGTCCCATGACACATCTGGTCCTATCCTCTCCCTCCGGAACTCCAGAGCTAGAGATCCTGTTTTCTGAAGTTGCCGCTGGAGTCATCCTATTACCCACTCTGTTCCAAAATATAGGTTTTAGCATTTTTAGATTCATAATTTTTATTATATATCTAGATATACATTTATATCTAGGTGTATAGTAAAAAACTATGAATCTAAAAAGCCAAAATAACCTTGAAGTATCTAGGCCCCTTACATTGCGTTGGTACGACAACGTATTCTTGTAACTAACCACTTGTTTTGAAGGGCTTAATTAAAAGCTTACATTATTTCAATCAATATTAAATGCAACCCGTTAATTGAACAGTATGTAAGACATGTAAGACGCTCATTAAGGAGACACATGTTAGATTACAGTCTTCATTTTTCTCCTCTTGGAGACACGGAAAATTTGGGTCCCCTATGAGAGAATGTCATTGGCGCTGTGTTTTTACCAACCCGCGAATGAGCCCTCCTCATCAGAGATGCGGATTGGCAAAACGTGTCTCCAATAACCATTAGCCAACCTGCGTCTCCAATATTGAATTAAGAAACAAAAAAGAAAGAAAAAAGTGAACAAATACACGTTTTATTCATTATATACATTACAAATACACATGCTTTATCCATTACATATTTATATAGATCACACAAGTCATGTTCTTAACCTAGAATGACATGCTATAGATATTACAATCCTCATAACATATGAGGCTGAAAACAAAGAAGAAAAGGTTGACCTAAGGCTGCCATAGCTTGGAGTTCCTTCACTGCAGTTTTTTTTTTTTTTTTTTTTTGAACAGCTGCATATATTAGGCTTAGCAACAAAGTACATGCAAAGGTTTTACAGACCCCCAAGAAACCAAAGAAAGGACACATAGTACAGGATAGAAGGTTACATGAGCAGTAGCAAGGCACGAAACTGAAGAAAGAGGAACACTGGAAATGGACTTAGGGTGTGTTTGGTAGACCTCCATCTGAGGAGGTAAAAATAAACCATATTGCTACCGTTGCCTTACCAAGGGTCATGTTTTGTCAGAATTGTGACACCCTCAAAATTAAGTGGAATTAATTTAGGGTTTATTTTGATAAACACTAGATTACACTACGCCAAAATATTGCTTCTATGACGTCGGGGTTTCGTCATTAAAAACGCGTTTTTCGTCATTAAAAATCATTCAAGACGAAAAAGTGACGGAATCGGGTTCGTCATTAAACGAGCGTCATAAATGTACTTCCATGACGAACTGACCGATTTCGTCATTGAAGTGGTTGCTTCAATGACGAAATCTATTGCGTCATAGAACTGTTTTGCTTCTATGACGACAGCTAAATTTCATCATTGAAGCAAAAAAATCAACGTGGCGCCGTCATCCCCGTTTCTGACGTGGCGCCGTCAACTGGAGCCGTGAACCCTGTTAGCTGACGTGTTTCCTCTCCACGCTGGCATGTGATGTGGCCGCAGCGTGGCGAGTGACGTGGCTGCAGTCGTGGCGTCACCCACGGCGTCCACGCGTCACGATTTTATTCGTCCACGTGTTGACTGTTCATTGGCGCACGTGTCACTGTTCACGTCGTAAACGTGCCGTCGTTTCGTTGGTCCACGTGTCCCGTTTCTATTTGTCCACGTGTCTGTTTCCTATTTGTCCACGTGTCACTTTTTCGTGGTGCCACGTGGCGTAGCTTTATTGGATTACGTGGACCAATTGAAACCGGACACGTGTCTCATTTTTATTTGTACACGTGTCACCTTTTGATTCGCCCACGCGTCGAATCTCTACCATGCCAGGTGTCGCCTTTTTATTCGGCAACGTGCCGTGGTCTCATTTGTCCACGTTTCGACTCTTTATTCGTCCATGTGTCGCTCCATGGTGAGGCCACATCATGGGCTTTGCCGGCCCATTCATCACATTATTATACCAGAAATTACAAATCGTTCACAGAAAATTCAGTACAATTGTTCTAAAAAAACAATGAAAGCTCAGTACAATTACATCAAACCCAACGAGTGTCAAAAACGAGACAAAATTCACCGCACGACCAAAGTTTGAATCCACACAACAGAATGCCAAGTGTATCAACAACAGTTCCACAGATATAGGATCAAGCCTGAGAAGAGGTACCAGTTTGGCTATACTGAAAGAGCTTCATGAGGAGCAGCTGGCTCTCTTCCTGAGCCGAGGCAAGCCTTTCATTTGCTGCTTCACTCCTCTTCAGTTCTTCGATTGTATGAAGGAGACCTGCTGAAGATCTTGATAAGGATTGCGTTGGCATCTCCTTGTTGCTTCTTCAGCTCCTCAAAATGCATCTGCGTGCTTGCCACCAATTCCTCTATTGCTTGAGTCTTCTTCTTGAGAAGTTCCACTTGTTCATGGAGGAGAGCTGAACCTTGCTCATGAGAAGCTATTGAAGGCTGCAAATTCCAATGATCAGCTATTAGTGCACTGATTATACCAAGCCATTTGGGAACAAAGGCAGTTAAACAACTGAGTTTATGAGCATGGCAACCAAATAAATTGAAATCTATACATCGAGCGAATTAAAAAAATTCCCAGATAGACAATCAAGCATGTATAGGGCGTTACACTTGCTTCACTAGCTGTGTCGCTCATTTCATGATGGCAGTTGGTATAGCAGACATTGAAGGCTTCTACTGCATCCTTGTTCTTTTCCTGTAACTGATGTATGAAAACGGTGGTTAGGCAGATAGAAAAATAACAATTGAGAAGAAATACAAAATGGTTTCAAGCATAATAAGCATTACGAAATGGAATCATGTCAACCAAGTAGAAATAAGTGGTAAACACTAGGTCCAAGATGTCGTTGGTTAGTTAGAAGACTGTTGACACTTACATAGGAATGCAATGTTTTAATCTGGCAGCTGAGTTTACGGCGGTTACGCTTGTTCTGATTAGAAATTGCCTGCAAGAGATCTATGTGTTAGCATCGACCACTAGTACATATTGTAAAGTAGAACGAGAAATAAACATTGCAATTATATATTGGAAATTTTGATGATACAAAAAAAAACTTGTACTTTGCAGATGACCATCTGTCTACAAGTCTACACCACTGTGCATCGGACATGTACGAGACAGGTGATGTTGTCCGGACCTCATCAGCAGGGATGCCAACAAAGTAGTGCTGCTTCAACTTATACTGCCTCTGCCGTATCCCTGACCTCATTACAAGATGTTGTCCTACAATCAGTCACTGGACGGGCATGTTTATTTTATGGCTAAATTAGATCCATAGCACTAAAGATCCAATGTATAGAGACAAAGCATCAAAAGAATCCAAGTATAGATATATGGCATCTAAAGATTTATAGTTACAACCATAGACCATTCAGTTTGCTTTAGTTATCATGATCATTAGTGTTTGTTACTACCAATACAGTATTACAAAGGTAGAGAAAAACTGATAAAATGCCAACAAAACAAACGGCCACCAAACATGACCACAAGGATGGCAAAGCATCCGCCTAATAGCACGAACACGGCGGCAAAGCATGCGCCCAGACGAAGGTGGCAAAGCATACACCTAACCAAGCACGACCATGGCGGCAAAGCATCCGCCCAAAGTGATCACCAAGCAATGACTACGGCAAAGTAATCGCAACATAAGAACGGCAGCAAAGGGATCACCTAAGCAAGACCATGACCTCATAAGCTAGACAATTCTAGTACACACAGAGAGAGGCAAAGAGAGAGAGAGAGAGAGAGAGCGAGCGAGAGAGAGAGAGAGAGAGAGAGAGAGAGAGAGAGAGAGAGAGAGTAAACTCGGACCTCTAGGACTGGTCGATCTTGCAGATTCGATGCGGCGTTACTCGACGAGGGGGTAGCAGATCTGCTGCGGCAGTAGACGTCGATGGGGAAGCAGATCCGGTAGAGCCAGTAGCCGTCGGGGAAGCAGATGCAGGGGGAGGGAGTGGCCGACTGAGGAAGCAGATCCGGTAGAGCCAGTGCAAAAGTGGAAAGCCTGTGCAAAAGTGGATGGGGAAGGCGAGAGGCGGAGGTGGATCTGAGCCGAGCAAGAGAGAAGGGGCAAGGGATATGGCAGGGGCGCAGGTTGGATTGCCAAATATGCCCTTGATGGACAATGTATCGTAGAGACTTAGGCATGAGGGTAGAAGGGACATTTCACGTGAAATTTTTCAGCTTCCGCCCCAGAAAATATTTGAACCATCGCCCTCGATTGACCCAAGGACCCCACAAGTCGAGATGCTACATGATGAAAGCTGACTATTTCTTTATTTTTCTTTTTTGGTTGGGATGCTCACCGGCCTGCCGCCTGGTGAAGCTGACTATTTCTTCAACATGGTTGTTTCTCTTTTGAATCTCAGATTTGAGAATTGAATTATACTTTCTCCCTCATGCAATATCCAAATCACATGATTCTTTTTGGAAAAGGCGTATAAAAACAAGCTCGACTGAATCATCACACTCTAATCAAAAGCAACAGTATTCATCACATACATATGTAACCACTTGCGCATACCCAACTTCTACTTCAACGCATACCCAACTGCCATTGACACAAATACCATAGCCAGGATACCAACGAACATCATAGCTTGGGTCAATTTCTCTACCTTTGCTTTCAATTCGTTGTTGTGAAGCACGACAGCACCTGGTGCAGAGCGGTCAGCAGTAGGAATCTGATGGATGGACTGGACTTCTAGAATCCCATCTTCTTCCAGAACAAACACATGGATCACCTTGGCTGCCACCAAATCTTCGAAGTATTCCTTCTTCCACCGGTAGTAATCACACTTATCGCCACCTGATTGAACAAGAAACCCAATCTTAGACCAAGCCGAAATAAAAAAGGAACAAAAAATACAAATCAAAGCTGAAAGCACTCACCCAAGATACAAATCGAGGGCATTTGACGTAGACCCGACCATTGTTCTTGTTCTCCTTCTTCGTCCGGGCCTCAAAGACCCGAGCTCTCTTGCATGACGGCCAAATTATCATGGGCAATCCAGTCTCCGTGCCAAAAAGCTCTGACATTTGGTTTCCTAGGGCAGATGACTCTCCTCCTTGCGACATTGCTCCGATGACCAGGGGAAGAAGGAAGAGAAGTAAAGGGAGGTCCCTCCCAAAGCCGAGTGAGGCGCTTCTAGATCGGCTCGGGATCTAGGTTCAGGGACGGCCTAAACGATAAGGCAGGGGTAGTAAATTCCTTTCGCTGTGCCATCTGGGTGACATGTCAACAACCGTGGCATAAACGTGTGGTGGTGCCTCAGCTGAAAGGAAGCCAAATTTCTAAAATATCCCTCCCTCAGCATCCGCCACAACCGTCGCCGCTCCCCTTCCTCATGCTGCCGTCGGCACCGGTGAATCGAGGCCGCGGTCGACCTCCGAAGGCAAAGGCGACCTCGACGGCTTGGCCACTGGTGAAGCGATCCCACGGTCCACCTACCAAGGCCATGGCTCCCTCGATGGACTCGCCGACGCCTAAGTGCCCCCGCGGCAAGGCACCGAAGAAGCCGCAATCCGATGCGAAGAAGAAGGCCAGCAAGTGGGTTTCGCCGAAGAAGCAGAAGATCGAGCACAACGACGACCACTCCTCAGACTCCAGCGATAACTCCAGCAACAACCACTTCCACATATGTGATGACTTCAACAAAAGCGACACATCTGACTCCTACGACGAAGTGGAGTTTGTGCGAAAGTCATTGCATTCTGCAAACGATGACCTGTATGCCACACGCAAGACGCTGGGGAAGGCAAATTCAGTAATGTCCTGCAGATGATGTTCTTTCGGATAGTCTAGTGTTATGTCATTATCAGTAACTGCTGCAGTTCTTGTGGTGTTGCAGGGAGTCCTGTGTCGTTGTTTAATGAACTGGTAATGCTAGCATGATGTCCGACTATAGTCGTGTGTCGTTGTTTAATGAACTGTTGCAGTTCTTGTGGTGTTCCAGGCAGTTCTTGTGGTGTTGAAAAGCGCTTTTTTAATGTAGCTATGGTGACCATCTGAATGTAGTTTGCTATTCAATCCAGTGGCACTTGCGAAAGAAATGGTTACATTTTTTATCCAGATCGGTGTGTCCTTACCAAGTGTCGATAAGATCATACGAGCGTTTCTATCATCACTGACAAATAAGACCAATGATACGATCCACTGAAACTTCCTCGAATCATCCGGTTGTCCCTTGATTCACTCTCACGATGCTTTTAGTATCACAGGGATGAAACGTTGGAGCACGTTAATTTGAAGATATATACGAAATTTAATCTCACGTGGCGAAGATATATACAACTTTCCTTTGCAACATTTATCCAATGCTGCGAAGCTTTGACAGCTAAATGAAAACCTGGATTTTGTAACATGTAATCGTACTTAAGTATCTTGTTAGTTTCCATTGTTTTATAAATATACGTGTGTCCCCATTTGTTTATACTCCATATTTGGAATACATATATTCAAATATGTCTTTCAGTATATCTAGCTCATTAGACCGACACGAACCAAATGTCAAGCACCGTTCGGAGCGTCGGTTCACATGAACGTTTGGAGCGTCGGTTCACCCGCACAGTCCACGTAACTTCCCGGAGTAGCCGGTTGCCATACCTTCCTTCGAGGAGCCATCATCCACTTTCACCGCCGCCCCTCTTCCGCCCGTTCCTCGCCGTCGCCGTGATCTAGAATGTCAACTGGGTAAGGCAAAGAAAAGGATCAGGGCACTTGAACATACACATCAGGGATGTGCTGCAGATGATGTTCTTGATAAGCTAGCGTGATGTAGCTATGGTGACCATCTCAATGTTGTTTTCTGTGTTTGAATCACGTGGCAATTGCAAAAGAAATGGTTAACGTTGTTATCCAGATCGATGTGTCCTTACCAAGTGTCGATAATATCATACGATCCAATGAAACTGCCGCGAAACGAATCATTCGGTTTCCCACCGCATTAGACCGACACGAACGAAATGTCAAGCACCATTTCATGTGGTCCTGACACATGGCAATGTGGCAGTTGCAGCAATTATTCGAAGCATAAACCTTTTTTTCTGTGACCTCGGCACATGAATGTTGGGAGCGTCCGTACACCCGCCCAGTTCCCGTAGCTTCCCGGACAAGCCGGTCACTATAACTGCCTCAGACGGAGGAACTTCTCGTAGATCCACGTTTATAACAAGAGGAAAGAATCATACGCACAAACCATCTTCCACTTTCGCCGCCGCCCCCTCTTCCGCCACGGTCCTCGCTGCCGCCGTTGTCCCCGCCTCCAGTCGGCATTCCGACCCTCGTGCGCCGGCCGCGCTTCATTATCGAAGCCGATCGCGTCCAGTGGAAAACTGGTAATTAAGCTCACATCCTACTCTTCTACATCTCAAATGTGCTTCCTAATCTGTGTTCATAACAAATCCTAGCTTGTGGCTTGTTTTCTCTCTGCAGGGTGTATGGCGAGTCGCGGCGCTGGCCGTGGAGGCAGTCGTGGGGGTGGCCGTGCGGGTGGCCGTCAGTTCAGTTTCGACATGGCACCAATGGCTCGTCATCCAGGCATTCACTTCCCTTGTAGTTCTGTTGAGTGGTTGCCCACTGGTGACCGATCCTTGGGACCAATACCCAACATAGTAGTGTTCTCGTCTTCTTTTGTTAATTTTATAGATTTGTCTAGTACCACAGATCGATGCATGTTTTTAATTTTGGGCCACCGGTAATCGAACCATAGCAATACCCAACATAGTAGTGTTCATGTCCTCTCTTGTTAATTTTGTTGGTTATTCTGGTTCTGCCCATATGCATGTTTTATAATTTTTGCCCACCGGTAACCGAATCATGGTTGCAATACCCAACATAGTAGTTTCCTTGTTTTCTCAGATTAATTTTTATGGTACTACACAGATGCATGTTTTCTAATTTTGGCTCACATAATTTAGGCAATCAATCCTATTATATGGCTGAGAGATGTTGTCCACGAGCTAGGTGGAACTCCTCCTTTGATGCAATCATCCGTCCGTGGTGAAAGAAAATTCTTTGTCAAATTAAATATATCTTTTGAGATAAGTCCACGAGGTATTCCTCACAGGACGGTGTCTGTTGTGGCAAGCGATAAAGAAGCACCGTTTAGGTGTACTTTCGAAAAAAACAGCTGTTGTTGCCTGCTTACAGCAGCTTCAGGAACATGGGTACATTGTGCCGAGACTTGTCCTATCTTCGAATAAAGGCACTAGAGGAGGGAAGTGAAGATGTGGCTGTTACTACTAGAGGCTTTGTGAGCTCAATGAAGATAACATGGTATGCAACGTGCCAATTTTTCTTTGATTTCTTTAATCCTGTTACAATTTGGTATACGTTTGTAATGTTTTACCATGCTATTCTTCCCTATAGGAACATCCGTTTAGGGACACCATTGCGGCAGTAAGCTTTCGTGCAATCCTGATTCAAGCCACGGATGAGCTGGAGTATGATTTTAGTGAGCACTCGGAATTCACTGCAGATAACAAATGGCAATCTCATATCTCTCTCTACACGACAGATGATGACACTCCATTGTTCATCATTTATGGCAAAGCATCTGATCGTCGAAATGTAGCAAGAGAGAGTGCTCTAATCCGTGCTCTAGTTTATATTGATGAAGTGCTAGGCTTTAGGATTGGAGATGTTAACTATGCTCGATATCTGTTTAGGCATCGCGAGTTACAAGTTAGGTAGAATGGATGTACCCCAGATCCGTGTGTCGTTGTTTAATGAACTGGTAATGCTAGCGTGATGCAGCTGTGGTGAACCTGTAATGTAAGAGATCTTAAGTGGTTGATGTTTGAACTTGTGCACTTGGTATGTTTTTTATTTGTATATTAAATGTCAGAGCACTTGTAAGATATCCCTCTGATGCTATCATTATGTAGCTATGCTGAAGAGCCTTAATGTAGTTATGGTTTAATTTGTACACCAGATTGAGTAAATTTCATCCGGTCCATGCGTTCTGCGTATGACCGTATCATACCGACGTGCGTGTCTCAACTGGTGGCCAAGAGCGGCCCATTCATCGGATCCGATAAAACTCCCTCTCCCTCGGTCCCACTTGTCATATGACTCATATAGCTTGCCCATACCCATAGCAAATCAGCACGACAACACCCCTCCCGCATCTGCACCACCGACCACTCTGCTCCTTTCCGGCGCCGCGGCGGCGTCCCCAGTCGCTATTCCGCGACGCCTTTCGGAACGTGGTGCGGGACTCGGTCAACGCCGTCCCCATTCGTCGGCATCTCCGGCAGGACATGGACACAATCGGCGGCGGCCGCCGCGAAACCCTAATTTATGGTTTCTGATGAGGACATCCTCCACTATTACCCGCTGGCAAAGACGCAACAAGATGGGCCGAGTGGCCCAGTTGTAGTCGGGCGGCAACCGTGTGAGCCTCTGAATAATCCCACCTTGCTTAGCTTGGGAGGAGGAAGCCACCTTAAAAGGAAGAGCCACCCTTCCCCTATTGGACTAGTCTTTTGGGGTGATTGGGCCTTTTCCCCAAGGGGGCCACCAGAGTTGCGGTTCAGCGATTGCATTGGTGTGCGATGCTAAACTGCGTAATCGGTGCATCGGGCTTGCTATAATCCAATCCTTGCCTGGGCTGGACTCATCAGTTTCATTCACCAGATTTGCCCGCCCTCTCTGGCACGCTGACTACAGAGTTGCTGTGGGTGATGTTTGTGATTGTGCTTCCTAGGCCCTCAGCTCTTTCTTCTTCGACTGATTCGTCCAGTGGTGAGCCCCTTCTCGTTCCCCTTTCTTGTCCTGTACATCAAAATCCTCTGTGATAATCCAAAATTTGTTAGCAACAATTCTTCTTGATGTCGCAATTGGACTGCATACATTGTGTTCATTCGAAATAATAGTCGTTTTGATGTTCACCGATCGAATTAGGTTAAAAATCAGTTAAAATTATTGAATAATTGTTGTATTGATGTTTACTTATTTTTGGCTATGCATATGGATCCTGTTTATGCTTATGTCCACTGAACAATGAAATTCTAGAGTATTAAGCAATATCATGCTCTCGCTCACTCTAATAACCTCGACCTATTCCAATGCAGATGGGTTGCAATCAAAAGGATAAAGCGAAGGGGAATGTCGTTGAACAGGTGAAGAAGAAGAAGAAGAGGACTCGCATGCAGCGGGATGCTGATATTGCTACGATGGCGCCGGACACCAATGGTCAACCACAAAGAGGGAATCAGATTGGTTCACAGGAGGGTCAAACAAGTACTCGCCGGTCAGGCCGTGTATGTCGTCCTCCATCTCGCACCCAGCCACAAAAAGAGACATAGATAGCATCGCGGCCCAGCCGAAGGTTTGGTCCTCGGACTCGAGGAGCTCAAACAAAGAGGCCAGGAGATCATAATTTGATAGAACCTCTGAACGAGAGGCTGGCCATGTTGTCAAACAGCGACGATGAGGATCCAACGTTGGTTCGCGGCCCTCGTCGACACCCTGGACAAGAAGTGTTTCTACGTGACGTGAGATTCTTGGCTGCTAAACAATTGAGGAAGATGCGGTTGGTACGATGGGAACAATGGTTTCCCCGCAAGCCAGATGACAATGTGGATCCTCGGTTTTGGACACTACTGCAGGAGAGCTTCTACCGTGCTTATGATGATTGTGGCATACATCTGAGTGAGTATAAGATGTTGGACTGGGATTCATTGAGAGTGGCTGCGGGCGGTGTTGACATCAGGCCTTACTTTGACAAGTTCCCAGGCTTAGTCTCTTTGGTCAGTGAGAGGAACCTGTACATTCCAGAGTGGGTTCGAGTGGTGTACTCAACGTTGTGGATTAGTGACAAAAGAGACACCATTTCTTTCACGTTTCAGGAGAAGCCTTTTGTAGTATGCCAAGGATTTCTAGCTCATTGCTTTGGAGTTGAGCTGGTCGAAAGTCGCGTGCTTCATAATTTGGCTTGGGATAAGATTCCTTTGGACGCAGACCCTCCACGTCGGGCTTTGTCTGCAGAGTGGCCCAGTGTTGACCAAGTTCGTGACTTGTTTGTTCAGCCCTTCCTTCCGGGCACCCCTCACACACCCGACAGGTTGATACCAGTGGCATTAACAATACACAACGCCTTGAGGAAATCTCTTCTTTACCGAAAGGGTAATGGCGAGGCGATCACCGGACTGCAGCAATGGCTACTTGTATCCATTGTGAATGGGGAGCAATTTGACCTGGTCGACTTCATGGTTTGTGAGATGGAGGATGCCATCATGGATGGCATGACTGTTGCCCGACTGCAGCCATTCGCACATTGGATCTGTTGGATGCTAGCACACCTGGACAATTGTAAGCACATGGAATTTCTCAAGGATAAGGGAAAGACGTTCAAATGTTACAGGCCTACTAACCAAATGATAGACGCAGGGGTTCTTGTCTGTTTCACCAGGTAGTGGATGAGTTACAGGTCCTGGAGGTTCACCAGGTAGTGGATGAGTTACTGCTCCAGGGAGATAGAAGAATCAGTGATGGACGCCGCTCGAGAGGTGGAGGAGGAGGATGTACTGACGGCTGGCAGAGGGAATGCTCGCGGACAACAATGAGTCGTCACACTCTTCCGATGACGATGACGAGATCGTGCCTACCATGAGAGTCATACGCAGCGGGGAACATTACCCTACGGTTGGAACATCTAAGGCACTTGATCCCACCTTACCACCTATTTCTTCTAATGGTCAGCTTCAGGATATAACGAACGCTGACATGATGAGGATATTGTTTGAGGGGCATCGTAGTCAATAGGAGGCAAACAAGCAGATCTATGGCCAAATTGCGATTGCAATGGATGCTGTGAGGACCCTGCAGGAGAGTTCAATGCGCCAGCATGAGCATATGATTCGCGAGCAGGCGGCTATGAGGGATGATCAGAAGTCTACGTTGCTGGTGTACAACAGCAGCAGAAACGTAGTGATCATATGTTTGGTTACTTGAATGGGATCGTTGGTTCTGTCTCCAATCAACTGGGACTTCCTCCGCCTGCTCCCTTCTTACTTGAGCCGTCACCTGTGGAGGAGGTTCCGCCTGCTACACCCACTAGATTTTTGATATGGGTTCCACCAGAGTTGTCCGATGAGCAGCAGGGAACCATCAATGATACACCCTCTCAGGTTCTGGACATTCAAGGCACCACCAATGATACGCCCTCTCAGGAACCGGCCATCGAATGCACCACCATTGATACGCCCTCTCAGGAACTGGCCAACCAATGCATCACCATTGATATGCCCTCGTAGAAACTGGCCAACCAATGCACCACCATTGATATGCCCTCTCAGAAACTGCCCATCCAATGCACCACCAATGATACAGGACTCGATACTGATACTGTTGTTGAGACAGGTACAATAGCCTCCAACATCCCTAATGCTTTGGTTGAGTCCACTGAGTCCATCTCCATGCCCTAGGTCACTTGCTTTGGACTGAAGGCAACTACAGCGGAAGCGTCGTCTCCATCATGTCCACCCCAGCACCAGGACTAGACTTGATAGTTGTACGCTTTGTGTTTCAATGTACCGTACATTGTGCCCGATGTTCGAAACTTCAGACGTGTATTTGTCTATGAACCAGCAGTCTTTAATTTCTATTGCTTCGCTTATATTTTTAAATTTTCTGTTGGCGTCTCCTCGTCGACCCTGGTCCATCGGGGTCGATCGTGCATTATGCAACCGGATGATTCGGTTCAGCGCAGTTTGCACGGATCCTATGAATTTGTCATTGCATTCATAGTTTCGGATTAGAAACACAGATTACAAACACCATTGTAATATGCGACCGGATGATTCGGTCTGATGCAGTATGCACGGAGCGTATGAATATGTCATTTTTGGCCGTGACGATGTCAAGATTCATGTAGATGGCAGAAAACTGACTGAAGATACACATCACAATCTGATACTTCAAGCATATTTTTATACATCACTACAAACTTAATTAGACATATTACAAACACCATTCTACCAGTACTGCTTTCTAAAAAGTTCTGTGACACATGTTTATTGTTGCGCATTAAAAAAATGACGATAAAAATTCACACGCTTGAAGAAAGCTTCGCACTCATGGCGAATCCTACACTCCTCGCTGCAAAACGAGACCCACTCTACCCATCCATAGCGCCTGCCGCACCTGCCTCCTACGCAACGAAGATCGCCGCGTGCAACTGGCATTGCCACTAGTACTAAAATATAAGGCACCAGATCACAAACTTGCCGATGGCAGTCCAAACATACCTCGTTCTTCAATGGAAATGGTGTTTCACCTCCGCCGCCTGCCGCCGCATCGTCCTCGATCTTCCTCAGCAGCCACAATGCCTCTTCGTCGTCGTCGGCGCCTCCGTTGCGCCCCGCTGTTCTCCTTGAACATGACGCGCAGGCCTTTGCGTAAGCAGGCCTCTGTGTGATCAACATCGGCCAGCTTGTCCACTAGGCTGTTGAAGTGCGCTCTCAGGTTGTCGACTACCGGTGGCGCAACGGGCACACGCCACATCGCCCTTTCCCGTGGTATGGACCTGGCGACGTTCTTGTCTCGACACACCTTGTACATTCTCTTGCTCGTCGCTCGCAGGCTGCGGAGCTCTTCCATTGGGTCTGCTGAGGACGCGGTGAGGCGGCCAGCGATCAGAACAGCCAACTCAATCGGAAGCTCCTCCAGCGATGGCCTCGCCGGTGCCATACTGAATCGTTCCACGCATGCGGCTATGGAGTGGAGGAGCGGGTGGGCGGTGAGCGGCGGTGGCAAGGTAGAGCGGGGGATTTTTATGGCGAGTTCTTCATGTAGATGGCAAAAAACTGACTGAATATACACATTACAATCTGATACTTCAAGCATATTTTTATGCATCACTACAAACTTAAATAGACATATTACAAACACCATTCTACCAGTACTGCTTCCTAAAGAAAGTTCTGCTTCATAAACACAATGACTACGATAGATACATACTCCCTCTATCCCTAATTAGATGTCGTTGGAGCTACAGAAGACTGTCCCGAATTAAACGTCGTTGTGGGCAGGCAGCAGTCTATAGCTGTAAGCTCTGTACCCCTGTCCCCCCGTAGCCTCAAACAACCGACGCATTATCTTATCAAATAATAAAAAACACACGCACAGAGTGCTAGCTTGTGACATTGGAGCGGTCGCATCGCACGTCCATCCATCCAATACATAGGGTAGCAGTGTCTTTTGGCATTTACGTTGGGAACTGAGTTTTTTGTCCGGCGACCAATATTAAGGGACGGAGGGAGTAGATACATATCATCCGATAATTGACAGGGGATCGAATGATGCTGTCCCTCGATCGAGAAAACTGGTGGGGCGTCTCACATCCTGCCGACGATGAACTTCATTCTTTCATTGAAGTTCCACGACCTGAGTTCAAACTCATGACGGATGCGGTACCGCGCGCTGCAGTACCGGATAATGGAGGTCCCCTCCCCCCAGCGCTTGCATTTCTCCTAGTTGCAAACGTGAGGATCATGGACGAGTAGCTCCGGTACATTGGGCGGAGTCCAAGATTGGTATGAAATGTCGTAGAGTTCCTGCCGAACAGCATGGCATGCCGACGACATCCGGTTCCCACTCTCCCACCTTCCATCAACGGACGATGGGCCGTCGCTGATTCCATGGATCCACTCCAGCGCTTGGGAGTCCGCTGGGTCCCTACGGTACTGTAGCATCGCCAGGAAGTAGCGAGCCCAGGAATCCCCCGCGCCAGCGGCCTCTTCGACGATCTCTAGCCAGGCAACGCAATGCGGCTACTTGACCATCATCTTCACCCTCAGGTATAATACTGCCTCCGTATGACGATACTCATGGAGGCACTGCTCGAGGAGAGAGCGCATTTCGGCCCAATGACGCCAATCACGCCACCAATCAGCAAGCCGGCGGCTGTAGCGGAAATACTCACGAACCGCACGGTAAGACAGGAGCTGGATTACCTCTTTCTAGTCGGTGATTTCCCTGAAGAAGCGGCAGGTATACCGTAAGCCGAGGTACACTCGGACGGCCTCTGTTTCATCGCTTGCATTCTTGATGCAGTGAACGATGATCTCCTCAGACATTTCCTTTGGCAGGCTTTCCGTCAGGCCGCGGATCATCGCAGTAGTAGCCATTCTTCTCTGCGATGAAGAGGGCTCCATCGAGCCCAAGTGGAAGCGGAAGCGACGGCGACAAGCGGCGGTGCAGAGGCGGAGCAGAGGATTTTTCGGGAACTTCTTGAACAATCGATCCCAATGGGGGACGGGAAGTTATAGGTGTAACGACCCGAGTTTCCGATTTCTGAAAACCCGACTCCCTGTACCATTGTGATACTCCCTGGATCAAGTAGATATCACACACAGAACTCATCACAGCGAATATCACATCCATACCACGAATAAAGTACAAATATCTCATTTATTACATCATTCTCATGATAGTACGTCTGATACAAGCCCTCAGGGCTGAACGACAAACAAAAGAACATCCAACGCAGCGGAACTAGGCGTAGAAGCCTCCATATTCTCGACCTCCTCCACAAGCAACTTGCGCGTCAAGATGATGCCTCAGTCGTACCATCCATCGTGGTTGAACTCGTGCTCTTCATCGGACCCTGCGTAGTCAAAGACTATCCCCAAGGAATGGGTTACGTTCACGTCACCAACCGTATATGCAAGCTTTAAGTAGACTATCATCTAAAGGGATAAAAGTATATCAAGGATAGGCTAAAGGTTTCCTATGCAGCAACAAATATAAAATAAGAATCTCCATTTCCATCCATCCCGTATCTCACCACATCGGGCTATTTCGGCACGCCAGACTCCCATCTCCATCTCCACACTCGTCTAAGTCGATGTGAGGGCTCCCTCCCCTCGTACCTCACCAGCTACGATCGGATCCTGAAAGGAAAGGGAGCAAACTTCCCTTCTCCCCGTCCGTAGCTGCGAACCTTAGTCACTCTCAAATCTGGCTAGGAAGGGGGAGAGGAAGAATATGCCAAATATGAGAGGTAACAATGCAGTGGGCAATGTCCAGACCGAGGACGCGGCTATACGTATAGATTATAGACTCTCGAGGGCTTGTACAACTGGACCCACTCGGGCTACGAGATGGTGGCCGCCATCTCGAGATGCAACCCACAGCACAGACCCCAACCGCGACGATGCCCGCTTGCTCTTCCGGTCTCGGTCCATCGGCTCGCAATCCAATGCTTCAGAAGCTGTGTCGAACTCTCCCTCGTAGGGCTAGACGGGGCCATAGTCCTTCGGGGAGACGGTCTCTCTCGTTCCCGTACACCATCCACCTGATCTTCTTGCAATCCGGGCATCGCGCTAGTTAGGCTGGCTGGAACCCGTTCATATGGGTAAGCGGTAAGTACGTGGGGCACAAAGAGTGGTTACCCCACTCGGTTTCAGACCGGGGTGAGTGTCATCGTCCCAAAGGCGTATCCTCCGAAGAAGAACGCAAATCGCAGTACCCACTATAGGTACCGCCGCCAACTCTTATGCTCCTATCCATCCATGTACCCCGCCACAAGTACGGTGTGGGACCCCCTCGAGAGCAGGGGTCTCCCGGCACCTCGGTCATAGACCGAGTTGTTATAAAATGCTCACCCCCCGCCAAGTTTCCCAAAAACACCTTCACCTGCCGGTTTTATCCCCACACATGCCAAGAACGACATCATCCCATACACATGCAAGCAGCAGCATAGCAATATCATAAATATAGTGGTAGGTAACAAGGCAATCACGGAATAAATCATGGTTATGCAAGGCTCAAGCATCATCCAATTGCAATAAGTAAAGCGCTAGCTCATCTAGTTGCAATGTCTAATAGGCATTCAAGAGATGGGCTGGACGTGAACCTGAGGGCAAGTTCTCTTCCTCCACGAAGTCTTCCTGATAGTGCTCCTCCTCGGTCACCTCCTGGCCGTCGGTAGGTCCAAATTACGTAATTAAAGTAAATATCGGGGACCTAATAGAAATTAACTTCAATAAAACCAATTCAAGAAAGATCCAAATGGACTCATACTTCACACCAAGGGCTTGGTCATATTTTTCGGAGTTAAATTGAATTAGTTATGGATTTTCTAAGTTTAAATCCTTTTCTGAATTTTTAAATAATTCTAAAAAAAGAAAAGAAAAAGGGCTAGGGACCTTTTTGTAATTTTGGAAAAGTTCAGGGGGTTTTCCACAAAAAGTCCAGGGTCGGCCGAAATGCTGACGTCAGCAGTGGGGTCCTGCTGACGTCAGCGTTGACCTGTCAACGGTCAAGGCTGACAGGTGGGTCCGGATGATGACGTCATCAGTGGGCCCTGATGACGTCAGCAGAAGGGCCTAGATGTTAAATCTAGAAAGTCCAGGGGCTTAGAGTAAAAGTAATAGGCTAGGGACTAAAGTGTAAGATTCCAAGGGCTTGATTGAAAAGGGGCAGGCCGGCTCTGGTGGTCGTGGACCGAGAGGGTGGTTCACGTGAGCCGCGTCCACCGGATCTTTTGTGGCTTGGGTGGATCTCGTGCGGCTGAGCCAGGCGATCCGTGGTGTGGCTGCAGCGACGGCGCGACACGTGGCAGCGGCAGGGCGAACGGAGGCGCTTGGCTCTTCCCCCATCCCTCCACCGCGCAGGCAGGACCGGCTCGCAGGAGAGGGCTCTCTCGGCGGCGTTAGGGTCCGGCTCGGTCCCAAACTCGCCACTAGGGCCTAAAGCTCTACGGTGGATAGGTTGGGCATGATTAAGCCCGGCGAAAGTGGCCGGAGACTGACGAGAATATTGGGCTTGTTCCTATTGTTTGGCAGAACTCTTTGAACTCATAGCAATCGAATTGCCTCCCATTATCAACTGTGAGCTCTTTTGGTACCCCGAATCTGCAAACAATTTGCTGCCAGAAGAATTTCTGTATTGTGGCTGACGTTATGTTTGTCAATGCTCTTGCTTCCATCCATTTGGAGAAGTACTCAATTGCTACGACTGCGTAGGTTAGGTTTCCTTTTGCTGTTGGCAGTGGCCCTACTATGTCCATCCCCCATCTCTGGAATGGCCAAGTTGGCGGGATTAGCTGCATTTCTGCGCCTGGGCGCCTTTGATGTGGTGCTGACATTTAACATGCTCGGCATGCTTTTACGACTTGCTCTGCATCTCTCAAGGCGGTTGGCCAATAAAAGCCTTGGATAAATGCCTTTCTTGTCAGGGCTTTTGCTGCCAGATGGGATCCGCACATTCCACTGTGTATTTCTTGGAGTATGGCCCTGCCTTCCTGCTGCGTGATGCATTTCAGTAGCGGGGCACAGACACCTTTCTTGTACAGCTGGTTGTCAATGGCTGTGTATCCCGTTGCTCTCTGCTCCATGCGCTTGAGATCTGACTCGTCGTTTGATTCGACATGGTTTCGCAGATATGCCATGATTGGTGCCCTCCAGTCCTCACTGCTGATTGCGCTGACTACGCTCATTGGTTGCAATTCTGGCTTGATTGATGGGTGGTGCAATGTTTCGAAGAACACTTCTGGTGGTAGTGCTTCGTTGTTCGCAGCGGCCTTAGCGAGCTTGTCAGCTTGAATTTTCTTTTCTTGGTATATGATGTATTGTGAACCCTTTGAAGTTTCTTTCCATTCTTCTGACCTCAGCTAGGTATTTTATCAGTTTTGGCTCTCTTGCGTTGTATTCTTTTTCCACCTGCCTAGTGATTACCTTTGAATCGGATCGGGCTAGGAAGTTTTGGGTGCCCACTGCTTTAACTTTTCGCAGCCCCAGCAGTAGTGCCTCATATTCTGCTATGTTGTTTGGGCATTTTTCATCATCACCGATGAAGTCCAGCCTTGCAGCATACTTGACTTGCAGGCCGGATGGGTTGTCACGACGGCTACAATGCCCGCGCCGTTTTTTCCCCAAGCGCCATCGCAGCTTATGTTCCATTCTGGGGTGATCTCTTCTTCTATTGGTTCTTGACTCGGTGAGGTCCAGTCGGCGATGAAATCTGTAAGGACTTGTGACTTGATTGCACTTCTTTTCTCGTAATCTATGACATGCTCGGATAGCTCTATGGCCCATTTGGCTATGCGATTTGATGCTTCTTTGTTTTGAAAGAGGTCGTGCAGCGGCTGATTTGTGATTACAAGGATCTTGTACGTTTCAAAGTAGTGGCGCAGCTTTCTTGATGCCATGACCACTGCATAAGCTATCTTTTCTAGTTTTGAGTAGAAAAGCTTTGATCCTGCCAGGGCTTCTGATACGAAGTAGATTGGTACTTGCTGGGGTTTCTCTTTGATTTGTACTTCTTGGATCAAAGCCGCACTGACTGCTGTTGGCGATGCGGATAAGTATAGCATCAACTGGGATCTAGGTTTGGGTGGGGCTAGCTTCGTCATGTTGACGATGTAGTCTTGAAGTTGGCGAAACGCCTGGCTCTGCTCTGGTCCCCATTGGAATTTGTCTAAGCCCCGAAGTACCTTGAAGAATGGCAGGCTGCGCTCTGCTGAGCAGGATATGAAGCGGTTAAGTGCTGCGATTCTTCCTGTGAGCTTCTGAACTTCCTTATTGACCGAGGCTCTTGCATTTCTGCTATTTCTTTTATTTTGTCAGCGTTGGCCTCTATGCCTTTGGTGAAAACTAAGCATCCCAGGATTTTTCCCTTCTGCACCCCGAAAACACATTTTTCTGGGTTTAGCTTGAGTTTTGCTTGCCTTAGGCGGGCAAACGTCTCTGCAAGATCTGCTATGTGATCGGACCTGATTTTGCTTGCCACTATTATGTCATCGACATATGCAATTAGGTTTCTATTGAACTGAGGGCCCAAAACCTCTGCTATCATTTTGCAGAATGTCGTGCCTGCGTTTTTTAGCCCTTCTGGCATTCGGACGAAGCAATAGATTCCGAATGGGGTAATGAAACTTGTTTTCTCCTCATCTGTGACTCGCATCCAGATCTGGTGGTATCCTGAGAACAGGTCAAGCAATAACAACATCTCGCTGCTGGCGGCCGTATCTACCACTTTGTCGACTCTTGGCAGGGGGTAATCGCTCTTTGGGCAGGCTTTGTTGAGATCTGTGAAGTCGAGACACATTCTCCATTTCCCATTCTTCTTTACTGGGACGATGTTACACAGCCATTCTGGGTACTCGACCTTTCGTATGACGCCTGCATCTAGTAATCTGTTTACCTCCGCTCTCATTGCCTCCATTCTGTCATCAGACATTTTCCTCAGCTTCTGCTTCTTTGGTTTCGAATTTGGCTTCACCTCGAGTTTGTGTTCTACGATGTTTCTGGCAACCCCTGTCAATTCGTCTGCTGTCCATGCGAAGACATCTTTGTTATTTCTAAGGAAGGTGATCAAGTTAATTTCTTCTGTGGGATCGAGGTTTGCTCCTGTGATCACTGATCGATCAAGGACATTCGGATCCAGGAGCACTTTCTTGGTGTCCTCATTGGGATTGGCTTCGTTCTTTTCTCTGTCTCTTTGCTGCTCCTTGAATGGTGGCAGGCTTGGCTCTTCTGATTGCAGGAGGTGCACGTTTCTCTGCCCTAGTGTTGATGCTTTCTCGAGGCTTCTGCCGGACCCCTGGTTCCCATAAACTGTTATGACTCCCTTTTCTGCTGGTATCTTCATACACAGGTAGAGTTGGTTTATGACTGCCTCAAACTTGTTGATTGTTCCTCTACCAAAGATTGCCTGGTATGGGTACCAGATATCGACCACATCAAATGTGATGTGTTCCGTTCTTGCATTTGACATGTTTCCAAACGAGACTGGCAAGGTGATTTTGCCCAACGCCTTAATGCTTTTGGTTGCTCTGAACCCGTATAGTGGCGTGTCAGATGGTTGGAGCATGCTCTTGGTCAGATTCATTTGCTCGAAAGCGCCTAAGAATAGAATATCTGCTGAAGAGCCGGTGTCTACGAGTATATTCTCTATGGTCCATCTTGCGATGTTGGCTTCGATGACCATTGGGTCGATGTGTGGGTAGTTGTGCAGCCGTATGTCTGCTTCTGTGAATGTGATTGGTACATGAGACCTATTGGTTCTTGCGACTTTGTTGTCTGTCAGGACCACGTTGATTTCCCTGAAGTAATTCTTGCGCTGCTTTTTGGTTTTGAATTACAGTGAGGACCCTCCAGTTATGGGTGCTATGATGCCGTAGCTGGGCAATGGGTCTAGACTTGCACAGTTATTTGGGTTGCCTTCTTGCTTTGGAGGATTGGGTGGTGGCGGTGGGAGGTGCAGCTGTGCTTGGTTTGGCGGTAGCGCTAGCGAGGGGCGATTCGCGGTGGCTCTTTGGGTTGCTGGGGTTTGGTGGGATTGTGGCTGCCATGTAGGCTGGTAGTAGCTGGTGTAATGGTGTGGTGGGTTGTGATTATGGTGGTGGTGCTTCCATTGCTGTTGAGGTTGCCATGGCTGGGATGCTTGCCAATTCGGTTGCGGGTTCCATTGGTTCGAGGTGTGAGCTATCATTTTTGCCTTTCTCTCTTCTTCGGCCAGGTGGTCGGCTCTTAACTTGTTTGGGCAGCGCTTGGACCCATGTTCGTCGTTCATGCCGTGCCACATGCAGTACCATTGCTTTTTTTTGCTGTCTCCCCTTCCGCGGCCGCGTCCCCTGCCGCGTCCGCGATTGGATCTTCCTCCTCTTTGGACGGCTTGGCCCCCTGACTGACTCGTTGGGCCGGTTGATTCGTTTTCTGGCTGCTGGTCTTGGTGGTCTTGATTGATATTGAATAGTGTGCGGGTTGGAGGAGGGCCAGTTGAGTGCTGGCGGTTTCTCTGGTAGTTGTCTTGCTTGGATTGGTGCCAGTTACCGTCCCTTTGCGCTGCTTGCTTCGCTGCGTATTTCTGAGCCAGTTGCTCCTCATGACCGATCCTGTAATCATTGTCTGACCTCGAGTATTTTTCCAGTTCTTCGTAGAGCTTGGCCATTGTTTGGGGGGTCTCTCTGATCAGGTGAGCTCTGCATTGCCCGTATATTGAGGCCCATGATTGTGTAGTTGATGGCTACAGCATCATCTACCGCTGGGGCCCTTGTTCTAAGGTTTACGAATCTTTGGAAGTAGGCTTGCAGTGGTTCTTTCTCTTTTTGCTTGCAGTTTGACAACTCGACCTCTGTTATAGTTGGCCTGTGGAACCCCTGAAAGGTTGCGAGGACTCTTTCCCGTAACTCATCCCACGAGTGAATGCAGTTTGGTTTCAACGTGGTGTACCACTGTAGTGTTGTATCATCCAGAGCAATGATGAATGACTTGGCTAGCACCGTGTCATCGCCTCCGGCTGACTGTATGGCTGCTTCATAGCTCATTAGAAATTGCCTGGGGTTGGAGTGTCCGTCAAATCTTGGTAGGGTGACTACCCTGTAGTGTGGTGGCCAGGGTGCCACTTGCAGCTCTCTTGATAGCGGTGATGCTGGGTCACATGGTCTGCTTGGCAGGACTCGTATTCCATGGCTGAGATTTGCTTGTTCTGTCAGTTGGTGATTCGTAGCTTGGCGATCGATTTGCAGCGGCCTGTGTTCCTCAAAGCTAGGGTGATGCGCTGAGGGCTGCTGCGGTCGGCGAACGGAGCTTGATGTGAGATTGGCTGTGATAGCTGGAGGTTGGGGCTGCGCAGCTTGCAGTTGCCCCAGTTCTCTTTGGAGGTTTAGAAACTCTTGGCGAGCTTGGGCAATCTGTTCCTGAACACGGTTGCTTGTTTGTTGGGATCTTTGCAGGGCTAGGCTGTCCCGGAGCTGCCTTAAGCTTTGCAGCTCCTCTTGCAATCTGGCCAGCTCAACCTCCTCTGGGGTTTCCTGAGCGCTTGGCTGAGCTGCTGGGCTTGCCCCCAGGGCCGTTACTGGCGGTGGGTTCCGACCCAACTGCGTTGCTGCTTGGTTGGGCTCGGGTTGGGGGTTAACGGCTTGGTGGCCTGAGTTTTGTGTAGGATCATTGGCGGTCTCGTTGGTGGCCTGGTTGTTGTTTGATGCGGGGGCTGTACGACTGGAATTTTTGGTGGTTCTCTTTTTGGGTGGCATCGTGGGCTTTTGTTCGAGTCACACAAACGGTGGGCGCCTCGTGTTGGCTCAGAAGCAAGCTTAGGAGCCAAGCACGAAAATATAAGCACGATGGTAGGGGAATGAATTAACTGATGGAAAAATGAACAGAATTCGAACCGTTACAATGAGGCACGCCCTCTCCTTTTATAGGGGGACGGAAGACAATCTATACAGTCTCTAGTCCCTCTTCTACCCCCACCTACTCCGGTTATTTTAGGAATATTCTACTTTACTGCAACTTTGATTTGTGCTTGTCACACGCGCCTTGTCACCTTGGTGCACCGATGCCCCGGACGGGGTCCCTGCGACGATTCTCTGAGCACCTCTTCGCTGGCCCTGTAGCAGACAGCTATTGATCGATACAGAATCATTAGAACACCAAATACCTTTCAAGGACGTGCCCCGGACCGAATCAAAGGCTGATTCGATCGGCACGCCCTAAAACGAATTGAAGGGCGATTCGGTCCTCTGGCTCGGCCGTCCGGATGAGAGAGACCGCATCAGGGTATGATTCGGTTTGAGGGCCCGACTGCACAACACACCTCACACCTTCGATCGCAGATCACAGGAGAACAAGTCGGAGGCTGATCCGGATGACACGCTGTACCCCAAAGCGGATCTGAGGCAGGACCGGCCCGAACTGAATCAGAGGCTGATTCGGTCGCTTGAACCTAGACAACACCGAATCAGGGGCTGATTTGGTCGCTGGAAACTAGGCAACACTGAATCGAAGGCTGATTCGGTCGTCAGAACCTAGGCAACAAGCAAGATGGTGTAGTTTTCGCGATGCGTGTCCCAACAAATTCGACAATATTTAGTGACGAAACAATGATGGTTGATGGCCAACCGACGGAATCGTCGACGGCCAGAGGGATAATGCTAATGGGCTAGCGAGAGAGTCCTGAGCTTCGCGATTGGCCTAGGCTAATTAACTCATACAGTATCCCATTGGAAACCAAACCAACTAAAATATATGCCATGTGAATATCCCTAATAAACAGCAAGGTCAGCTATAGTGATCTCGGAGTGTCGGTTAACAGTTCACTCTGCATCAACCACATGGAGCTATGGGCTCGTACTGTCGCGAAGTGCTGGGTTGTCACTCTTTCCGTCCTGTTGGCCACCACAAGGCCAAGCTTTGATGTTGAGTTTACTGGATCATGCATTTCTATTTCAGAGCCATCACAGCTGCAGAACTGAGCATGGAACAGAATTACAGAGTTAATGAAACAATACCAGAAAAGGATGAAGATATTGTGGTGCGCTTTTATGCAGACTGCTGCACTATCTGTGTTGTGGGTAGGCTGTTGCACTGAACGAGTATATAAACTAGTTAGCTAGTGTGCAAGAGCATCCACATTTTGTTCTATATTCATGCACTTGTCCACTCATCATGAGTTTTGTTCCCCAGTCTGTTTTGCACATCAGTATGAATGCCTTCACATGGCACACAAAAGATGATCTCGCACTTCTTTCATGCAACTTTTGCATTATTCATAGATCTCTCAGTATGAGCAATATGACCTTGTTTTATACAAAAAAGTAATATAGTACCTTAATTCAATTACTACCTCCGTTTCAAATTATAGGTCGTTTTGGCTTTTTTAGATTCATAACCTTTTTTATGCATCTAGATAAACATTATGTCTAGATTTATAGCAAAATCTTTGAACCTAGAAAAGCCAAAACGACCTATAATTTGAAATGAAGGAAGTACTTGATTTTTAGTATGACAACATTTAGATATAGGGCCTGAGCAAGAGAGTCCTGAGCTTCGCGATTGGCCTTGGCAAGCTAATTCCCAACTCATATTGCACCATCAAGAGCCAAGGCCATATATACGTACACAGTATTCCATTGGAAACAAAACCAACTAAAGAGTAAGATACATGCCACTATGTGGTCTCCCGTCTCAAAGCTAAGCCTGCTCGGTTAACAGCTCATTCTGCATAAACACATGGAGCTGGGCTCCGTACTGTTGTTTAGTGCTGGGTTGTCACCCTTCCGTCCAATAGGTCACCAAAAGGCCATGTTGGTGCTGCGTTGTCACCCTTCCGTCCCATAGGCCACCAAAAGGCCATGTTGGGTTTACTCCAATGTCTCATAGGTCATCTGGATCATGGATTTCTATTTCAAAGCCATGTCAGCTGCATAATTGGGCATGGAACAGCTTTACAGAGTGAATGAAACAGCAATATCAGGAAGGATGATGATATTGTGGTGAGCTGCTACTACCCTATCTATGCTGTGGAATGGCTGTTGCACTGAATGCATATATAAACCAGCAAGTGGGCAAGAGCATCGACTCTCTGTTCTCTATTCATGCACTTGTCCATTTCTCGTGAGTTTTTTTTTTTTTTTTGAGCAATTCTCGTGAGTTTTGTTTCCCACTCTGTTTTGCACATCAGTATGCATGCCTTCACACCGCACACAAAAGATGATTTCGCACTTCTTTCATGCAATGTTTGCATTATTCGTGGATCTCAGTAAGAGCAATATGACTTCAGTCTTCTTTAAAAAAGTAATATAATACCTTAATTTAATTAATTCATTTTTTCCTATGAATAATATTGTGAACACATTATTTCCATGACTTTTGGCTAAAATTTTGATGTTCTTTATTCGGTTGTGAGTGATAAAAATAACCATGTGCCATGTACATAACACGTGCATAGACCATGACATATCCATGTAAAAAATTTGTAATGACCCCACAAACTAAGTGTAGGTTTTGTTACAGACTCTACTCCAACATGCCATATGACTGAGTTTTTGACTTTTTTTTTCGAGAACGTGCAACACACGTATTTCATTAAGAGAAGGGGGGAGAGATAGTCCTCCAAAATTTACAGATTACAATCACAAGCACCCTACGTAGGTAGAGAAATAGGCGAAGAACGCTAAACCTACTCTCTATTCCCGGCGACCCACTCAACGACATGCTACACATGGTGCCTATTTGCGACCGCTATCAATCCTGCTATCCTCCACCATGATTGTTCATCGGCTATTTCCGCGGCAAGGATGCTGGGTTGTTTGGAGTGTTGTGCCTGAAAATCCTCCCATTTCGTTCCTTCCATATCATCCAAGCTGCTAGCACGACAATGGAGTCGAATCTCCACCTGTCAAGTTTGGCCATTTGTTTCCTGCTCCTTAGCCACCAGTCGACAATTTGGTCATCCTGATTCGGTGTAAATTGTTGCCAGCCGTGGCTCCTTAGAGTGCGAAACCATACCTCTCGGCTGTACACACAACCAACCATGAGGTGATCCAGGAATTCAATCTCTTGGGAGCACAGTGCGCAATTACCGTGATTTGGCAAGTGATGCCTCTGTAACCTTTCTGAAGTCCAGCAACGTCCATGGAGGACGAGCCAGAAGAAGAATTTCACTTATTTGGCGCTTTCACCTTCCATAGCTGTTTTGCTCCCTTGTGAAGTGGTATTCCAAGGAGAGGTCTTCTTCGGTGCTCCATACTACATTATACTGGTGTTTAAAAAGGTCCAGTATAAAAGGATCTGACGGTCCAAATTAATTGTATACTACTAGAACTTCATCTGTAGTATAAGGTAGTATGGGTCGAGTAGTATAGTAGTATAGGGGTATTATGGGGAAAAATTATTTTTTACATGTGTAGATCGAGTAGTATAGTGGTATAGGGGTATTATGGGAAAAATTATTTTTATTTTCATACTCATTTGGTCCGATATATTTATTTCTTTTTACACATATGTTCATTTAGGTTTGGAGCTCTAATAAAAAAATATATCACAGTCTAATTACAAAATTGCCCATCCCTCCATACTCCATACTACCATAGGGTAGTATGGAGCACCGAAGAAGACCTCTCCAAGGAAGAAGGCTCTATAGGTTGACGATGCCGAGTAGTTTCCGTCACTGGACCATTTCCATTTGAAGATATCTGGTTCCTCCGTTAATTGTATCCCTGCAACCATCCTCCAGATATTGAGGTACTCTAGTATTGCCTGTATCGTCAGACCACCCTTGATATCCCTCACCCATCTTTTGTTATCCAGTGCTTCACGGACTGTCCTGGAGTTTCTAATTCTGGCTGTCGCGGTTTCCACCAGGTTTGGTGCAATTGAAGATATCGAGCGACCATCCAGCCAGTTGTCCTTCCAGAAGCGCACTGAGTCACCGTTCCTGACCTCAATCATGATCGATGCCTCGAACAATTCCTCCATCCTCCTATTTTTCCTGAATGGCAACCGTGCTCCCGGCCTATCTGGATCAGTCCTGTTTATCCATAACCATCTCATTTGTAGTGCCATCCCCATGTACTTGAGGTCAAGAATGCCGAGCCCACCATACTCCACTGGTGTACATACTGTTGGCCACGCCACCAAACAGTGTCCCCCTGAGACCACCTCGGTGCCTTTCCATAAAAACGTTCTACGCAGTCGGTCAATCACTTTGATGGCCCAAGGAGACAATGTCATAGCTATGGCCGGGTAGATCACCATGGAAGTGAGCGTGACCCTGGTAAGGACTAAACGACCAACTCTGTTTAAAAGCTTAGGCATCCACATGGGCAGCCTGTCAGCCACCGCATCCACAAGTGGTTGTTCTTGTGCCTTGGTCAATTTGTAGATGGATAGTGGCATCCCTAGGTATTTGCAGGGAAAGTTCGTGATTTTACATGAGAAGATGCTCATCAGCTCCTGCATAGTCTCCTCGTCGCAGCGAATTGGTGTAATTGAGCATTTGGCGAGGTTGGTTCCCATTCCTGTCACGCCTTCAAAACAGGTTAGGATCGTCTTTGTCAGGAGCAGTTCGTCATGATGAACCGTACTTCCCCCCAGGAGCGGCTTGAGGAGCCTCAGCTCATCCGCCTTAGCAAACAACGCGTTCAGTGCCTCCATGGTAATCACAAACAGCAATGGAGATAGCGGATCTCCCTGCCGGAGACCCCTTGCATGACAAATTCGATCGCTCTGTGTGCCATTCAGAAGGATTTTGCTGTTTGCCGTTGCTAGCAGTACAGAGACCCAATCCGACCACTGCCTTGAAAAGCCCATGTAGGTCAGAAGCTCAAGGAGGAAAGGCCAAGACACCGAGTCAAAAGCCTTTGTGATGTCAATTTTAAGCAACACAGACGACCTTTTTCTGGAGTGCAGCATCTTCGCCGTACCTCTCACCATTCTGAAGTTGTCATGTATGCATCGTTGCTTTATGAACGCATTCTGATTTGGTTTCACTAGCTCGTGCATGTGTGGTGACAGTCTATTTGCAAGGACCTTGGAAAAGAGCTTCCCAATGCAGTGGTTGGATACACTGAGTTTTTGACTTTATGAACCATAGGTTGGATACACTACGAGAGCCTGGTTCTTTGTCGTATGCCCAGCGCATACGGCAGAAACCTAATTACACACGGCAAAGTGTTTGCCGTGTGTAGCTCACGGCGAGCACCCGACGGCAAACAGATAAGACGGCGAAAAAAGCAGTTTGCCGTGTGCCATATCGCGTGCACACGACAAAGACCTTTGCCGTGTGTAATATAAGGAACACGGCACGATAACATAGAAGACGGAGCGAGACGGAGACGGCGTGGAAACACGGTAGCTTTGATGTGTGCTTGTTGCGGGGCACACGGCACAGACCACCTGTTTGCCGTGTGCCCATGACCGCAGCACACGGCAAAGGGCTGTGCAGGGGACAGTAGATGGGCACTTTGTGGCAGCGAGGCGAGGAATGGAGGAGGAGCAACCGTCTCAAAGATTCAAGAACGCAGACGCGCGATGAGGGCAGACGATCCAACGGCCGACGGTACATGATGGTGGTACATACCTGTTGTGACATAGTTTTCATGACGACGAGGATGAGAAAGACGGCGGCGGATGGCGAGCCAGACGGAGGCAAGACTGGCGACGACAACGACGGCTACATGTGAGACGACTACAAGGCCGGCGAGATGGCGATGTGTGAGAAGAAAGCGAGGTCCCATCAGCCCTATCCAACACTGTGAATCTCCCGGCTTCTTATACACTTTGCCTAGCGATTTGTTCTTGCTATGGCACTGGAAGTATAAATTAACTTGCACGATCATCCACATTTTGCCCTCTACTCATGCACTTCTACTAACTCTTTATGAGTTTTGTTTCATCTGTGAGGATAGGAGGACCAAGCGCATCAACTCGCATGCCTTTCACTCGGCATGAAAAGAGTGTACATATCTAGCTTTCATGCAATTTCCACCTTATTCAAAGATCTCTGAACAATTATGATAATCTTGATAGACCTTAGGATCAACTAGCAATAGATTAATCTCACGGGTAAAACTTGAACAATGGGATAATGAACATGGCTAACACGTGTAGAACACTTAGATCTAGAACAATTACATTTAGAAAGAGAAAAGGGGATGCACAGACCATTGGTGGTGGCGACGGGGTCGGCAGCCATGGCGGCGGTGGCGGTCGCAGGGGCGGCCGCGGGTTGAGGTGGCGCTGGAGCGGAGGGGATGATGCGGTTGAGGTCGGGGCGGTGGCACCGTGTGCGCCGCACCCACCCGGACGTCGGCGGCGGTCGAGGTGGAGCTTCCCGCTGCTCCAGTGCTCCCTCGATCGGTAGGGTTTGTAGGTGGGGTGCTGGCGGCGCGGTCAACCTCGTGATGAGCGCCCTAGCCCCCACCCCATCTTTATAGCACTGTGCAACGGGGGCCCACCAACCAAAACTAGGTTGGGCTCCCCCGATCAGGGTGCATGGACCGAGCCCATCACGGCCTTTGGGCCGTGGTGGTGGAGATCGACCTAACAATCTCCCCCTCGATCTCACCTTATGTTTTCTTACCTTAAGCTCTTCGCTTGACATCCACTTCATAACAAAAAAGCACATTGAGCATGAGTCATCAAAATTGACATTTCAATTAGATTAATCAGCCACAATAAACTTCTCTATTGCAAAGGATCGTACCTTGGGCCATTATCCAGTGATCATGAGGCTTTCCCTTAAACCCATACCGGTAATGTGTTCTCTAAACACACTGGGTGGTAAACCTTTAGTGAGCGGATCCGCAAGCATATTTTTCGTACTTATATGCTCCAGACTTATAGTCTGATCCTGGATTTTATCTTTCACAACATAGAATTTTATTTCTATTGGTTTGGTAGCGTTACTCGACTTGTTGTTGTGAGCGTAAAATACTGCAGGCTCATTATCGCAGTACATTTTAAGTGGTCTATTAATACAATCTACCACTTTCAAGTCGGGTATAAATTTCTTTAGCCACTTGGCCTGCAACGTTGCCTCATAGCATGCTATAAACTCTGCATACATCGTAGATGATGCAACCAGAGTTTGTTTAGAGCTTCTCCACGAAATAGCTCCCTTTGCGAGAGTGAATACATAACCTGACGTGGATTTTCTATCATCCTTGTCTCCCGCAAAGTCTGCATCTGAATATCCTCTTATCTCTAGAGAATCAGATCTTCTGTATATTAGCATGAGGTCTTTTGTGCCTTGCACATACCGCAAAGCTTTCTTTGCCATTTTCCAGTGCTCTATGCCTGGGTTATCTTGATATCTACCGAGTACTCCGGTGATATAAGCCAAATCAGGGCGAGTGCACACTTGTGCATACTGTAAGCTACCAACTGCTGAAGCATATGGAACCATCTTCATTTGATCGATCTCATACTGGTTCCTGGGGCGTTGAAAATCCCCAAACTTATCGCCCTTCACTATCGGTGCAGGTGTGGCTTTACTCGCATGCATATTATATTTCTTTAGGATCTTCTCCAAATATGTCTTTTGCGATAGTCCTAAAACCCCGTTTCTTCTATCTCGGTGAATTTCAATGCCCAGAACATATGAAGCCTCACCAAGATCTTTCATATCAAAATTAGAGGACAAAAACATTTTTGTCTCTTGCAACATTCTTTTATCACTGCTAGCAAGCAGGATATCATCCACATATAGGATTAGGAAAATATATTTTCCATTCTTAAACTTTGCATAGATGCAATTGTCCTCTACATTTGCCTTAAACCCAAATTTCTTAATTGTCTCATCAAACTTCAAGTACCACTGTCTAGAAGCTTGTTTCAATCCATAAATGGATTTTCTTAATCGGCATCCCATGTTTTCTTTGCCTTCCACAACAAAACCTTTAGGTTGAGTCATGTATACGTTTTCAAACAGATCCCCGTTTAAGAACGCTGTCTTTACATCCATCTGATGTAATTCTAAATCATAGTGTGCCACTAATGCCATTATGATTCTAAAGGCATCTTTACATGAGACTGGAGAAAACGTCTCATTGTAATCTATTCCTTCTCTTTGTGTGAACCCTTTAGCCACGAGTCGCGCTTTATATCTTTCAATATTCCCTTTGGAGTCACATTTTGTTTTGTAGACCCATTTGCAGCCTACTGATTTGGCTCCTTTAGGAATTACTTCTAAGTCCCAAACCTTGTTGGCACTCATTGAATTCATTTCTTCTTGCATGGCTTCCAGCCATTTTTCAGATTGAGCGCTTCTCATGGCCTCTTCAAATGTGACGGGATCACCCCCCATTTGAAACTCTTCTAAGTTGCCAATTTCATAGCAATCAGGAATAGCTGAGCGTCTCACTCTTGTAGACCTTCTCAGTCCTCCCCCAGCTGGTTCAGCAGCTGGCTCAACAACTGGTACTTCAGGAACCACAGGCTGTTGAGGTACTATTTCTTGAGCAACAACTGGTTCAACATCTTGTGCCACAATTGGTTCAACTTGAGGAATAGGTTCCACATTCTCATTCATTGCTGGCACTACAGGGCTAGGAGCTTGTACCGGTGTCACAGTGGCTTCCACTGTTGGAATTGACACAGGTAACTCGAAAAAAGGTTCTTGAATCATTGGGCAAGGTGCAAAGACCCGCTTCTCCTCAAGATCTATCTCCCGAGTAGCCATGCTCCCCCTGATCATCTCATTCTCTAGAAAAACTGCATGTCTCGTTTCCACAAACTTTGTGTGTCTGTTAGGACAATAGAAACGATACCCTTTTGTCTTTTCAGTATAGCCAATGAAATAGCAACTGACTGTTTTGGGATCTAGCTTCCCAATATTTGGGTTAAAGATCTTAGCCTCAGCGGGGCAGCCCCATACACGCATATATCTGAGAGAGGGTTCTCTACCCGTCCAAAGTTCATAAGGTGTCGTAGGAACTGCTTTGCTAGGCACTTTGTTTAGAATGTGAATAGCGGTCTTCAAAGCCTCCATCCACAAATTAACTGGTAAAGTGGAATAGCTTATCATGCTTCTAACCATATCCATCAAGGTACGGTTTCTCCTTTCAGCTACTCCATTTTGCTGTGGGTCACCCGGTGCACTGTACTGGGCAACTATGCCATTTTCCTGAAGGTACCTTGCAAAAGGTCCTGGAATTTGGCCATACGGGGTGTGTCGACCGTAGTACTCCCCCCCACGGTCTGATCTTACTAATTTTATTTTCTTATTAAGCTGATTCTCGACCTCAGCTTTGAATATCTTAAATTTATCCAACGCTTCTGACTTTTGTTTTATTGGATAAATATAGCCATAACGGGAGTAATCGTCTGTGAATGTGATGAACGAATCAAAACCATCCACTGATGCAACGGGAAACGGACCACAGATGTCTGTGTGTATTATGTCTAAGGTTCCCGTGCTTCGTTTTGCTACTTTGTTTACTTGCTTAACGTATTTGCCTTTGATGCAATCAATACATTGTTCTAAGTCTGAGAATTGTAGCGGTGGAAGAATTGATCCTTTAACTAGACGTTCCATTCTCCCCCTCGAAATGTGGCCTAAACGACAGTGCCATAATTTCGATGAAACGTCATCAATTCTTTTCCGCTTCTTGGTTACTTTTGTAGACGAGGATACATTTTCAATCTCATGCACAATCTTAGTACTTGCATACACATCTTCACATGCATACAAATCATCATAAACAGATAACTTATAAAGTTTGTCTTGTCGGAAGGCAAGACCCACACAAACTTTATTTAACATAATAAAACATTGTTCACTGTCGAAAAGACACTCAAAACCATCGTCTGCTAAACATGAAACTGAAATTAAGTTTCTGCTCAAAGAGGGAACGTAAAGAACGTCGTGCAGCTGAAGTGTGAAGCCGTCTTTCAACTTGATGGGGAGTTCTCCTATCGCCTCCACTTCAGCTTCAACGCCGTTTGCAACTTTAACTCCTCTTTCTCCTCTTTGCAGCATCCGGCTCATACTTAATCCCTGCATAGAATTAGCAACGTGAGTAGTTGCACCTGAATCAATCCACCAAGTAGATTTATCATAACATAAAAACAGGGATTCATCTACAAAAGTAATATAATCCTCACCCTTTTTCCACATCATTTCAAGCCAGTCAGGGCACTTGTTCTGCCAGTGTCCCGCCTTCCCACAGTGCAGACACTCATTTTTGCCAACTTCCTTCTTGTCTTGTGGCTTGTTAGAGCGATCAAACTGCACTGGTGCCTTGCCCTTTTCTTTGCTGGGAGCATTTGAAGGGCCACTTTCCCACTGGTTCTTAGGCTTAAAGTTCTTGTTGAAGTTCTTGTTGGGAAAGTTCTTCTTCTTCTGCTGATGGTGGACATAGTTGATTTGTCCACCATTCTGTGCAATCATTCTGTCCTCATCTTGCACACAGCGGCCTATGAGTTTCTGCATATCCCATTTTTCCTCTAGGGAATTATAAGTGATCTCCAAGTTGGAGAATGCAGCTGGAAGTGAGCGAAAAACTGTATGGACAAGAAAATCTTCAGGTAGTTTCATGTCCAATGCAGCCAACTTCCCATGTAGGTTGCTCAGCTTCAGGATGTGCTCTCTCACACCCCCACCCGTATATTTCGTGTTTAGAAACTGATCTATCAGCGTCCTGGCATAAGTCTTAGATGACCCAGTGAACTGGGCCTCCACTAGTGCCATATACTCAGGGGCAGTGTGAGCAACACCCTCTGCATTCTTCTCTGGGATAGAGTTCCTTATGGCCTCTGCCATCTTTGTCCGCATAATCAGCAGACATTTCTTGTTGGAAATATCCCACTTTCTCTTCTCGAGATCATAAAGTGCTCTAACGGGCGCGTGGTCACGCTCTCGTGCCGCGAATGCCTCATCAGATTCATTTGCTCCACGCACTGGTGCCTCAGGCAGTACCGGATATGGGTAGTTCATGGCAGTGTCAATATCTGTCATCACCACTGCCAGGTTGAACTGCGTGCGCCATTCTCCATAGTTGCTTCCAACTAGGATAGGGATATCAGACACATAGCTTGAAGAATTTGGGCCTGAAATTTTGACATAAAATTGGTGAGAATAATAATAAATAAATATTGCATGTATTAATTTAACTTTGGTCAAAATCAATACATACAACATGCTTTCTACATCAATTCTATATCACCTTTGGGCAGAAAATAGAATAAATGTATAAAAACTTGAACAAGAATATTTATAATATTGTAATTATCAGCTTTGGCCAGAAAATAACAATATCATAAAACTGGATATGAAATATTTCTACTTCTCTAATTAAATATCCCTTTGGTTCAATTTAACTAGAGAATAATTACGCAGCGGAAAAACATCAAATATCATGAGAAAAAATAATTTTCAGAAGCATTCTACTCTCTGTAAAAATAATTACTATGTGCAAAAATTTAAACAGAGATAATTACTTGAAAACATGCAAAATAAACACCAAAAACAACCAAATATAGCTTCTGAAAATAAATAAACTTAATTGATAAAATTACTATTCATTCGTCACTTTTGGCCCGCGAAGCAAAAATTGGCCCACGGCCCATGCGCGCGCGCGTCGCGCCTCTGCGCGCTTCGGCCCAGCAGCGGCCCAGCCGCACGCCCAGCCTGTTTCTTAATTTTCGCGACAGAAGTCCGCTTTTGGTCCCTGGACTATGCCGCCCGCGCGATTTTAGCCCTTTAACTCGCGGCCCAACTTATAAATCGCGGCCCAGTGCGCTCGCGCTCGCCCGCGTGGGCTCTCAGCCCGTAAACCGACGGCTGGGCCGCCAATCCAGCCCAGCTTCTCCTCCCGCACGGGCCGCTTGTGGCCCGCGTCGGCGCCGAGGCGACGTGGCGCGCCTACGGCCGTCCGATCTGATCAACGGTCCAGCGCGTCTCTCGCGCGTATAAAACGCGTCGCCGGCCGCTCGCCCCCGAAACCCTAACCACTTTCCTTCTTCTCCCCCGCCTTCTCCGCTTCCAGCCCGACGGCGCGCGAGGCGGCCATGGCCGGCGGCGCTCAGCTTCTTCGCCGGCGACGGCGGGGACGAGCGCCGCCGGCCATGGCCGCAGCGCTCCTTCTCTTCTTCTTCCCCTAGCTCCTCTCTCCCCCTCCCCAAGACCCACACAGTGAGATCTAGAGAGAGAGGTGAGGGGGCTCGCGGCCCACCATGGCCGGCCTTTGCCGGTCGTGGTGAGGACAAGCGCCGCCGGCGCAAGGGCCAGCGCGCTCCCCCTCCCTCCTTCTGTGGCGCCGTGGCGGAGCCTCTCGCCGGCGCGCGCGTTCCCCGCAAGGGCGAGCGCGCCGCCGTCGAGCGGTTCCGCTCCGGTGTCCTACCCGCGCGACGGCGGTGCTGGCCGGCGGCGAAGAAGACCAAGGTAGGTCCTCCTCCCCCTGGCCTTTTCCTCATAGATCTAGGGTTAGGGTTAGGTTAGGGTTAGGGTTTCGGGAGTTTTGGATCTGAGATCCACTTTTCTTTTATTTTTCTTTGATTTTCATCGTTTTCTTCCTCTTTTCTTTGGATTTGACCGAAAATACTTCGATTTCTCTCGATTTCTACACTCTTTCCCCCTGTTTCTTCTAACAGAGCATGAACTTGAAATAAAACAAGTGTAAAAAAATACCCTGAGTACTAATCTACTACTAGATTAGGCGTCTGATACCATTGATAGACCTTAGGATCAACTAGCAATAGATTAATCTCACGGGTAAAACTTGAACAATGGGATAATGAACATGGCTAACACGTGTAGAACACTTAGATCTAGAACAATTACATTTAGAAAGAGAAAAGGGGATGCACAGACCATTGGTGGTGGCGACGGGGTCGGCAGCCATGGCGGCGGTGGCGGTCGCAGGGGCGGCCGCGGGTTGAGGTGGCGCTGGAGCGGAGGGGATGATGCGGTTGAGGTCGGGGCGGTGGCACCGTGTGCGCCGCACCCACCCGGACGTCGGCGGCGGTCGAGGTGGAGCTTCCCGCTGCTCCAGTGCTCCCTCGATCGGTAGGGTTTGTAGGTGGGGTGCTGGCGGCGCGGTCAACCTCGTGATGAGCGCCCTAGCCCCCACCCCATCTTTATAGCACTGTGCAACGGGGGCCCACCAACCAAAACTAGGTTGGGCTCCCCCGATCAGGGTGCATGGACCGAGCCCATCACGGCCTTTGGGCCGTGGTGGTGGAGATCGACCTAACAAATCTTGTTTGGTCTTGTTGGCTGGTCTTGCAAACTCACACAACTCTTCAAAATGCAACTTTTGAATATTCTGGTTACACGCAGCAAAAGTTATTATCATGAAACTATTTTAAGACAAATCTACTCCTATAGTTTTCAAATATATATCCAAAACCAACACACATTTTTGTAATCTTTTAGTTTGAAAGGGGTGACTTCAGAAAAATGCAGAAACTGAATGAGTAGACTGAACCTTAATTTCCTTGCATCAGAAACAATTTGCATTAGTTTAACTGGCCAGTAATGTCCTTTCGCTCAGCGCTGCTTCATCACCACGCGTAACCTTTTGTAGCAGCGGCGGCAACATTGTTGCAGTTGCAGCCACTCCCAACGATGCACCTCTGTTAGCAGTGGCAGGCTGGCAGCTGCTCTGCAACTGCAACTGCAAGACGATGTTAGCTTCAGAATTTGTGCGTGTCCACTCCACTCGTCGCTTATTTGGCAGACCCAGACTGCTGGTGCTACAGAAAATTTCACTGTATGGATAGTGCATCCACATACACGGGCTGGCCATCAGTGCGGCATGGGCGCTCACTCTGGTAATCTAGTTGATTGGTTGTCCTTCCCGCTGATGCGTAGCCAGGCCTGCATTGGCTTGTTTTACCCAATGTCTTAACATCAAACTCATAACAACAAAAAAATTGAGAAATTTAATACGACAATATTGAGCACGACACAATATGGCCAAACGATATTAAACTGGTACAGGGCCTGAGCGAGAGAGTCCTGGAGCTTCATTATCGGCCTTGGCAGGCTAATTAACTCATATTCAGATAAACTTCCATCGAGAGCCAATACCCACAGTATTCCGTTGGAAAGCAAACCAACTAAAGATACATGCCATATGAATATATATTTTTTTAGAAACGGATATGAATATATATCCCTAATAAACAGCAAGGCCAGCTATGGTGGTCTCCGAGCATCGGTTTAAGAGTTCACTCCCAAAATCAAGCTCATGGAGCTAGGTTCGTACTGTCGTTAAGTGCTGGGTTGTCACCCTTTACGTCTTGTTGGCCATCACAAGGCTAAGTTTTGATGTTGAGTTTACTCCAATGTCTCATCAATCATCTGGATCATGCATTTCTATTTCAGAGCCATGACATCTAGCTGCAGAACTAAGCATGGAACAGAGATATCTATGTTGTGGAATGGCAGTTGAACCGTGAACGAATATATAAACTAGCTAGTGAGCAAGATCATCCACTTTTGGTTCTCTATTCATGCACTTGTCCATATCTCATGAGTTTTGTGTCCCACTCTGTTTTGCACATCAGTATGCATACCTTCACATCGCAGTGCTTGTTTCATGCAATTTATTCATATCATGGTTTTAAATAGCGGGTTAAGGCGTTTAGCGGCAGGGTTGTCAAAACAGCTACAGCGGGCTATAACCGACATTTAGCGGGCTATAGCCGGCTATAGCGGGCTAAATGCCATAGCGGCTGCCCTTCTTAGAAGCTATAGCGGGCTATAGCGGTAGCTATAGCCGGCTATTTAAAACAATGATTCATATGGAACTCAATGTGAGCAATATGATCTTGTTTTCTTCAAAAAAGGCAATAGGTTCTTGTGGTGGACTTGTTGGCTGATCAAATAAACTCGAAGATATTTAGTATCTCAATTCAGTTAATTCATCTTTGTCATGTGATCAATAATATTGTGTTCACACATTATTTCCGTGAGGTGATCAAAATAATGAGTACATATGGAGTATGTATAGACCACGACATATCCATGTAAAAGTTTTGTAGTGGCCCCTCAAATTTTGTAATGCGGGGCAAGCGCGTCGAACGGTGGTGTGGGGGAGCCCGAGCCCCGTTGGCTTGGTGCTACAGATCCATCAGCGTGGACGGTCTGGCACCCCAGAGCTGGTGGGAGGCGGCGGCCCTACCAGTGCTACAAGGCTGACAGAGACGGATCCCCGGGGAGAGGCGTCCATCAACGAGCGGGACAACGGGGCAAGCGCGTCGAACGGTGCCGCGCGGGGGGGGGGGGGGGGGGGGGGGGGCAGATCCAGGGCAGGGCAGGATGGATCCGGCCGCCCCGATGATTGGCAGCGGCCTAGGGTTAGGGTGGAAAGTAGAGCGGAAGGGGGAGGGAAAAGGTCCGAGATTGCCACGCCGCCGCTATCCTTGCTGCCGCACGAGCTTCCGATGGCCGGTTCTGGCGGTGACGTGGCCGGAGACGACAGGACGGATTGGGGCCTTGGTGTCGGCGGTGGCGGTTCCGCCTGCGTCGCCCCTCCAGGATGCTGTGGGGGATGCTCTTTTGGAACCCAATTGGTGTGTCACATACCAGAAAAATGCAGAAACTGAATGGGTATACTTTACATCGTTGCCTCAAAGACAATTTGGCATAAGTTTAACTGGCCAGTAATGTTTGGTGCCATAAAAAAAAATGATGACATTTCGGTAAGTGCTGCTTCACCACCGCGTAGCCTTTTGTAGCAGCAGCAACAATACTGTCCCGCAGCGGCAATATTGTTGTAACCACCCCCAACGATGCTCCTATGTTAGCAGTGGCAGGCTGGCAGAGCGCTCTGCAATACGACGTTTGCTTCCGATTCTCTGCGTTCGCTCGTCACTTATTATGTAGACCCAGACTGCTGGTGCGACACAGATTTGCTCCCCGTATGGACATTGCATCCACGAAAACGGGCTGGTCATGCGTGCGGCCTGGGCGCTCACCCGGTTGACTAGTTGTCCTGCTGGCTACCCAGGCCTGCATCTATCTATCTATATCTATACTAATCACGGACTCTCTAGAAAATCCCACGTAATCGGAGAAAAAGAAAAATATTTAGCCATTTGATCTGTGATAGGACTAAATATCACGGTTCAAAAAAGAGCCCGTGCATCTGTAATAAGAAAAAGAAAAAAGAGCACACGACATCCCATGCTATATTCTACCCGCGGGTTCAAAATCTATATTATAAAGATTGTCACAATTGAAACGGTTTCTCACCCAAAAGATTACCCTCCTATACCTCACAGAGGACCCACAATTCAGAGCCAAATGGTGGCCCTGGACGACAGGGGGGTAGACGCGTTTGGTCGTCACCCCCCCCCCTCCCGCGCCCCCCCCCCCCCCCCCCCCCCGTTCTTTTGCACCTCGACGCCATCCCGCCCCCCTATTCTTTCTCACCTTGGCATTTTTTTACCCGCTGTCTTCCTTTCCTTTTGATCGCGTTCTTTGTATGGTAATGCAATCAAGGCGCCGCTTTTCTTTCCTTTCTATTCGTTGTATTCGTATGGAAAAAGATACGCTGGTTTACTTCTACAAAAACGCACATTTCCTTTCCTCCACCTTCCTTTGGAAATTCGCCTGCCTTCCTTTCCTTTTGATCGCGTTCTTTGTATGGTAATGCAATCAAGGCGCCTGTGGGGGATATAGTACCCGGGTACCTCACGAGCAAGCCTGGCAGCCCACCAAAAGGGGGTGCCCCAGCCCACCGTTCTGGACCTGAAGACGTGCGGGACAAGTCGGCGCACGGAGGAAGGATCTGGAAGGAGAAGTTCTAGTTGGAATAGGAATTATTGTAAAGAAGGAAAGGATTCTAAGAGATAGGATCAGCTACAAACCGACTTGTAACCCTGCCCCCCGATATATAAGGCGGACAGGGACCCCCTCCAAAACAACTCAAGCCAACTCAACTCACCACAACTCAACTCATAGCGAAATCCAAGCAATACAACACCCCAAAACAGGACGTAGGGTATTACGTCGAGTCGACGGCCCGAACCTGTATAAACCCTCGTGTCTGTCCATCCTAACCATCTTGCTTCCGATCTTTGCGATCTTCCCTGCATTACAAATCACTTCCGTGGGCTACCCCGTGGAAGACTGCCGGAGATAATATCACCGACAGTGACGCGCCAGGTAGGGGTTATCGCCGAGATCAATCTGGTAAGCTTGATGGATCGTGTCAAGATCTTGGACAGCTGCAACCTCCCGGACGTCGACGAAGTCGAGATCCAGTTCGGGGACGTCATCACCGCCGCCTTGGATACCCAAGCGGCAGGAACTACGGTCGCCACGGAGGTCTCCTCTCTGGCACCGACTTCGGCCATCACGGCCCAGTCCGGTCCGATCGCATCTGATCGCGCCGGTTCTACCCCGCTGAGTCCACCGCAAAACGCGAGGCTCAGCCAGTCGGGAACAGATCTACAATCACTCGGTTCCGATCCGGCTCCTGAGGGTCGCGTCGCCGAGTCATCGCAGAGCGTAAACGCTCAACCAGCGCGCGTCCAGATCCCTGAGGTCATTACTGTCCAGACCCCTGGCTTTTGCGCGCTTGCTCAGAAGCAGAAGATGAAGGACATCGTCCAGGCGGATGATTACCTCTCTGGGAGCGACTCCTACAAGCTAGATCCACAGGGACCCTCAATCCTGGACAATCTGCCGGAGGGATACACAGTCTCCGACGCCTCTACAGAGCCAGAACTGCTAGGATCGCTCGGAGAACTAACTCCGAGTAGTTTGGAGCGTTATACGCCCATATTCGACTTCTCCGAGTCCGAGGAAGACTACCTCGCGCAAGAAGGAGTCGGGTCATACTGCTATATGGTAGCGCCAGCAACGCCAACCAACCCTGTCTCAGAAGACGAGGTCACTCCGGCCGAGGAGACGACTGAAGCCAGGGACCAGCGTCGAGGACGCCACTGTTCGCCTAAACGGCCGTTTAGCCCGTTTACACACCGTTTAAACGCTACGCAGTGCCTAACTGTGTCTGTTTAATCATCCGTTTAGCCCGTTTAATGGCCGTTTAATCCGTTTAATTGGCCGTTTAGTCCGTATAATGAGCTAAACGGTGGGTGACCGACTGTTTACCGTTTAGCGTTTAGGATAACACTGGAGGACGCAACGCCAGTCGGGCGACTCGTAGAGCCGCATGACCGCACGGAGCCACCGCGTCAGGATCTGGCACTGCTCGACTCCAGGAACCACACTCTGAAGATCATCGTCGCCAACGGGATCGGCACAACCGGAGGAGCACCCGAAACCTGATGCGCGACGGCATGTTCGAGCTCAACGGATACGACGTCTATGAGACGCCAGTCCAGAACCTCGTTACTATTAACGAGGAAATCAGTCGGCTGCCACCCAGCACTCCGGGCCTGGAAAAGGTAAGGGCTCTCGTGCAGGCCGCCTCCGTCCAGGTTCACCAGATGCAGGGCAGAGCGACCACGGACGCCCCTGAGCCCGGTCCGTCTCGACACCGGGCCAGCGGCGGATCGGATCGTGATGAAGACCTTCGCACCACGATCAACAGAGATCGAGACGCGAGGAACGTCATCCGCAACAGCACCGAAGAGCGCCATCGTGAGGAAATCCGACGGCGCGAGGAGTACGATCGGGATCATGGAAATCCCCGTCGCAACTCCAACAGGAGCGGCTACTCGACGGAGTCAGACTACTCTGACCCTTCCGGTAGTCCAAGGCATGGCAACAACGGCGGTCGCACTCCACCACGAGGACGAGCGCTTCCACCACCCAGGCGACCGACTCCGCCAAGGGAGCGAACTCCACCGCGCAGCAGGACCTACCGACGGGACCGAACTCCACCCAGGACTCGGAACTATCGGAGGACCCGTTCCCCGCCCAGGGACCAGGATCGCAGGAGGGACAGCACTCCCCCAAGAACAACAGACGGATCGGGTCCGAGCGGTTCCCGCCCTAGAGGTCGGATCGGCGGATTCCAGTCGTTCACCGAGCGCTTGAGAAGCGTGACATGGCCCAGAGGCTTCAAGCTGTCGGACATCGACAAGTACGACGGGAAATCTGATCCATCTCAATGGCTTCAGATCTACTACACCGCCGTACAAGCGGCCGGCGGCGACGAGGACGTGATGGCAAATTACCTTCCCATCATGCTCACCAAGGACTGCCGCAACTGGCTGGCAAGACTCCCGCAAGACACCATCGACAACTGGGAGCAGCTTACCGAACTCTTTGTCGGTAACTATCTTGGTACCTGGGAAAGGCCCGGGAGCAAGCGGCTCCTCGGTCAGATCAGGCAGCGCAAGAACGAGACCCTGCACGACTTCGTGCGCAGGTTCTCAGAGAAACGCAACTCCATCACGGACGTGACGGATCAGGAGGTTATGTCAGCCTTCCAGCACGGCATCTCCGATGGGAGACTGATTCACAAGTGGACTCGGAAGCCACCCGCGACTGTCAATGACATGTTCCGGATCGCTAGCATGTGGGCGGACGCAGAGATCGTGGAAAAGGAACAACTCAGAGAGATCAGGAGCCGCTGGGAAGAAGAAAACAAGACAACCCGCAAGCGCGACCGCCGCGAGGACGAAGACCGACACGACGACCATCGGCGCACCGACAGCCACCCTCGTAAGAAGAAGAGCGAGGGAGATATGGTCGCCGCCCTGGACCGGTCCAGAGGCCGGGTAACTCCAGAGGATTTCCAGCGCATGCTCGATGAGCAATGTCTTTACCACAAGCACAAGCACTCGGCACGAGAGTGCTACGGGCTCAAGCGAGCCTTCACTGGGGGCAACAGAGGCCCTCCATACAGAAAGAGGAACGATGGTTCCCCGCGAGACGACAGGCGGAACGACGAGCCCGGCGACGACTTCCAGGAAGCCGACCGAGTGGTTCGCATGATCTATGGCGGACCAGAGTTCGAGTCGAAGCGCCAGCAGAAGCTCACCCATCGCCAGGTCATGCACGCGAGGGAACCATCGGTACCTGAGTACCTCAAGTGGTCGGAAGTTCCGATCACCTTCACCCGGGAGGACCACCCAAACTTCATACCGAAGCCCGGGTCCCACGCCTTGGTAGTAGCCCCGACGATCCGCAACGTTCGGCTCACCAAGGTACTAGTCGACGGTGGCAGTGGCCTGAACATCCTCTTTGCTAACACATTGAAGGAGCTCGGCCTGACTACTCTCGACCTAAGTCCCCCCCCCAATCTGCATTCTACGGTTTGATACCGGGAGAGGGGGCAGAACCACTCGGGCACATCACATTGCCCGTTACCTTCGGAGACCGGAACAACTACCGGACCGAGCATATGCAGTTCACGGTGGCGAACTTTGAAACTGCATACCACGCCATCCTTGGGAGGCCGGCACTCACCAAGTTCATGGCGATTCCTCACTACGTCTACTTGCAGGTCAAGATGCCAGGACCTAAAGGCGTAATTACCGTCTTGGGGGACATCCGAGTCGCTTACACATGCGAACAGGAAACCCTCAACGCGGCAGCTGCCCTGGACATGTCCAAGCGCATGGAGCAAGTACTGGCTGCATCACAGGAGGTGGACAAGGACTCCCTAGAGATCCCCACCAAGAAGCCAGCAAGAGAAGCCATCGCGCCAAGCAAGGAGACGGAGCTGAAGAGGATCTCTCTGGACCTGGATGACCCGAAGAAGACGGCCATCATCGGGGCAGAATTAGACCCCAAATAGGAAGAAGTGCTCGTCAAATTCCTAAGGGAAAACGCTGACATATTCGCATGGAAACCATCCAATATGCCAGGTGTCCCAAGGGAACTTGCCGAGCACTCCTTGAAGGTCAATCCGACTGCCAAACCGATCAAGCAGAGGCTTCGTCGATTCGCGCAGGACCGCAAGGAGGCGATTAGGGCAGAGATTACAAAGCTGTTAGCGGCTGGTTTTATTCAGGAGGTGTTCCACCCCGACTGGTTAGCTAATCCAATTCTTGTAAGAAAAAAGAATAATAATAATTGGAGAATGTGCGTCGATTATACAGATCTCAACAAAGCTTGCCCTAAAGACCCCTTCGTTCCCCCCCCCCCCCCGCATCGATCAAGTCGTTGACTCCACGGCAGGCTCTGCCCTGCTCTGCTTTCTCGATTGCTACTCAGGCTATCACCAGATAGGCCTGAAGCTGGAAGATCAGATAAAGACCGCATTCATCACGCCGTTTGGTGCCTTTTGTTACAACACAATGGCCTTCGGTCTGAAGAACGCAGGCGCAACCTATCAGAGGACGATTCAAGCATGTCTGGATCAATTGATCCCAGACATAGTAGAAGCCTACATCGATGACATCGTGGTCAAGATCATGAACCCCGAGGACATGATAAGGAATCTGACAAAGGTCTTCGAACGCCTGCGCGTATTCCGGTGGAAGCTCAACCCGGAAAAGTGTGTCTTCGGAGTACCCTCAGGTAAACTACTCGGCTTCATGGTCAGCAACCGCGGGATCGAGGCAAACCGCGAGAAGATCACGGCCATCACCAAGATGCTACCACCAACTTGTCAAAAGGATGTGCAGAAGCTTACTGGATGCATGGCAGCGCTCGGTCGTTTCATATCACGACTCGGCGTTCGCGGATTGCCGTTTTTCAAACTGCTCAAGAAGCAGGACAAGTTCGTGTGGGATGACGAGGCGAAGCAATCTTTCCAGGAACTCAAAGATTACCTGCAGAGTCCGCCCATCCTCGTCCCACCTCAACCAAGAGAACAGCTCTACCTCTACATCTCTGCTACTCCCCGAGTGGTTAGCACGGTACTAGTGGTCGAGCGTCCTGAAGAAGGACATGCATATGGAGTTCAGCGACCAGTCTACTTCGTCAGCGAGGTCCTGACCGTATCTAAGGAACGCTACCGCCATGTGCAGAAATTACTCTACGGAGTTCTCATCTCAGCAAGAAATCCTTTAGGGGAAATCCTCCATAACCGAGACGCCAGCGGCCGAATCGTCAAGTGGTCAATAGAATTGGTTGCCCACCACATAACCTTCGTTCCACGTACTGCTATCAAGTCTCAGGTCTTGGCCGACTTCGTAGCAGACTGGACAGAAAACCAAGCTCCGGCTGACGACGAGGTAGTTGAGTACTGGGAGATGTACTTTGATGGCTCCCTCCAGATAAAAGGAGGCGGCGCAGGCGTACTCCTGATCTCTCCAAGTGGACAGGAATTAAAATACGTCCTTCAAATCATGTTCCCAGTATCCAACAACGCAGCCGAGTACGAAGCAGCCTTGCACGGTCTCCGCATTGCAGTATCTTTGGGTATCAAACGCCTGATGGTACGTGGGGACTCTGCCCTGGTCATAAACCAGGTAAACAAGGATTGGTCCAGGACCAACGAGAAGATGGACGCTTACTGCGAGGAAATCAGGAAGCTGGAAGGGAAATTCTATGGCTTAGAGTTCCATCACGTGGTGCGCGACCATAACAAGGCAGCAGATGAGCTCGCTAAGATGGGGTCCACCCGTGAAGGCGTCCCACCCGGAGTTTTCATACAAGATCTTGTCAAACCATCTATCAAGATAAACCCGGATGGCACTGTCACGGAGCAACAAGTCGGAGAATCCCCGGAGTCAGCCACATTAGTGGTAGATGAAGCTTTGGACTGGAGAACCCAGATCATCGACTATCTTGACAGCGGCATATTGCCCGCAGAGGTCGCGGAGGGCAAAGATCTAAACTCGCTCCACGAACAAATCGTGCGGCGCAGCAAAAGCTACGTCATCATCGGAGACAAGTTGTATCGTCGATCTGGAGCTTCCCAAATCCTCCAAAAGTGCGTAAGTCGCGCAGAGGGTATAGAGCTCTTGACAGACATACACAAAGGAATCTGTGATAATCACGCCGGGGCTAGAACCATCGTTGGTAAAGCTTTCCGGTCTGGTTTCTACTGGCCGACTGCCGTAGCAGACTCAGAAAACATCGTGCGGCGCTGCAAAGGGTGTCAGTATTTTGCAAGGCAAATACACGCACCCGCACAACAGCTGCAAACCATACCAACGTCCTGGCCCTTCGCTTGTTGGTGCTTGGATATGATTGGTCCGTTCAAGAAGGCTCCTGGTGGTTTTGATCATGTCCTAGTAGCTATTGACAAGTTCACCAAGTGGATCGAGGTGAAACCAGTCAGAAAGCACACGGCAGCCAAGACCATCGAGTTCTTCACCGACATCACCCACCGCTTCGGAGTCCCAAATCGTATCATCACCGATAATGGTACGAACTTCGTGGCGCAGGAGTTTAAAGACTGGTGCAGCGAGAGGAGCATCAAGCTATGCCCTGCATCCGTGGCGCACCCAAGGGCCAATGGCCAAGTCGAAAGAGCCAATGGCGAAATAATCAAGGCGCTCAGGGCCCGGATATTCAAGCAGCTGAAGCAACATGATGGACGATGGATCAAGGAGTTACCAGCTGTAGTCTGGGGGCTGCGCACCCAGCCGAGTCGTGCCACGAAGCAAACCCCGTTCTTTCTGGTTTACGGCTCGGAAGCTATCCTACCAACGGACCTCGCATACGGCTCCCCCCGAGTGGAGTTCTATGACGAATACGACGCGCAAGTGGCGCGCATTGAAGACCTCGACAGCATCGAGGAAAAGAGATTGGCTGCCCAGATCCAAGCCGCGCGTTACGCTCAGGTCCTGCGACGTTATCACGATCGATCAGTTAAGCAGAGGTCCTTTGAAGCAGGCGACTTGGTTCTGAGGAGGAAGCAAGACACCAAGGGCGCGCATAAGCTTGCGTCCCCTTGGGAAGGGCCATACATCATCAAGTCAGTGAGTCGCCCAGGCTCATACCGACTCATGACGGAAGACGGCGTAGACATCCCAAATCCATGGAACATCGAGCACTTACAGCGTTTCTACGCCTGATTCAGTTATGTATTTACCTTTTTTGTTTAGATTTGTTTTTCCGAGTGATTTTGGAGGGTATTCACCCCCCGTCACGACTCGGCAGATTTATAATGAGTTATCAATAAAGTTGATTTCATCTTTCATCTATTTCTACTACTCGAATTTCCTCTTTCGCGTCACGCACATAAAGTATGAGTGGAACAAACTTTAAATCGAGAGGGAAAGTACTCGCCAAGTCAAAGCTCTAAACGTACGACGAAGACTCTGCGGCATGAGACTGAGACCAACGAGGCTAATCTACTCCGTAACAGGTCAACCACTCAGAAATTAAGGCCAGCGCAGAAAGAAAGGGAGTAGTAGTCCCATAAAACTTATACACAATAGCAAAAGCTTAAACATTGTTCATAAGTTCTACTTCCACCAAATATTACAAATATTCTATGTACATTAAACTGCAGGATCACCAACACCAGACGGGGCCGCTTCATCAGAGTCATCAACAACATCCTTGGACAGAACATTAGCGATAGGCTCGACCTCAAGGAGCAG
>CM027124.1:20560417-20811413 GCA_015476505.1 Urochloa ruziziensis
CTCCTAGCCTCAAAGCTACGGTCGAACCTCCCTGAACCAAACTGACCACGAACCGGAGGCCGCCTAGCAAACTCACGAACAACTGAAACACCACGACTAGCAACCACAGGAACTGTACGCACAAAGGCGTCGCCTCTCGGCCAGGGTGAACGAGACACAGGCACACTACGAGAAGAGTAGTACCTGTCCCTGTTCCCCACCTCCTTCTCTCTTCTCACCTCCCTCTTCTTCCTCCAACAGAACTCCTCAAGGTGTCCATCCTTCCACAATGCTCACAATGGAAGCGGACTGGCTTTGGCTTTGGGGTTTCTCTCGGCTGTGCCCTCTCTCTCGGCTGGTAAACCCCACTCCTCACAAAGGTCACTCTCCTCTGAAAGTTTTCTGACTTAGGTGGAAACTTGGGAGGATCTGGAGTGGTGTCAAGCTTGTTCAGCAGGTGGTTTGGTTTGGGTGTGAAGGTGTTCTTGAGAATGGTTTTTGGTGGGTTTGTGGGAATGTTTGCGGTGGAGCTCTCTGGATCTCTCTCTCTCTCACCACTACTCTCACCAACCTTCTCAGAACCAAGCCCACAACCATCAGCTCTCTTGAAACTAGCAATCAACATCTTGAGCTGAGGTTCACGACCAGACAACCAACCCAAACACTGTCTCAGCTCATCATTCTCATCTTGCAATCTATTCACACACTGTTCTAGCTCAACATTCTTCAATGCAACAACATCACAAGCAGAACAGGAATTTGCAATAGGCGATTTAAGTTGTGCTTCAAGTGAACTAATCATGGTGCGTGATTCAAGCAACTGAGCATGCAAAGCAGGACAAGAAGTACAAGCACCTAGCAAAGATGACCTAGACTTCAACTCAGCAAGCTCAACCCTAGCACCCTCTAGTTCATCCAAGCAAGTCATGTGTTTCTCCTTAAGCACAACAAGATCAGCAATATGCACATCACAGAACGAGCATTCTACCTCATCAGACACAAGAGGAGCATCTTTCAAAACAGCAATCTCAGACTCAAGCGAAGCTGCTCTCTCCCTAGACTCGCAAAGCAAAGACTCAAACTCCATAGCCTTCTTTCCAGTCTCAGAAAGCAAGGTCTCAAGCTCAGCCACTCTATCCTTGGACTCTCCTAGCAAAGACCTAAACTCCCTCTTCTCCTTGTTGGTCTTCCTAAGCACATCATCGCGGTTATCGACCAACTGCTCTAACCTAGCAATCTCCTGACGCAAAGAGGTGGGATCTGTCAATACCTCATCCTCGGAGTCGGAGTCGGAGTCGTCCTTGCTCTTCACGGAGTCGTGCGCCATGGTGCAGTAGTCGACGGCGGCGAAGGAGATGCCGTTGAAGTTGCGGTTCAAGCTCTTCTTCTCCTTGCGGTGGCCGCGGTCCTCATCTTCACTGCTTGAGCTTGACGACGTGTTGGTGGAGCTTGTGTCGATGTCGCTCGCATCAGCCACCATCGCTCGAGATCTGCGCTTCTTGTGTCCACCGTGCTTGTTCTTGGATCTTCTTCTTCCTTGTTCTTGTGCTTGGCGCGGTACTCGTCCTTGGGACGGTGCTTGTGGTCATCTCGCGGGCGGTTCTTGCGGTTGTAGTCGTTCTTGATCTCCTCGGGGCACTCGGCGATGAAGTGGCCCATCTTCCCGCATCTGTAGCACGTACTCCCGGCACGCCTCGAACCCTTGCGGTTCTGGTACATCCGCTCGAACCTCCTCGTGAGCAACGCGAGATCCTCCTCGCTCAGCACCTCATACTCTTCATCTGGAAGGGACACAAGAGAAGACAAAGCAAAGTGTCTAGGAGTGTTAGCATGTCCATATCCAGAGCCACCGACTAGAGCCAGACTATGGGGATCAGTCGGACTCTTAGCCTTGGCAAGCAACTGTCTGTCAACCTCTGAAGACTTCAACTTCGAGAAAAGCTCGTCAACAGAAAGAGTCTCATAGTTTGCCGACTCCATGATTGCCTCAACCTTGGCACCCCACACGGATCTATCAAGTGCTTGCAGGAGCTTGATAGCTCGGTAATGATCCGAGTATGGGAGCACGGTAATGTTGGCTTTCATGTTGTTGACAATCGAAGTGAAACGCTGAAACAAAGCATCAACCGACTCTCCAGGCAAATGAGCGAAATTCTCGTATTCTCTCCTGTACATCGAGAAAAGCCTAGCCTTGACATGACTATCACCACCGTGGGCTACCTTGAGCTTCTGCCAGATCTGGCAAGTTAGGTCCTCGCCCAAAACTCTCTCAAACTCCTCGGCAGACAAAGCACGGAACAAGTAGTCAACAGCTCGGGCATTCGCCTCAAATCTATCCTTTGCATCATGGGCATCTAAGTTGGTGGTATTGACATAGTTTTCATCTTTCGTCACATCCCACAGCAACTTTCCTTTGCCTCGCAAGAAAGCGCCAATACGCGCAACCCAGTTCGGGTAGTTCTTTCCATCGAAGTGCGGAAGCCCGGAACCCCGATCTTGGTACGCCATCTTTGGATCTTAGACTGGTTAGAGTCGCAAAGACCCGTAACCGGCTCTGATACCAATTGAAGGACCGATTAGGCGACCAGAGAGGGGGGGAGTGAATGGGAGCCGATAAAAATTTCTCTCACGAATCCGGCTACTCCCAACTCAACTCCAAAGCCTACCAACCGATCTTGCCAAGATCACGTAGCTACTGTGAGGCTACTGACCCTAGGAACAAGATCAACACAGCGGAACACGAATCGAACAAATCCAACACGAATCGATCGAAAACTACACGAATCAGCAACTCTCAGCCAGGGGCGGTTGCACCTCTATCCAGGGGCGGTTGCACCGCCCTTGCCTGCCAGGGGCGGTCACACCGGTATCCGAGGGCGGTCGCACCGGTCTTGCCAGACAGCACGGGAAAAGGTCAACTCGAGAACGGATCTCCCAAACGGCTTGGAGTTTTGAGACGAAACTTTGGGTAGATGATATACACCTCAAGGAGAGGCTATGCCCCAAAAATCTCGGCCCCTAACTCCCTAGAACTCCGGGAATTTCAAATCTAGCGAAGAACACACCCTCCACGAGTTCATCCCGAAAACTTCAAATCTAAACCGATTCCCGGCGTTTGGGGGCAAGGGATCACCAGCAAAAGAGGCACAAGGCACTCATACGTGATTCCCCCAAAGAAATCCGAGAGAAAACGGGCTAGAAAATGAAGAACGAAAATCCCCTAAAAATGGCTCCGAAAATACCTCCGAAAATGGGAAAAAGAAAAGGAGCTCGGGAAATCAAATCATGGCACAAAGATGAGCAGCACAAACTCCATCACATAACCATGAATTCACCTATACAAAACTAAGAAAGATTAGAAGTAGTTCTAGGTGAAGGGGATGAAAGGAAAACTAGTTCAAAGGAAAACCAAAGAGAAAACTAGAAGAGATAACAGCCACCACCCCTAGGGGGTCTATTATATAGTCCAAATGGTGGTGCTCGAAAGACTAAACTACCCCTAAGCGATACATACCCCTCAGGGGCGAATATGACATTTTCCGCGAAGATTTTTCCGGCTGGGACACCTTCCACCGCAAGCTAGCTTCCCTCCGACGCAAGCCTTGCGATCACGCCGCGTGTCCTCCGGATCGAAGCTCCTCGACGCTCACGGGCGACCTGCCCAGGTGGGACCGGTCACACCACCCTGGCTGGCAGGCCGGGCCGTCGCTACGTCGAGTCCTCGGTCCTTGGTTTTGAGGCCCAAACCAAGGGAAACCGTCCACCGATGATTTTGTGGCCAAATCACCAAACCCCGCACGCAAACTTCGGTTGTTAGCCGCCACCTTGCGCCGGCTTCTCGTCCGCGTACGAGCTTCGGTTGTGAGCCGCTACCTCGCACCGGAACCACGTCCCCTTGCTCGTTCTTGCCAGCATGTGAACCGCACTTGATCCACCGGCCACCGGGTCCCTCGAACCAAGCCTACTTGTCTCTCCGCTCCTCGGAGGCCGCCATGGCTAAGACCTTTCGCACCTGTTCTTCACTTGCACCAATGCAACCAAGCCGCATTCTACGCCTGCAATACTTGAGCCAAGGGAAACGTCAATCCACACCACGTTGTCAATCACTCATCACACCGGGAAGCGACCATCCACCGGTCCTCGGACACACCGGGTCCTCATTTCTAATTCAAAGTCTTGGAGAATTTCATTTTGAAAAAAAAAATAAAACAAAAAAAATGAGGCAATTCTCATTCATGCTCAACTTTGCCAAGTCCCATCCAGAGCCGTATCATGCATGACACAGTTTTGAAACTCCACATAGCTATCTTTACATTTTGAGCTTGATCAAACATCGTGCCTTCTGAGACATGCATGTTCTTCCTTGCACTTTGGTCATTCACGTACACGTTTCATCAAATAAAGTCCATCATAGAATAAAAGTCCATCAAAAGTGGTTCCCAAGCAGCTCTTCATCCCCCTGAAAAAAAAGAAAAGAAAAAAAAGATGAGTGGGAGGTCCTACTCGAGTAAAAAAAAAGAGAGAGAGAGAAGAAGGGGAAAGATGGAAGAAGCTAGAATCAAATACCACTCAAGGACATTCATCATCCACATTCACTTGCACTTGACCAAAGTTCATGGTTGACTTGATCTCTCGGAGACAAGTTATTTGATCTCGCAACATAGATGGAAGAGATAAGCATTTCTATCGATCCCTACCTTGAGCCCACATATAACCTTGTAGAGGTAGGTGAGGCTACTTGAAAAGCCTTAGTGAGGATCAAACACTTTGAGCGACTGAGTGGCTTGAGAGAATGAGAGTATGCCTCCATATATTTGAAAAAAAAAATCTCCAAGTACTGAGAAGGAGGAATCAGGCTCTCCATTGATTTATTTTGAGGTTCAATAGGTGAAAGTGAAGGTGTTAGCCACCTGGAATCCAAGGTATGAGGGAAAGCTTTGAAATAATTCTTATGCATACTCTTGTTTTCATGACCCTAGGCTTTGCTTGATCCTCTGGATCTAAATCAACCCTTTGCTCGGGACGAGCAAAGTCTAGGTGTGGGGGCGTGTTGGCGGTCGATATCTATGACTTTTACCGCCAACATTTCTCTGGATTTCATGCTCATATAGTGATAATCATGCTAATATCATTTATACTAATGAGTTCCACAAGTTTTGTGCAATTTGTGAGCGAATGAACAAACAAGAAAAACAGGAGGCCAAACTGGCACAGGGCCAGGCCAGCCGGCCTAGCCTAGGCCGACCGGCCCCCTTCTGCCTTTTCTGGCCATGGTTTTGATCCACAAGATATCTAACACATCAAGAATGATCATGAGCCATGAGTTTGATGTCAGTTTGATCCGAGGACCCAAAAGGCCTAGCCATGGATTGGAGGGTCCACCTACCTTGGATTCTCGGACAACCTCAACTCAACGCAACCAAAACCGCCTCAAGGGACAACATGCAACCGTTGATGAGCGAGTCGGTGTAACGGAGGGCTGAGAGGGGCCAGGGCCAGGCCGAACGGCCTCCCCTAGGCCGGCCGGCCCCCAACTGTCGAGCTTGAGGTGAACGCCACCACAACCGTCATCAGGACATCATCAGGAGCGTCCACGAGAAAGTCGGTGCCAAATGGTGGAAATCAAGGGCCGAACGGCCTTGTTGAGGCCGGCCGGCCTGGAAGCGTGGCTTCTACGCTTGATCTTTTGCGTGGCGGTTACCCTGACCGTTAGCGTCACTCCTAAGCAGGATTCCACCCTTGGAAGGCTATAACAGGCGCCCTTCACCCCCACTCAAGACACACCATCCATTGGAGAGAAGAGAAGGCTCAAGATGTAGTCCACTATTATCTTAGACTAGAGTAGAGAGAGTAGTGGGTGAGTGCTTGAGTGACAACCAAGCGTGTAGAGGGAGTTCGGGAGTCATCTCGGCCTTCCCTCAACATTGTTCCGCCCCCGAGGAATAAAGCTTCAGAGATATCTTCAGTAAGTTCCTCGGTCTCTTGCCTTAGTACCTCGCTAGTTTACTCTTTACTTTCAGCAATTTATCTTGGCTATCTATGATCTGCGGGTACCTGAGTCTGCGCGAGTGACAGCGACTCTTGTTTGGGGTTTCCTCTATAGCCCTTCGCGTTGGGTGAAGGTCAGTGGCTGAAAGCTTAGGCATGGTGCCTGTGCTGGCTAGTCACCTCAGGTTGTGTTGCACCCCACGGAACTGCAGTGGTAGGCGACAGGTGGTGACAGCCATGTCCATCCTTTGTACTCCACCACGTTCGGGTGTACTCATAACAGTAGTGCTGAGCCCGGAAGAACCCCTCTCTCACCCCGTTCTGAGTTCTTCCCGTTCTAGCCGTCGAAGCAGATCATGTTAGATTAAGATAGGTTGTCTGGGGTAACGAGTGGCTAACTAAGGTTAAGCTCTCTACACCCTTTACCCTTTCCTCCCCTGGTGGGTCCAGTTAGGAAAGTTCTAGACTAGTCGCATCTACCGTTCCTTGGATTTGACATCCAGGTTTCTACTCCCCTGGTGAAAGGCTACAATGTACTCCGTGCGCTTGCGGATTTAGTTAGGCTAAGGAGTGCCAACAACTCCATATCTTCAGAAGAAAAAAAAAGAAGGAAAAAGGGGAAAGGTGAAAGATGTTTGAACAAGGACTCCAACATCAAGTACACATGCACTTGGCCAAGATTTATGAGTGGTATGAATGATTAGACAAGCTTTTCGATCTTGTAAAATAAATAAAGAAGAGTGAGCAACTCTGATCCCAAAAACTCCACCTCAAAATGTAGGAATAGGAGAGGCTTGATTCTAAGCCAAAGTGAGGATCCAAACACTATGAGTGATCGAGAGATGTTGAGAAATAACAAGGGTATACCTCGCTTGCTTTATAAAATTATCAAAAACTCCAAATACCATGAGGGAGAAGTGTCCGACCGATCAATGAGTTGTTCTAAGACTCAATTGATAAAGATGAGGGTGTTAGCCACCGGAATCCAAGGTATGAAAGAAAAACTCAGAGATAAGACTTGTGTATACCTTGAGTTCATGACCCTGATCTTGTTGAAGTCCTGATAATTTAATTCATTCTTTGCTAAGGGACTAACAAAGTTCAGGTAGGGGGCGTGTTGGTGGTCGTTACGATACGATTTTGCCACCAACATTTCGTCATATTTCAGGCTCATCTTGCTCATAACAAAGTGAAATTGGTTATTTCTAATGAGTTCCACAAGTTTTGTATAATTTGTGAGTGCAGGAGCAAGCAAGCAAAAGATGAAGACTTTTGGACACAAAGCCAGGCCGGCCGGCCTAGCATAGGCCGACCGGCCCCCTTCTGTGGCCCTCTGCCACGTCAATGATCCAGAAGATCCCAAATATAACACCAAAGATCTTGAGACGTGAGATCAACGTCGGTTTGATCCAAGGACCCGAAAGGCCTAAGCTATACTTGCATGGATTGAAGGGCCCACCAACCTTGGATTCTCGGACAGCTTTGATCCAAAGCAACCGTTATCGACCTCAGAGAGCAATCCAGAGTGTCCCTGATGAGGACATCCCAGGGCACGATTTGGCCAGGCGCAGAACAGTGTAGGCGGCAGCCGTGGTGCACGGTTTGGCCAGGCACACGACAGTGTAGGCGGCAATTGTGTCCAACGGGAGTACGGATTAGCAAGGCGCACGACAGTGTAGGCGGCCCATGGGCTAGGCGCAGAACAGTGTAGGCGCACGACGGTGTAGGCGGCAAAGCCGTGCACGTTCAAATTATCCTACCTTGCTTAGCTTGGGAGGACCAACCCACCTTAAAAGAGAGAGCCACCCTTCCCCTATTGGACTAGTCTTTTGGGGTGATTGGGCCTTTCCCCGAGAGGTGTGTTGGGCCGGACTCATCATTTGGTATCAGAGCTGGGCCCTTGTTAAGAAGGGGAGGATGATGAGGACATCCCAGGGCACGATTTGGCCAGGCGCACAACAGTGTAGGCGGCAGCCGTGGTGCACGGTTTGGCCAGGCGCACGACGGTGTAGGCGGCCCATGGGCTAGGCGCAGAACAGTGTAGGCGCACGACGGTGTAGGCGGCAAAGCCGTGCACGTTCAAATTATCCCACCTTGCTTAGCTTGGGAGGACCAACCCACCATAAAAGAGAGAGCCACCCTTCCCCTATTGGACTAGTCTTTTGGGGTGATTGGGCCTTTCTCCGAGAGGTGTGTTGGGCCGGACTCATCAGTCCTTGAAGAAGGCGGTGCCACGGGGTAGCCAGGCCTGGCCTAGGCCGGCCGGCCTCCCCTAGAGGCCACCACCTGTCCCCCTTCGCGTGGCAGTTAAGTAGAGAGTTAGCTTAAGCTTGACGCCTGCAACCGCCCTTGAAGACTATAAAAGGGACCCCCCTTCACCTTGAGAAAGCATCCATCAATCCATCCAAAGGAGAGAAGAGAAGTCTAGAGAGGAGTTTTCATCTTTAGAGTTAGATTAGGGAGAGAGTGGGTGAGTTGCTTGGGTGACAGCCAAGCTTTGTAGAGAGAGTCCGGGATTTCCTCTCGGTCCCTTCTCAACATTTCCACCCCAGAAGAATATACTTCAGGAGTTATCTTCAGTAAGTCCTCGGTCCCTTGCCTTTAGTACCTCGCTAGTTTACGAATTACTTTCTGCAATCTATCTTATTTATATTTGATCTGCTGGTACCTGAGTCTACGCGAGTGACAGCGACTCTTGTTTGGGGTTTCCTCTATAGCCCTTCGCGTTGGGTAGAGGTCAGTGGCTGAAAGCTTAGGCGTAGTGCCTGTGCTAGCTAGCCATCTCAGGTTGTGTTGCACCCCACGGAACTGCAGTGGTAGGCGGCAGGTGGTGACAGTCCTGTCCGTCCTTTGTACTCCACCACGTTCGGGTGTACTCATAACAGTAGTGCTGAGCCCGGAAGAACCCCTCTCTCACCCCGTTCTGAGTTCTTCCCATTCTAGCCGTCGAAGCAGATCAGATTAGATATAGATAGTTTGTCTGGGGTAACGAGTAACTAACTAAAGTCAAGCTCTGTACCCGCTTACCTTGTGCTCCCTGGTGGGTCCGGTTAGAAAAGTTCTAGGCTTGTCGCGTCTACCGTTCCTTGGATTCGATATCCAGGTTCTTACTCCCCTGGTGAGACGCTACATCCTACTCCGTGCGCTTGCGGATTTAGTTAGGCTAAGGAGTGCCAACAAAGGCCATGGCGTCCTCAGATGGCGTCGAGGCGGGTTGGGAGGTGGAGTGCCGCGGCGGCAGCCTGGCGGCCGAGCGGAAGGGAAGAATGGGGCGGCGTGGGGAGCTCAGCACGAGGCCCTTTATAGGTGGCCAAGGTAGGGGAGAGTGAGCCTTCGAGGTGAAGAGAACGCTGCCCGTTGGCTGCAGGCCGCGGTGGCCGGGCATTGGTCGTCGCGGCGGCCGAGCGGGCGGCAAGCACGTGGCGCACGAGCTCTGCTCATTTTGCTCATGGCGAGGCAGCAGAGAGGAAGGGGTGCGGCTTGTGGAGGGAGCCTTGACGGGGATAGGGCAGGCGGGGTGGCGCAGCAGCGGGTCTTGGCTAGGGCGGGCGCGCGCTGACGCGGACGCGGGGAAGGGGCGCGCGCGGGTTGGGCGACAGGGGCGGTCACGCAGACGTTGGGGACTCGTGAGCGATGGGGCTGGGCAGTTGGCCAGGCATGAGACGCCGCGTGGCACACGGGACAGGGCGAACTCGAGCGAGCTCTTGAGTGCCAGCCGAGATCGGCATTTCATCGAACAGCTGCGGGGCGACTGTTTGTCCTCCAATTTCTCCAAAAACTTGAACTGAACATCAAAATCTCCAAATACGAAAGTTGTGTCCCTCATTGCCCTCTACAACTTTCATAAAGGGTGACCATATGAGAACTGATTGGTTTGGGCTGGAAAGCGCGATAAAAACAGTGTGGACTTCGGCGCTCTTCGCGTTCCAGAAAGTTCACGCCGAGTGGACGTGTTCTAACTCGATTTTCTCCTATTTTTGTACAGCAAACTTCCAATATACCAATACAAAAGTTGTAGGGTATTGCTCGAGGATAAACTTTTCTAATTTCGGCCTAGAGAGATTCGAAAAGGTTTGAGAATTATGAAGCTCGAAAAACAGCTAACTGCCATTGTTTCCAGACTAAGCCTCTGAGAAGGTTTTGAGCTGCTGCGAACTCATTCGACTTGGTCCTCTACCCAAGCAATTTAAAATGCTTAGGGTCTGAATACTTGATCGAGAACATGACCAAAGGCAAGCCGAAACATCAAATATTCAACCCAGGGCAAAGTTCATGAGATGTTATATATGAAATTCCAAATGGGAAGCCTCAACTTTTGAGAAGAATTCCAGCTTTCTAGACTTAGAAAATTTTCTAAGTCTTTGGCTGAAAACAGGTTTGACTGCTGTTCGACCATGATTTAGAGCACCTTCCACTCAAAATTTTGGAGACCACCAATTGACAAAGTTGTTCCTTGTAAAACTTTGGACAACTTTCATATTGATAGATTTCCAAGTTATTAAGTGAAATTTTGAATTCAAATTAATTCAAGCTCCAAAGGTTCGGTACATGGAATTTAAATCGTCATTTCATGTGTTGACTTTGGTCATAACTACAAATTTAATTGTTCATCAAGCCTTAATGAGGTGATTAGACATCAGAGATGTCACAATATTCATGTCGGCTGCTCTGGCGGGTGGCGGCGGAGGTCGCCGGAGCTAGCCGGAGGTGGTAGTGGCGAGGGCGTCCAACCCTGACACGTTCGCGTCGGGCGGTGGTGGACGACAACGGCAGAGGCGGCACTAGCCGCCGCAGCCGGGCAGCAGGGGCATTCGGCTCCAAATGAGTCATGTCGGTTGCGATGGTGGGTGGTGGCGGGGCATCAGAGGTAGCAGAAAGAGTGAACGAACCCTCGACGGCAGATGTGTTTCGTTGCGCCGACGATGCTACGCGCAAATGATGCGTTCAGTTGTTAGTGACTACCCCTCTTTCTCCTGCCGACAGTTGGGCCCAGCTAGCCCACGCGGCAAACACCACCCCACCCCCCACCCCCCACCATTCGACTTAGGGTTTGTGGGTGGGATGGGTTGGGACTTGGGACACAAGGGCTCCAGAAGGGGTTCGGGTGGTGGCGGCCAGGTGGAGATTGCGAGTGGCGGACACCAGGCCGGACGGCTAGGGCGCCGCTGGCCGGGGTGGTGGGGGACAACGGTCGAGCGGCAGGGAAGAGGAATGGACGAATTCGTGTAGCGGCGGCGGCGATGGCAGAGGCGGCGGCGACAGTAGAGGCGGCGGAGGTGCCTCCCTGCATACTGAAAGAATCCACGTTACGGTGGGAGTTTATATCCCCACATGAGTCTTCAGGTTTTCTTTGCGCAATCATATTAAGAAAGGACCTCAGTGGGCCTGTGTATTGTTGTAGTTGTAGTACTGACGCAACTAGCTCGGTGTGTTGTTTGAGTTTCCAATTCATTTTGAATGGGGATGGAATTGTACCCAAAAAGGTATCACAAGAAAGGAATATCCTCTTGTGGTAGGCAAGGACATGACGAAGATCAGTGCATATGTTCCTTTGGGTAGTAGCATATAGCTATAGCCTATAGGTGTAGAGTTCAAATGTTTCATTTTTTGTCCTCTAAGGGGAAACAGTGGTAGCACTTCTGAACTATGGGTGAAATTTTTAGGGACGGCTTCAGGGCAGGGATTTGGGATTCAAAATCCAAAAAAATTCGGATGGCACCAAAATAGGCGAAATTCAGAAAATTTGGAAATTTCAGACCGGTTTCCGTTTAGGTTGACTAGTCAAACAATTCAAATTGGCCGAAATTGGCCGGTTTTGGCTGAAATTTGACCGAAATTGGTCGGTTTTGGCCGAAATTTGACCGAAATTGACCGGTATTGGTCCAAATTTTGTACTCGACCGAATTTTTTGACCGGTTTCATTATATTTCAGGCCAGACGAAATGGGTGAATTTCGGTAGAATTCGGACATTTCGGTCCGAATTCCAAATCCCTGCTTCGGGGAGGCTTCATGGGCACAATGGAGGTAGGGGGGCTTGAGCCCCCCTGCCCCATGCTGGATCTATAGTCAGATGCGCTCCTACCGCAAGCATAGAACCAACATAGATAATCTATGCAAAGATCCAAGGCGGATGCCATGACCAGACCAAGGGTGTGTGACTCGAGCAAAATGACTTTGGATCTACAGCGGCACGAGGAATGTGGAGGGTGTAGCCACAGGGAGAGAGGGAGTTGGATTATGTGGAACTGCACCGACTCATCCACTGCAGTGCTCCTCACTACTGCAGAAACCATCAATCTAAACGCTGTGAAAACCTTATCTGAAACGGTTATTTCACCGCTTCCCTTTTTTTATTAGAATAAGGGGCTCATCCGAAGCGGATACTTTCGGACCGCTTCGTTTGACAAGTTATTCTAACCGGGGTATCTCGTGCGGTAGGGATAGTAAATAATAGGAATTCGTAAATAAAAAATGACAAAATTATTTTTTTCGTAGCCCAGAAGGCCACTCCAAGCTATGGTCGCAAGTCACAAGTTACGCGTATGCCCAGCCTTCGAACTCACGACTTGCTGCTTCGCGCGAGCCTTCCTTACCATCTCACCTAGACGTCGTTACTGCATGCATGAGGGAGTTATATTCGTTTTCACCCTTGTTACACTAAGCTTAGTTCAATTATTTGAGCATCTAAACGGCTTCAAATAAAAAAACTTTCAGCTACAAAGTTGTAGATCTCATTGAAACGCAATCATAGAGTATCTATGAGACTGTATGTAAAAGTTACGAAATTCAGAATGCAGACTGAAATTCAAATTACAAGAGCGGGAATAAGGGTGGGAAACAGAATCTTAAAGTTTTAGACATCTAAACGGCTTCAAATCGAAAAACTATAAAGTTGTAGATCTTCTTGAAACGTACAGATTTCGTATAAAGCTTATCTCCATCTGAGATCGTATGTAAAAGTTACAAAATTTGGAATGCAACCTGAAATTCAAATTACAAGACCCGGAACGAGAATGGAAACCGTTTTGGACATCTACATAATTTCAAATTGAAAAACTTTCAACTACAAAGTTGTAGATCTTGTCGAAACGTACAAATTTCATATAAAACTTGTCTCCATCTGAGACCGTATGCAAAAGTTATAAATTTTTTAAACGAAACAATTCGTGCTGACTAGTTATTGGAAGCGGCCGAATAGAGCCAGTTAGGATAACTTGTTATTGAAAGCGGCGCGAATAGAGCCGGTTAGAATAACTATTCTAAGCGGGTGCCGGTTAGAATCACTACAAGAGAATGAGGCATCCGCGGAGCACATAAACAGGGGGCATTTTTGACCCGGTGCTAATACGGTATTAGCACCGGGTCCAACGGCTAGCAGCCGCGAGCAGGCGCGCGCGACGCGCGTCAGTGGGGGAGGGGATTTAGCACCGGTTGCAGCCAGCACCAGTTGCTGGCTGCAACTGGTGCTAAATGCCCACCTTTAGCACCAGTTGCTAGCTGCAACCAGTGCTAATTCTAGAGGCACAGTTACCACCGGTTGTAGCCAGGAACCGGTGCTAAATCCCCGAAGTTAGCACCGGTTGCAGCCAGCAACTGGTGCTAATTATCTAGCTATATATTCCCTTCTTCCTCCCCACGCCCAAGCCAGCATGAACACTCCGAGCTGTGTCCATGGTGTGCTCGGGTTGAGGAGAGATTTTGCCAAATTGTTTTCAGAAATTGTGAAGCTTTCCCTCATTTGAAGCAGTCTACGAGGTACACAATTTCATCCTCTCATGTTCTTGATTAGCTTCTATTGTCACTATATTTTATAAATATGAAATTTGTGAAGAAAAAGAGAAGAGAGAGAAAGAGATATATATGTGTGTTTATAGTGGTTTAAATTTAATATTAGGTATGTATTAGAGAAATGTTTGTTAGAAATCTTTTTTTAGTATGTGTTTTTGGTATGTTTTTTAGTATTTTATTTATAAATGTCCATCTCAGCTAAAAGTCTCGAGAAGCATAAGATCGACGCAATTTCTGAACAACTTGTGGGATTTATTTGGGACGAGATCATCAATGAAGGCGGAGAATTTCATTATCCAGATTCATGGGATCATCCGGACAACTCAAGTCGTCGTTTCTCTTCCGCTCTTCCTAGTTCCTCAGCTCGTCCTAGTTCCTCTGTCGGTCCTAGTCGTAGATCGTAATGCATGCATGGATCTTAAGTTGTACTATAAACTTAACTCTTTTGGCACTAAAATGTAATATATATATATATATATATATATATGTATTTTTTATTTTTATATATACGAGCCTGGCCTATACGAATATTTACTAGTGCAGTACGACATCCGTATTAGAACAAATACGTAGGCAAAATACGTATACAAACAAATATATATATGCTAGCTGAAAAAAAATAAATCGTGATAATTAGCACCGGTTGGTGACACAAACCAGTGCTAAAGGGGCTTGCGCAAGCGCCACGTGCGCGCCCCCTTTAGCACCGGTTTGTGGCTAGACCCGGTGCTAAAGGGGGCCTTTAGCACCGGGTATTCGACCCGGTGCTAAAGGGTACCCCTTCAGCACCGGAAGATCTGCACCGGTTGGGAAACCAGTGCTAAAGAGGGTTTCCCTACCGGTGCATATACGTGTTTCTCCAGTATTGAATGAGGGCTTTATTCTAAGCGGCATCTTTTCCACCGCTTTCAATAATTTCAACTAAACGGATCATTTTGATCTGTTTCGTATGGAGATGAGAATAATGGTTTTGCAGTAGTGCGCCAACGTCCGAACTCCGGATTAGGCCTCTCCGCGAGCCATGTGCCTGCGCCCTCGTGCTACCGCCCGCGCCTCGCCTGATTCGCTCAGCCAGGCTTGCCTCGCCTAAATCGCCGGCTAGGGATTGAGCACCGACACGAAGAACAGGAAAGATAACCGAGAGAGAGACCACGAGTCTCTGGAAGGTGTATCAAGAGATAAGGGCAAGATCATGAGTGTCTTCTTGTTTTTCTAATTATATTTTCATTTCAGCTGTAAGGAATGGAATTAGGAATAAGAGTAAACGGTGTTAGGGTAAAAATGCAAAGTGAAAAAAAGAGGATAAAATCACAATTCGGCTTGAAAACTAGGGCAATTTTTGGTAACTATGGCATAACACGTTTTTTTTTTTTTTGCCGGCATATATATGGCATAATACAATTGGACTTGCCATGCGTAGTTCTAATTGAGATGTAAGAATGCATTAATGCTAATACAGAGAGTCTAATTTTGGAGTTTGGATTGTTGTGAAACACGTCGTCAACGGTCGGATCTTCTCCCTATCACGCCTCTCACGACAAGTACAAGAACATAAACATAAAGTAGACAAGAGACAATGTATGTAGAGTTTCTCTTTATTCCTCAAATCGATGTATTACAATAGGGGGTGCTCCTCCGATTATATAGTCCGAACTAAAGTTAGAGATTATGGTAAGAGCCCACAAGCAACCGGACAAGGACTAGGATTTCTAGTCCTCCTTTCCTTCTTGGAAAGTCCGGTTGTTTTACAACACTCCCCCTTGGACGATTACCGCGAATGCATATGCCTCATCAAAAACTCCATCCGAAAACCCAGTGGGAAAACGGTTCTTAGAGAAAAGAGTACATATCAAGCGCAATTGTATTGCACATGTTGTCTCATCGAAACCCTATGCGAGAAACTTTCAAGTAAAAACTCACAAAGGGAAAAAAGTACAACATTAAACCTTCTAGTTATACATAATTCTATATTTACTATTCTTTGTAAATAGTGATGAATCTTCAAGATTTATGCATGAACTTCATGTTTCTTGCACTAGCAATCTTCATGATCTTAAATAATCAAGTGGTAAACCTTCATGGTAAATTCAAAAATTAATTATCAAGTTGATTCCTTCAGAGTAACAACATGATTAAAAATATGTTCCCCTCATGATGACATCCTTTAAACTTAGTGTTCAATAATGTCTTAGTTACATTCTACATAAATGTGTATGAGTACAATAATTAGTCCTTTAAAGACTTAACTATGATAAAGAGCAATGCTTCAAGCATTAATAACCACTTATTAATTATGCAACACAAAATAAACTTTATCCTTTCAGAGAAATATGGGGCTAATAAGTTTCAATTCACATATCTTCTAGATATTTGATTTCGAACTTCAATATTCAAATTTGAAAAATAGTAACTCTATCTAAGTGGATTCTAGTTTATAACCAATGATCTATTCACTAGTTCTTCAAAGATGGCTTATTCCACTATAGATAAATCAGTCTTCACTTTGGCATTAGAGGGATAATTCAAATCGCCAGTCACCAATATACCTTCTGTGGTATGTGAGAATACTTACTATCAATACTAGATAGCTATGCACAAGTGCTTAAATGATACATTCAAAACCATATGATCCTCACTTCATTCTTAGTTTATTTGCATCTGTAGAAAGGTAATTCATATCTTCGAGATTATTGTTGTTCATTCAGAAAATGACTAATAAGTCCTTCAGAAAAATTTTAATTCTTTGAGAATATTATTTCTCTTCCATGAGAATTCCTCATGCACGGGATGCACGGGAGAAGTGATTCACACAATCCTTTAAATTTAAGTTCTTCTATGAACTACATATTTGAAAAGTGTTATTCACAATAAGTCTTATTCTATGGCTTTATTTCCTTCCAGGATTTAGCTCTTCTAGAGATTTTAATATTCGTTCAGAAATATTATCTACCTTAGACATTTAATAATTGGTATGATATTTAATTTTAATTCCTTCGAGGAATGATGTGTCCTTCAAATATCACATATATATTTTCCAAATCCACCAATTAACTGCATAATATTTAATTTATTCTTTCTTTATATTTGCCAGATGAATAGCAGAATATTCACTCAAACATAATGGGGGATTGTTAGTTTTTAAAAAACCAATAAACCATTGCATTTCACCATATCATTATTTCATAATGACTTATTTGAACTTGTAGGTTCAAATATTTTCTTAATGGTTTAACCTCAATTGCATCTTTTTCAGTGACCCGATTTGAGTGCTTCATGTAACTCTGCTATGGACTTTGCTAATAGATCCATATTCTCACTAGAGAATCATCAATGATAGAGGTAATGTTATCGACAATCATTCTTTGTCTCTCATATCTTTAGGATAAGACTACGGTATAGTTAATTAGAATCTGCTATTCTAACACAAAATATCGCACGCGCTTATAGTGTTAGACATTCATCTTCATGATGATCACTTCATAGTTTGTGAGGTATTTGACCTTCATGGTCTTCATTCCGGAGTTCTATGGAGATTTGATTAAATTTATTTGACAAGTTCATTTGATCTAAAAAACAACAAGCGTCCCCGTAGATTTTAAATTTATGATCCAGTCATTTTCTATGGTGAGTATATTATTATATACCTGGGATATACCACACATAGCATCATGTTTAGTACAAGTAAACTTAACTTCCAGTTAATAACTTCAGGTTGTTTCTCCTAATTTCTGGTTTCTCATTTGTGAGTATTCATTATGTGCACATTCTCACTGGGATAAATTCCTTCAAAGAGTTTCAGTTCAAGTGTGTTTCCACATCAGGTGGTTCCCTTCATGGGCTTCCTCACATTTACATATTCTGGCATTATACTCAGCTTCATGCGAGTATGATTTAGTGTGTGTTTTGTTCGTGCTTCAAGATTTCAAGAATATTTTATGAAGATCATTATTTCATTCAATACAAGGCATTCATATAGGCTTTCTCCCCCCCTAATGCCGGTATTACATCTTCATAAATAATAGCATACTTCCAATAATATCCCCATGAGCTTTACATAATGGAATTTCAGATCCATATTTTTAAACTTCAAGTTAATGCCCATGTATGCTAATATGGTGAAATTAATAATTTTCACGCACCTAATTTGTTATGCAGTGAGCTAGACTTTATTTGTATGTTATTCAATTTGGTATGTTCTGCATACCTATAAATTTGCAGTTCTAAAAATTCTACTATTTTATTGTCTAACTTCTTTATTTAGCCTAAAATATTTCGATTCAAATACTCATACGATATACTTTAAAAAAAATAAGCTTCACGTTTATAGTTTGCAACATTAAATCTACACGAAATTTCTTTTAATTGCTTATTCATTCAAGAATTCCCCATATGCCTTAAGATTTTGAACCCATAAATACGAAATAGTTTTTCACACAATGGACTAGCAGGTCCATCTTTTATTTGTCTGCAAACTCATTCTAATTGAGTCAATCAATTTCTAATTGATTGAATAAAATCACTATTGTCCCGATTTCAAATTGGTTTTCTCCCCCTGATCTCAACCTACTTGATGACTTATAGTCATATTGTAAATCTGCATGAAATGCAGAAATTGGGTCAGCGTATAAGCTGATTGATAGTGCGTTATGATGGCTGGCTAACCATCTTAACAGTGAGAGCTGCTACTCAATAGGAGAAGCTTGAGTATGTATAGCGTGCGAGCTAATACAATGAAAACAATAGTATTCTAGCTTCTAACCAACATAAAGAGGAATTTTAGTATAATACCCATGCAAAGACTAATAATAATGTAGTAACATGCAGGTTCTCACATTATTGTGAAAAAATTATTAACTAGTCATTCTCAGTGACACAGTGGTATATATGGATTATAAAGGCTATGCGTAGAGCTACAGACTTAGCCATTATAATGATCACAGCTACAAGCCAACTTGCGCGTTGGTTTGTCCATCAATCTAACAGGATGCAAATCTAACCCAACAATACTACAAGATTAGGGATATGCCTATTAGATTTTTCAAGTTTATCCACATTCTTCATAATACTCTATGCCCCGAATTTCTTCCTTTTTCATATCATAATTGCACTTCAGGTGATGCTATGCTTCAAGCATGATCTATGAACTATTTTAAATATATCATAGAATAAAATTATATTGCTGGTATATACAGAGTATGATATGAAATCCACATAGTTGTACTATTCAATATACAATAATATGGCTTGGGTTGAATAAACTTCAAGTTACAGGGCTTATGTATTTAGTACATAGTTGAGTAATATACAATTTCTAGACTAAATTGAATCTTCTGAGTTCAATTAAAAAGCACGTACATTACTAGTTAATGTGCTTCATAAAAATTCAATTTCCGTTCTACCTTCATGGTAGAAATGCACAATAACCGTAACCTTCATGGTTATTTGAGGCTTTTAGTGGAAAATCCATTTCAAATAATTATCAAATAGGCAATTCAAAGCAATTATTTACAATATTCAGCATGTAATTCTTTATTTATTTCATGAGATTAAAGTTATTACTTCAGGAAAAAATGCTACAAGCAAGTGGGCATAAGATAAGGTGAGAAAAACCTATAGGTAAGAAACACTAAGATATTCAATTTGCCCTTGTATTTCTAGGAAATATTCTTAAAATATTGCTAAACTACTTGTATGGAGAAAAAAGTAATTATTCTCTCTTCGTGAGTATAACCAAAATCTTCATGAATATAACTAATAATGCACCTTATATAGAAAATTCTGTTTATTTATGGTTTAGAAGTGAGTATGAAACTTTTTTGTTTCAATGCAACTCCCTCTAATCCTAACATCACTTCTGGAATGCAGCTTATTTTTCTTCCAATTCTATGATTTTTGCATCTTCTGATCGCTTAAAATATTTTCTATATCGAGTTTATGCATATTCTTCTTGAATTGTAAAAATACCTACATGGCAAACAATATGATTCTTCAAGAAAGCATATAAACTTTGAATAACTTCATGTTATTTACGAATTCAAATAGTTGACATTCTGCTTAAGAATTTACTGCTAATGTAAAATCGTAATGCCATGTTGGAAGAAAAATATGTTATTTTGCATACACAAAATAACTTTCAGAGGTATATAGCATTTCTTCTTGAAATTATACATTACTAAATTTTAAACCAATAATAAAAATTTCTTCTAGAAATAGTGGACTTCATGTCACTTGCTACATTATTCATGCAATTGCTATAAGCACACTTCATGTGTTTAAATGCATGAAAAAGTGCAAAATGAATTAAGGTTGGTTAATCTATTCAATAGATAATTTGCTTATTTTCCCAAAATTTTCCTAGCAAAATTATTATCCCATTCATCATTGCCAGAATATATATATATATATATATATATAGGGAAAATCCTTTCTACACGCGCGTGTAGCTACTCCTACCTACGTATATCATGATACATGATGTATCTGACCCAACCAAGAGTATGTAACATGTAGTATGTGATGATACTAGACCATCTGTGGTGATATATACGTTAAGTATGTGAGCATACATAAAGTATGTGTACATACTAATTTTTATATATTACTAATAAGGTACAATCAAAATAAATTAAAAACTAGGGATGCTTTTAAAATTTTTCATGAATATCCCTTTGGATTATCTTAGAATTAGTATGTGGACATACTCAAAGTGATAAAATAGTATGTACACATACGTATGGTGGTATTTTGATGATGAGAGTAGCTACACGCGCGTGTAGATAAAACGCGTCCTATATATATATATATATATATATATATATAGTATATATATTGGAAGCCTAGGGCTTCCAATAAAAAATGGAAGCCCCGGCCAACCCAACCACCAAGCTGGTCCGACCAAACCAGCTCCCCGCCTCCCCATGCCCGCCCGGCCCGTGCCCACCCCACCTGTCCACGCACATGTGACACAGTGTGGGGCCCGCCACGGGCCACAAGATGTCTACCCGTCAGGCCTCCGGCCATTTTGTCTCTCTCCTCTCCCACTCTCTCCCCTCGCCGACGGCGCATCGGCAAGCGGCAGCGGCGGCGCCGGTGGTTTCCCGCTCTACAGCGCCAGTGAGGAGGTCCGCAACCTGGAGGCGACGGCTTGCTCCCTCCGGCCTTCTAGGCGGCGGCGCCGGCCCTGCGTCGGCGGTGCGGCTGGAGCTCCGGCAAGGCGGCTCGCCATCCTCCCCCGTCCGGCGTTCGCTCGAGATGGGACGGGGCGGCTCCTGTGCTACGCAGCTCCTCTCCGTGCGACTAGCGGCTGCAACTACCTCCTCCAACGAGCATGCCGAGGGCCACTCGGACCTGGATCTCGCAGCCACAGGGGATGACGCACCTCGCGCCCTGCTTCGGCCGGTAAGCCCACCCCCATCGATCTTTGTGCTGGTGAAGCGGCTCAGCTGGACAAGGCTCCGCGCATTTGTGTTTTCCCCAGGTCAGCACCTTGTGTTTTCCCCAAATCTGAATCTTGCATCAACGTGCCGTGGTTGGATTGGAGTAGTGGTGCTTGCAAACCAAAAACTGATTCTTCCTCTTTCTTTTTTCTTTTATCAGATTTGGATTGGAGGCATCACGGTGAGGCGTCAAATTTCAGGCGTTGAGCTCCGGCGAGATGGCACGTCAGCTCGCGTCGTCATCCCCTAGCGGAGCTCCTGCAAGGTGGGCTTCGTCCATGAGGACATCTCAGCCCAAGGCAAACGGACTCCTGGGTTCCAGCGGGAGGGACGACGGCCTCGCTTCTCTCCCAACGACGAGCAGCGGCGACGCACCTTCCTCTCTGGTCAAGCACAGGATTCGTTTCTGCAGTTCGAGGTGCTAGTGCTTCGTTGATGGTGCTTCAGTAATCTCTTATTCTTAGCGTTTGTTAGTATTTTTCTATTCGTCAGCGTTTTTCTTACAATGGCTTTTTTCAATAATTATGTTCACTAATCTATTTCCTATTAGTTTTTTGGGGCAGTGCTTGATGCTCAAGGAGAATGAACTAAATCCTAACCATAGCATCCCGGCAGCTGTGCAGGCAAGCTGTTCGATGATATGCCCCTGATTGCTTTGCATAAATGTGTAAAAGAATAGCTATGGCGTGAGGTTTGTATGCCCGGGTGAAGGGACGCAAGTGAAACTGTTCTTTTTTTTTTTTTTTTTGCATAAATCACAACCTAGCATGTTCTCACCAAATCACGGCTGGCATCTCCCCTCCATTTTTCTCATAAAAATGAGTTATTTTTTTGCAGATGTAGAGGCCTGTGGATGAGCTCTCGCTGGGATGAACTTCTAGTTCTGGTAATTCTGGAAATTTGCTTGGTGATTCTGGTGGATGTGTATACTTTCTACACTGGTTTGTATGCTTCGATCTATTGCAGGACGCTGGGAGCAATAGAGAGGCTAGTTCAAGTCATGCCGGCGACCAGGAGCTGTGCAGCAGCAACTGTCATTTTAGACAGCCATGGTGCCGGTGCTGATCTAGCAGCAAGAGACTCGAGGATCGTTGTCATGTGGATACTTTTCTTCCTGATTCCATTTACTCTGTTTTAACTGAAGTCCATTGTACAACAATGTGTCAATCTGTGTATGGATTTTTTTTCAGTTTATCAGTGTAACAGAAGAATTTTCCTGCTATTGTAACTATAATTTTTCGATTTCATGTGGGTTGTTTTCAATCAAAGTACAATGTCGTTGTGTTCAAAGACGTGTGTATGATTGAAGCTCCAAACAGTGGTGTTTGCAATATGAATGCAGAGATCATGTTTCTGGAGGTGAAGCACAGACGTACTGATTGGCAATGTGAACCCAGGAGTTAGATGATTTGTAATATGATGAAATAGAAAGAATTGGCAATGTGAACCCAGGAGTTAGATGATTTGTAATATGATGAAATAGAAAGAAGTCAGAATTTTTTTGTAAACTGAGATAATGGATTAGCATGTTTGCAGTCATGCACCACCTATTTTGCTAGTATTGCCCATTATACTTGTCATGTGGACAATCTTTTTCTAGTCAAAATACCATTCGTGAGATAAGTTTTTTGTCCATGAACTTACATCTAATGTTTGTAGGTTGGTATGCACCGTTTTGTAGGGTGGTATGCCTTGTTTTGTAGGTTGGTATGCACCGTGTTGCAGAGAGGTGGGAGTTGGGAGCACGTGGGTGGGGGGCTAGCTGGTTGGGTTGGACCAGTAGTGGGTTGGTTGGCTGGGGCCTCCAATTAGCATAGGAAGCCCTGGGCTCCCAATAGTCGCACCCTATATATGCCTCGTTTTGTAGGTTGGTATGCACTGTGTTGCGCGCGGCCCACGAGCGCGCAGTGCACCCATGATATGCCCCTCTCTATTTTGGTACGGACTGTTCATCAACCCAGCTGACCCCGGCTAAACATTAGTTTAGATGCATATAAACCTTATTAAAAAAATCATACAATCCTTTTTAGGAAAGTTATGAGCAAACTTGTGAGATTGTCATATATATATATATAGATTCAAAGAAAAGCATATTAATTTTAAAGAAAGATTAAAAAAATTTGGTTGATGTTACGTTCATCAAGTTTAAGTTTATATGCTTCGTTTGATAGGTTAGTATGTTGTACAGATTGAGTCTAGCGGACACGTGCGCGGCCACTCGCTTGACTGGTTGGTACGCATCGTTTTGTAGGTTGGTATGCACCGTGTTGCGTGGGTCTCGTTTTCTAGGGTGATATGTCTCGTTTTATAGATTTGGTATGTTGTACGAATTTATCTGCGATTTATTCCAGAAGAGTGCGCCGGCTAGCGGGGACAGCGGGGCCCAGCAGAGTGCGCGGGGGTACGTTGAACATGTTTGTATGACTCTTTGTCGAGGTTGATATGGCATGTCAGTTTGTATGCTACACTTGATTGATATGTATGATCGTGATCGGTGCTAAAATTTTAAAAAAATTGAAATTCGAAAAAATTCAAAAAATATATTCGCAATGGATTTCAAATTGTCCGTAAAAATGTCACGAATCTAGTGGTGAAAACCATTTCTCAGTTGAATGTTCGAGTGAAGAATTATCGCGAAAAAAGGACGAAAAAATGATGGGCTTGCATGCATGCATGCATGCGTCAGGTGGCAGGTGTGTCCGGTCACATGTGTCAGCTCTGTTCACTAGGATCATATGTCTCCGACAATGTTTTTGTATGACCTTACAATACAGTTTGTATGACATAAATTTTATATGCCCGTAACATTAGGTTTGTATGATGTACGAACCAGTGGCGTGGGGACCAGGTGACGCACGCAGAGAGGTGGGAGGTGGGAGCATGTGGGTGGGGGGCTAGCTGGTTGGGTTGGACCACTAGTGGGTTGGTTGGCTGGGGCTTCCAATAAGCATAGGAAGCCCTGGGCTCCCAATAGTCGCACTCTATATATATATATATATATATATATATATATATATATATATATATATATATATGACACTCTCAGGGGCATGTCTAAGGTTCTTCAAGATTGAGAGAAGTCATAAATCTAAAACCATTTTCTATGATTAAAGGCATCACATCACACATAAAAGCAAACCTTCACAGATATTAAATATAGGGGTTTAAGCTGTAAATAACACACGATTCAAAATTCTACCATAAAAAAATCCTTTCTCAGGGGTATTTCTACATGAAAAAATCTCGAAATTCTCAATTCCACAAAACTGGGTTATGCTTGAAATTTATTCTCAATTAAAATTGCCATGCTAGGCTTTTACCTTTTAAATTTTCATACAATGTCGGTGGTTCTCTCGTACAGGCAGAACCAGTGCAGTAGAGGCGTGCGTTCGAGCAGCCATAGTGAAGTGTGCATGCTAGCTGGTCACCGAGGAGGAAGGCTGCGGCAGAGTGAAGGCGCATACAAGCATGGTTATATCGAGCAGGGGCGGATGGAAGAGAGCGACACCAGGGTGCTGTTCTCTGCCGCGCGTGGAGTTTGGTTCGACCGTTGGAGACGGCGAGCTCACTTCAAGGAGGATACGCGCACGGCGTGGAGGTCGTCACACATAGCTTCAGGCTGGCACACATGTGTGTGGTAGACTACAGATCTGCCATGCGTGATGTGAAGTCGAGATTTGGCAGCTGACCTTAGTCGACTGCCAACGGTAGAAGCTGCAGGCGAAGTGGCCACAAGAAACGAGTCCCGATGGTGTAGCAACTCGCCGAGCTCACTAAGGGAACGTGATGGTGATAGTCTCGATGTACTGTACGTGTTAGCCAGGCTTTGTGGCCTCAGGACACAGCTGACGACTACAAGTCGCATACAGCCATATGCAGATGGAGGTGGGCAGCGTGCAAGCTGTGGTTTGATTGTTGCAGCAACTTCAGGTGATGAGTGTTCGAGCTGCGGTGTTGGCAAGTTCAATTCAGTGAGCCTCGGCTTGTGGCGGAGGTTACAGTGCAGTTGGTGGTATGTGTATCGGCGTACAAAACAGCAGACCGACTCGTCTTCAAGCGGTAGGGTGGAGGCTGCTTCGAGCAGCGTAGCCATCTCATGTTGTACGAATCGATTTCGGCGTGCTAGCCGGCTCGGCAACTTTGCATGTCTGCGAGGCCAGGTGTGCCAATTTGCATTGTGAGCTACTGCATGTATACATACAGCATGCACGCATGAAGGCGTGCACGTACAACTACTAGTCAGTATAGTACCCGCAGACTCAGTAGTTGTCACTAATAATTAGTTCGGTAGGAATTCATGTTGACTTCTTGTCCCTATGCATGTTTTGTTTTCTTGCCGACGATCCATATGCAGTTTTGGTCAATCGTTTCGTACGTTATTAGTGTTGTTGCCAATAATATACGCGCGTCTACTAGACCATGTAACTCTATGAGTTCAACCAGAACACATACACGGCCCGAGGGAAGTCACGTACAGATTCGGTACTAGCCTTGATGACGATCAAATAGTAGATCGGAAAACGAAATTCCAGCTCGAAGGCTGGAGCATAAAACTCGTCTACTATATGATTTCAACAATTCGTACCTTGTATTGTTTGATGCCAATTGATCTAGTCCACTTGCCGCGTAGGGCAGTTATCAGTAGATACATACCGCGTAGAGCGTTAGACATGATTGTAGACATGCCTGCTTGATGGCGAGTCGGTGCAGACCCGTTCGTTGGCGACATTGATGTAGTCGACGTTGTTGAAGTAGTCGTCGGCGAGGACGACGGCGAGATCGCCGACGTCGAGCTTGATGGCGACTCCTCCGGCGTAGTCGATGAAGAGCGGTTGTGCTGATAACGTGTTGTGAAACACGTCGTCAACGGTCGGATCTTCTCCCTCTCACGCCTCTCACGACAAGCACAAGAACATAAGCATAAAGTAGACAAGAGACAATGTATGTGGAGCTTCTCTTTATTTCTCAAATTGATGTATTACAATAGGGGGTGCTCCTCCGATTATATAGTCCGAACTAAGGATAGAGATTATGGTAAGAGCCCACAAGCAACCGGACAAGAACTAGGACTTCTAGTCCTCATTTCCTTCTTGTAAAGTCCGGTTGTTTTACAACATGGATAAGAGAATTATTATGAATTTGAGAATATATGCACCGAAAAGACCGGCTAGACAAGGTTTATACTTGCACAATCCTAATTTTCCACTTGCCCGGGTGCAGGTAACCGCACGTTGCACCGCGTTCTCATTCACGTGGCGGGCCCCCATCCCATTCACCGCGGCATGTGAAAGGAGCTAACCCCCTCCCATCCCATCCGTCTCTGTTCCCGTCCTTTTCTCTCCCTCCCTCTTCTCGACACACCAGCAGATCCAGCAGAGGGAGTCCCCGGCGGTGGCGACGAGCTCCGCGAGCAGGCGCGGTGCATGGCCCGACGGGCGCGGGGTAGGGGCAGTCAGAGCAACGTGAGGCCGGGGGTAAGCGCCAGGCTCGAGGGCGAGCTCCAGCCCACCACCTGGAGCGGCAGCGCTTGGGCCTTCGCGGTGAGGTCCGCCGTCGGGGACCTTCGGCGCTGGGGTGAGCGCCGGACCGAGGGCGAGGACCAAAAACATTTGTGAAATTTCTAAAAATCTTTCTATTCCATTCTTCGAAAAAGTTTTCTTAGACTTTTTTACGAAACTTTTAGCTGAATTTTTTTCGAAATGTCTTTCAAAATTTTTTGAAAAAGTTTCTAAAACTTTTTTGAAATGTTTCTCGAAAAAAACTTCTGAAAGTTTTTGAAATGTTTCTCGAAAACTTTTTCGAAAAAGTTTCTGAAATTTTTTGAAATGTTTCTCAAAAACTTTGTGAAAGTTTTTCGCGGTGCAATATTTTTTAAAAAAACCATAAAAGGAAAGTGGTGGAGGTAAGGACCAGGCGCATGATGTAAATGGATCGCGCGGACGGAAGCTTCCGTGCGGGCACCCATAAAGTAGCGGTTCCCTTGTACTTGTGTACTCTGAGTTGGGATATGTATTTTTTTGCACGTGCGCGCGCTCACCTCACAGCATTTGCGCGCGAGGTCCTCTACCGTGACCCATTGAATCCGAGAAGAGAAGATGAAGGGGAGAACGCCAGACAAGGAGAAAGCATAATGAAAGTGGGCCGCAAAATTTATTAGGAGCTCCTGAAAAAGAAACCATGCATGTGTTGAGTGATATTGTTTTTAACAGGGCCTTGACATGGCAGTATATATACACCATAATAGGTTATCTGAAAAGGTTGTAACAACAAAAATAAGAAAAAAAAATGTGTTCTGTCAAATATTAGCTTCCACGAAGACCATTGTCCTTTCTCTAATCGATATGCCCAGCCTTCTCCTTCTCCTTGTCATCATCCTCCCTCTTCCGGCACTCGAAGTAGTAAGCGGCGATGCTGGTCATGGACACCACGTCCACGACGAAGTTCAGCACGTACTTGAGGCAAGCGCCTACCACCAACACCACGACCCTGTCCATACCACTCGGCAGCAGCCTCCGCACGGCAAGGTCGCCCACGGGCCCAGCCGCCATCTGCAGCGCCCACGTTGCCACGACGTAGACCAGCGCGCGCTCGCCGCCGCCCGCGCCACGCATGAGCCGCCACGCCCGCGCTACCGCGCTGGCGGCGCCGCCGGGCTCCGCCGCCGTGACGACGACGGCCATGGCGCACACGGCCTCGAGGTGGAAGCAGAGCCGGAGCGCGAGCGCCGCCAGCAACGCGCAGAGCAGGAGCAGCCGCAGCGAGCCGGTCAGGTAGATGGCGAGCGGCGGCGCGACGAGCGCGGCGGCGACACATGCGGCGGCGCAGGCCGCCCAGAGGACGGCGCCGAGGGCGACGGTCGCGGAGACTCGCAAGAGCGTCGTCCGAACCCTGCGGAGGAGAGAGCCGAGCGTGACGACGTCGCGCTCGCCGCCGGAGCACGCCGCGACGGCGGCGCACGCGGCGGCGACCTTCCTCGCCAGCCACACTGCCAGGTAGAGGAAGAGGTAGGCGACGCCGGCGCCCATCAGGAGACACACCCTGGAGATGCTGAACTCGGCATCAGCGGCGTTCACTGCGGCGTCGAGGGACGCCATGACGGGCACGCCGAAGAGGTGGACGGCCGCGGAGAGGACGACGTTGAGGGCGAAGAGCCGCAGGAAGAGCCCGGGTCTCCGCGCCGGGAGGACGACGCCGTGCTTGAGGAAGGTGAGGGCGCCAGGCGCCGCCGGCTGGGCCGTGGCGGCGGCGGCCGCCATGGGTTTCAAGATTATTCGAGGCCGGTCAAACTCTCAGGAGATCTTTCGTTCCGCCATACGTACGTGCCTGCCGTTTTTAAGCCACCGCGCGTGTCCGATCGCGTTCCTCACAGCCGACATGGATCCCGACATAGTCTGTCACGCTCACGTCAGCAGTGCACTTGTGTGTTTAATTTTGTGTTAGGATTGACCTCTAACTCCTCAACTGGGGTCTGCTTGTCGGGCTCCAACTCTGCCGATATGATGTTCATGCCTTCATGGATGCTTCTGACACGTTTTAACGTTAAATTCTTGTTTACAACTTGTGAGATGGATCATGCATGGATGCGTCATGCATGCTTTTGTTGGTCTATCTACATATGCTGATATGCTACAATAATCTAACCGAGAGGAATGCAAGAGAGATGGATATGTATTATACATAGTCTAAGGCCATGTTTAGTTCCCACCCGAAATATTTTCATCCATCACATCAAAGGAGAATCTTTGGTGCATGAAGTATTAAATGTAAACGAAAAAGGTGAAAAGTTATATGAATAGATTGTAAATCGCGAGACGAATCTAATGAGTCTACTTAATCCATGATTTGCAACAGTAGTGCTACAGTAACCATCTGCTAATTATGGATTGATTACCCTCTAATTACCATCGTTAGATTCGTCTCGAGATTTCCAACCTATCCATATAACTTTCCACATTTTTCGTCTACATTTACTACTTCTAAATTGATAAAATCAAAACCCGAAATCTTTTCACGAAATGTTTTCGCGAACTGAACACGGCCTAAAGCAATCACAACCACTCTGATCTTTCGACACAGTTACAAGCAACCTTAGTGAGGCGACTCGGCTAACTCGGCCCCGGCCCGTGTCGCCTCAGGAGGCGACTCGGGCGGCGCCGCCACCCTCACCTCTAGCGCCGCCCCCTCCTCCCCTCCGGCTCGCCGCCGCCAAAGCTCGCCGGCAGAAGCCTGTCCGACTCCGACCGCGATGAGAGCGGCGGTGGGTGCATCTTCCCCACGAAGCTGCCTCCCTCTACTTCACCTCCTCCCCCACCCCCTCCTTTTTCCTCCGATGATTGAAGCTTCTAATGGAGATTGGCGCCCGTGGGCTGGTAGTCCCAGATCCGGCACCACCATGCCCGAATGTGACGCCTCCCAGGCCATCGGGGGCTCCCCTTGCGGATCCATGGTGGAGACGCTCGTGGGGGCCGTGCTCGTCTCGTCGGGCTCAAGCTTTACCAAGCTGCTGCTGCATCTTCGTCGGCTCGCCAGGTTGGGCTCCCACCTCGCCGGCAAGGCCCTCCTGCTGCCCTGCGTTGTCCCGCGGTGGTCCATGGGGTGAGTAGTCCGTGGTCACCAGGGCGTGGGGAGCACGGGTCATGTGGACTCTGGCGGCGAATTCAGCAATCCAACATGATGTCCTTGTTGGCGTTGTGGTGGCTGCCGGCGATGGTTGGCACCCTTTGCTGGTGGCAAGATCTGGCTTCTCCATGTCTAGATCCGGCTCCCTCCGGCCACAAGGGTCCCCTTGCAGTTCCCCTCGGGGGTGTCGAGGGGCGGTCCCTGCTCACCAAGCTTTCTGCTATGGCCACCGCTGTGGTTGACCGTGGTGGCGGCACAGGTACTCCTCTCTTCTGGTGTGCTTTGTCTACCCGATCGGTGTCCATTAGCGAAGCTCAAGGTTTTGTGCAACGAAAGTTCCACGCCCGGTGCGTGGGAGGTGCCTCACCTCCACTTGGGGAGGTTCCCTCCGCACAACTAACTCTCATGGTGTTCTTGGACTTGCTAGTCGTCCTGCAGGTACTTGTAATGGCGGTGGAATTGCAGCGAAAGCATCACGCCTGGTGCGCGGGGAGGTCCCAAGCCTCCGCATGATTCCATTGCCAAGCAAAATTGCAGATTTCGTCTTTTGCAGCTGCTCCATCTTCTCAGTGGCCGATTGTTCCTGGTCCGGATTGTCATTGGTGATTGGCCTCTCTCGTGGTTCAGTGGGTGCTCTTCATTGGCGCCTCTGCTTTGTCGCCGCTCTCCTTGCTGGTGTTGCCATCAAATTACTTACCGGGTGTTTCCTCCAATTCTATCATTCCCCACCAAGGTTTCCTTCCCTTGGGTGGCGTTGGATGGTGGTAGGCGGTGAAGCTCGGATGTGCTGCGAAAGGTGTTACCACTGGCTTCAAAGAAGGTCGTCGTGTCCGGTGAGCTTTGGCTTGTGTGTCTCTCATCACTCTTAGTCCCCATTCTGTTGGGCAGACCCTCAGTTGGAGGTGACAGCGGAGCGGCGTAGCTACGACGGGTGGTGTCAGGTGCCATGGCTACGGTTTATTTGGCAATCATGTTGTTCGGTGGAGACACTAATTAGCGATCGGCAGTAGTCTTTCGTCTGGTGTCATGAGCTGTCTCCGAACTGTGCTCTGAGTTGTGTTCTCTACTTCTGTTGTACTCTTGTGTTGAGCGGCGCTAGCGGTTGCTGTGTAATCCGTGGTTTGCCATTTTTAATGACAAGTTCAGGCTGGCAGCTTGCCCGCCGAGTTTCTGTCAAAAAAAACCTTAGTGCTGAGCTTGAGCCAGGGATAGACAAGAACACGCAGAAACCAGCTGAGAAAAAATGAAAGGATCTCGAAACAGAGAGGCATACATGAGCTTGCTAGTATATGTCTTCATTTTGTTCTACGCAGGATGTTCGTCCCAAAATTAGATGGCAAACGTGACTGACATAATGACATACTATTTGGCTGCTGGAAGTTCGATACTATCTCAGAAGACATGTAACAGAATCATATTGCCACAAAAAAAAAAGTGTAGCAAAGGAAATATATGTGCAGGCAGGTTTAAAACAAACTACTATTAGTAGTAGTCAAAATTAAGTTCAGGGCGCATGTAATGAATTAAGCTAATGTCCTTACATCAAAGTGAGTAGCTGTAAAAAACAAAAATGATTATAAGATCTTTTAGAACTGCTTGAGAGCGACAGAATTTTTTAAGATCTTAGAACTGCTGAGATAAAAAGAATATTAGTGTTTTTTTTTCTTTCAGTTGGATTGTGGAGCAAAGGATATTTCATCATCCACAATACTCGATATAATTCTTATTATTCTCTCGTTTCAAAATGTAGGTCGTTTGACTTTTTTTACTTCAAGTTTGACCGCTTGTTTTATTAAAAAAATTTAAGTTCTATGTCTGATCACTTTCATACGTCCTGCCAAATATCAAGGTCTTTTCTATTGAGAAGGTACATGTTGCAGGGCGTTCGACGGGAACAAAAAAGAAAAAAGAAAGAAAGATTGCAAGTCAACCTGCTAATGGGCTGTAATCCAATTTATAGCCACACCGAACCATATTAGCTGGCGAAGGAAATATAACCCACGCCAATTCTATCCATCACCCGAAGAAGTCAAACCCCCCCGAGCCATATTGTTTTTTCTGCTGCTAACCAAAAGAACTCATCAGCTAACTATAGGTTCAACCCGTTAACAAACCATTTCCCAACCCCTTGCGCTGCAGACTGCTAACGAAGCAGATTTTCCATCAGCGAACTGCTGCCTGCTGGAGTCCACCACGACTATCTGCTATCTACCGTCAATCGTTTTTAGCTTGTACTTACACAGCGAACCATACTGATGTTTACGCAGCCATTAACAATACATAGTCACAGATTGGTTTCCAGAGCATGTTTGAGTTTAGCTTGAGCGAACATGCTCAGCCAATTATGCCAGCTACATTATAGTACTACATTCTAATGAGATGGACTAATCTAAGACGATGATCCATAAAGCAGCTAGGCTTCAAAACACATGCTTTTACATGCCAGAGACCATGAATGAGATACCAGCAACTAGTTGTTGATGTAGGGACTACAAAAGTTGCTGTTCATTGACCCAGCTCACCATTGGCTTGGATGCACCTGATACAAAGAACTGAATAAAATTTCAACATGTAGAGGGTAAAGCTTTCAACTGCTTACTAATACAAAGCAAGAACTGAACAAAATTTCAACAGCTTATTAAATCTTACTGATTGCAACAGCTTACTGATTTCAACAGCTTATTAAATTTTACTCACTTGTACAAAGGCATTCAAGACTATAGTGATCAAATGATGAACACAAAGTTATATGTATAAGATGATCATACCTTTACTCAAATGCAGGAACTTGACTGAGATCCTGACGTGAAATTGTCAAACTCTGACATGAAAAAAAAGTGCTCATTCAACGGCGAACAAGACATGTTTGTTATACACCACAGGATGTATGAGTTGTGTTGTACCATCTGGAGTTACAAAAGTGACCATTCACTAGGTTGAGCTTCACTCGTTCCTTCACCTGTAATGTAAATGGTAATATGGTGAGTAAACTCAAATGACCATTGGGAATGTGCAGAGTGACAAATGTCAAAAATAGAATGGAGATATACCTTCATTGTCTACATGTTTTTCCTTGAATAACCAATCCTTCCTACACACAAGAGCTTCTAACATCTCTGGTGTTAGTGAACTTCTTGACTCTCCAAGAATTCTTCCTCCAAGACTAAATGCAGATTCTGAAGAAATGGTACTAAGAGGAATGGCGAGAAAATCACGTGCCATCGTTGACAAGATCAGAAACTTTTCAGCATGTGCCTTCCACCAAGCCAAAATATTGAAATTTTCAATGTCTTCCACACAATCTTCTTCAAAGTAGGTCTCAAATTCAGAATTTGGTGCACAAGTTTTTCTCTGACTTGACTTGAAGTTTGCAAATTCTTGTCCGAGCTGCCTTTTTGCAAGCACCGGAGAGCCCACTGCGTTGCTGCCCTCACTTGAATGAGTAGTAGAGTACGCACTAACTCTCCTCAAGCGTTGCTCATAGTCCATGTAGTACTTTTTCATCAAAGATAGAGCTGCATCAACACTTGACTGAACCGTCTGACGCCCCAGCCCCACAGAATTGTCTGATACTTTTTTAGGCAATCATTGCGAACCGTCTGACGCCCCAGCCCCACAGAATTAAGACTTGGATGCACACTCTCAACCAATGGCTCAAAGTAAGGATCCTCAAACTTGTTGAATGGGATTTCAGCATGTATGACAAACTCAATCATACGGTCGCGCCAAAGTTGAGGGTCAAAGACAAAGTTTTCTATAGGTTTCTTCAATGTTGCAATAAACCTTTTCCTATCAACTTCTCCAATTGCATGGCAATACTGGGAAATATGGGTTCTAAGGCTACTAGTTCCAGACTTGGTGCTTAAATGAATTTGACAATACTTGCACACAGCTTTAAGGCCGTCATCACCTTCCACTAAATTTTGCTCAAAATGTTCCCAAACCTTGGACCTTCTAACACGTGTTAGAGCTGAATGTGAATCATCAGAGCTTTCTGAGGTGTTTGTAGACATGCTGACCTAACAGGCTAGACAACAGAATAAATGAATGTGTTTAGGTACAGCTGGATAATGTAGCAAAACAGGAAATAATGCAGCTAAGACTTGAATATGAGAGGCCACTTTTGATGCAATGAAAGATACCAGCCAGCTTTCGACATGGATGTAGCTTGAGTAAATTAGTATCATGCGTTTGACAGCATATCAGTACTTATCTATAGGTAGCTTGTTTGGCAGACGGAGCTACATGGCAACAGAACTAACTAAAATCAAATTAGTGGATCTGCTATATATTTCTCCTGTACATGGATTTGGAAGAAACAAAAATAGTACCAATGGAGCTCTGATTAACAGTAATAAGGAAAATTACTCCCATTCTCCCCAATACACTGATCAACCAAAAAAGTAGTAACTAAAACGCCCTTGATTAACTTCCCCTAGTGTGGATTTCACTCAAAACACAGTCAAACCGCAAGATAAAAATCTACACTGAAGACAACTACAGGTCCACTACAGGTCGTATCTCCATTTGTGTGCATTATCCAGCAAGAACATGTGTCATGCAAGATTGCAGGAAAGCAAGTACCTGGTCGAGGACGGCGGCGCGGATCCGTTGGTTGAAGCGACCGGGGACGGCGGGGACGGCGGTGCAGATCCGGCGGCGGACCTCCGGCGGAGGCGCTAGACCTTGAGTAGCGCGCGACGGATCTTCAGGCGGGGGTGGCAGAGCCCGAGCAACGCACGATGGATCTCCTGCACGCGGATCAAGTGAATCGAGCGGCGGCGCCGCTGATTCGGGCGGAGCCGCGGAGGAGGAGAACGGCGGCGCTGCTAGGTCTTGGCGTGCAGCGGCGCCGACGCCGACTCCATGAGTCTCGAAGGTGTTTGCGGGGGGATGGGGAGCGACGGGCTAAACGCAACCCATACGAGGAAACTAACAGCACAGCCCACAGTTACAGCCCATCAGAAACCGAACTGTTACTATCCCACACCACACCGCACCAACTTGCTAGAAAGCTGGAGCCCAAGTCAAATCAATTTGTTAGGAGCATTGGCCCATTAGCACCCAGCTTAAGTAAGCCCAAAGCGAAGTCCAAATTGTTAAAGTTGTTTTAGCCCAAACCATTTGCAGGGCGAATTGCAAGTAGTAACGGCCAAAGGCAGCTAAAAATGACTGCATGAAGGACAGACAATTTTCTGCCCAAAACTCCATGTTGAGTATAAATCAGCGGACTAGTACGTGAAATGATCATTCTTCCATGCAACCAGTAGCAAAATGTAAAAGACAACCAAGGGGAAGGTGACCAACCCATATACCACTAAGCACAAAGAGCATCAGCAGTGGTCTGTTCGAACGGAGAAGCCAGCGCAGCCGAACAATACGACTGTTCGCATCTCACAGTGGTAGCATCAATTCGATAGGGCCCACAGCGGTAAAAAAAATAGAGAACCCACGCTTCGTTATCTCCTCGCACGAAACGCCGAAGCAACCTCCTCCTCTCCCGAACACCCCAGCGCCCTCTCGTTTTCCCCTTTTTTTTCCCTTCCCCCGTATCGATTCGATTCGTTGCCTGACCGTCGCCTGCTCGAGCGGGGCAGGGGCAGGAGCGAGCGCTGGAGTCGTCGTTGGCCGCCGGAAGCAGGAGCGAGCGCTAGAGTCGTCGTTGGCCGCCGGCGCTCGAGCGGGGCAGGGGCGCGCCGGCAGCGGTCGCAGCTCCGGCGAGCAAGCGCGAAGATGGTGGCCTCGGCGCGTCGGGCATGGAGCCTGCTGCTTGCGCGGGTGGACGATGGGGCGGGGGTAACGGCCGACTGCTTATTTTATTTGGTTGAGCAGCTGATGGTTCGCATGTTGCACACGGTGCGAATTCTCGCTCTGACAACGAGGTTATGGTTCGGGTGTGCCGAACCGTGGTGTCTCTCGGTTCGCCCACTGCGGGTGCCCTAAGGTTCATGTTTTACCTGACAATAGCGAAATTTCCAACAAATGGAACTACAACAGGACAATTGCACCAAGATCACGGCATCACGCGAGTACTACAATTCAAACAAATTCAGCATAAAAGGGGGCAAAGGGTGAGCTATCACCATGTTTATGATTCTGACTCTGTACTTGCACAGTTGCACTTGAAACAGTCAATATATTCCACGTTGAATTCATATAGCGCATGGCTATCCAAGCAACCAGCAGCCCAGCAGTAACAAACCAAGAAACAAAATAAGAGGAAGAATGGAAGATGACTCTAGATTTGCTTGCTAAGGACACCGCACCAATCTGACACCATATTATGACTCTGTCAGCACAACATCAAAATTTCCAGAAAATGGAACAAACCAGAACAAATGAAACATTATCAAAATTCTGCATATGGAGGATAGGAACTAATCAGTATGATCTGAATATTTACCACTGACAATTGACATGATGAGAAACCAACAGCCATTCATGGTTGACACAAGCGACGAAACGAATCAAATCAGAATCAGTGGACCTTGATCAGTGGATGCGGGCCCTGCCCTGCCTAAGCCAGTAGCTGGAGGGCGTCGAAGATGTCATCCACGCCGCCGGGGAGAGGGCGCGGGTGGTTGAGCAGACGCAGGACCCCGGCTAGGAAGCCGCGGAACGCGGCGGCGTGGTCGCACGCGCGCATGGCGCGATCCCCTGCATGCGTCCACGAGACTGGCGAGGGCGTCCCGCAGGATCTCGCCGGAGAGGTCGGCGGCGGAGAGCGGAGGAGCCGGCGCCCCGGGGACGCCGTAGAGGTAGAGCGCGAGGACGAGGAGGTGGGCCGCCCGCGCGGCCCGTGCGGCGGCTGCGAGCTCGCCGGACGCCTCCGCCACCCTGGCCTCCGCGCCGTGGGCCCAGGAGCGGCACGCCTGCGGGTCGCTCACGAGCGCCTGAGGGCGCGAGGTCCGGTTGCGCCAGGGCGAGGAGGTTGCCGGCGCGCCTCCACCGCCTGCTGCCGGGCGAGCGGGTTCCATGGCGGTTCCTCTGCCATCTCTCTCTCTCGCGGCGGCCGGCGGGTTCTGTTTGTGGAAGGTTTGGTCGCCGGCTGGCCGCGCGGCGTGCTCTTAAATAGCCAGCCTGGCGAGGTGGGCCCCGCGGCCGCAACTGATTCTTTACCCGCGCGCCCACGTGGAAATCCGGTTCTGGTGAAAAGAAAGGTGAAAAGGCGTGGCGGTAAGAAGAAACAGGGCCGACCCTACGGTATCATTGTGTGTCCTGGCGGTACGACGCCGTAAATAAAATGAACAGAAGCCCAATTTCTCACCCGCCTCCGCGCATCTACTCTACAAATTTGTCCTCCCTCTTCCTCCGCATCAACACCGTCACGCACAACACAAGAGCGCACACGCAGAGAGACAGAGAGCTCGTGCTCGGCGGCAATGGAGGAGTGGAGGGCGCTGGCGGAGACGGTGCCAGGGACCATTCTTGGCGTCGCCTTCGATGCCAACGGCGGCGGCAGGGTCCTCGCCAGCGTCGACTCCGCGCACGGGATGCTCGGCGTGGTCGTCCGGACGCTGCGCACGATCCCGCCGGGCCCTGCCGACACGGAGCTCGGCGGCGCGTTCGGAATTGGCTGGGCCACATCCGCGACGGCACCGTCGGCGCCAGTGACGCAACGCGGAGTCTGCTCTTCGCCTCCTCGGAGGCCCGCGCCGCCGAGAGCTTGTTCCGCGTGTCCCCGCAAACGATGCGGGAAGCCGGGGCTCATGTGAGCCCCTTATTTCGCGCCGCCACTGCCACGTGGGCCCCGGCGGCGCCCGCGCCCGCGCCGCCGCAACGCCGGTTAGGGTTCGGGGTTGGGGGAGATGCATCTCCGGCGGCTCTAGAAGGGGTTTGGGGGGTGGCGGCCAGCCTGGCGGAGGTGGCGGGCGGCGGGCGGAGGGGCCGGCGGCGAGGGCGCCGCCGGCCGGGCGGTGGGAGACGGCGGTCGGGCCGGCGTCGGCGGGGGGCACTGCGGTAGGTCAATTAGCGTCGGCGGCAGTCGGTGGGCGGCGGCGGAGGCGGCGGAGGCGGCGGAGGCCGCCGGAGTCGGGGGAGGAGCCGGCGGCGGGGGCGGGGGCCCCACCTAATAGCGGCGGCGGCGACAATTCGGGGCTCACATGAGCCCCCGCTAACAAAATCTGCGTCCCGCGTGTCCGAACCTTCCCGGCGGCTCCGTCGTCCGCTGGTTCGCCTGGAGGGCGGCGGCGCAGCGGCTCGCGATCGACGCCGCCGACAACGCTGGGCGGGCGCTCGACGCCCTGCGGCGGATGCGCGACGCTCTTCTGCAGAGCTTCGACACCGCGATGATGCTCAGTGGATAGCTGCTACACGCCTGGGCCACGCCTTCTTCTTCAAGCACGCAGCCGCGGCACGCGTCTGCATCCATCCATCTCTGCAGGCCAGGATTGTATGAGCTCTGACTTTTCCAGTTGCCTCCCAGACTTTGCCGATCATCACTGGACGTGATGAGGCTAATCTGACCCTTGGCGCTTGTGCTAGTGTATTGATCTGTCATGATCGCCACATTTCTCTGCTGATTGATTTGAGTAATAGCAACATTTCTCTGCTGTTTTTCTACAGCTTGGTTGGTTTGCCTATTAATAATAATGTACTCCGTATCTGATTGGATTCTGCCTAGTTTGATATGCCATGCAAGCTGATTAGCATGTAGTACTTCGTTGATGATGTGGGATGTATCATGACTCATGATCGATTAACAGATTATGATGCACAACTGTAAAAACTTTTGCCCAATAAAGAAGAAGCATATGAGGTTAATTCCCACTGATCAGGAGATGTGCCAATTTCTACTTCTAGCTTTTGGCAGAGTGCCATGTATTCGTTGGTGTGCGTGTGCCCTCATTCTGGTTTAATGATATTGGGCTATTTTGACCCTTGGTGTATGCGGAAGAATTAGAGTCAGGCGAATACTGGATGCCCACGCAATTGCATTAGTGCGTTGTTGTGTCATGACCATCAGACTTGGGAGTTCTGTTGATTGATTTGAATAATAGCAATATTTCTTTCTGTTTTTCTACAACTTGGTTTGCCTATTGATATTGCATCTGATTGAGTTCTGCGCATTTTGCCATGCAAGCTGATTAGCATGTAGTACTTCGTTGATGATGTGCGATGTATCATGCCTCATGGCCGATTACTCGATTATCAGATTATGATGCACATAATTACTATGTCATGTCTGATGTTGCAGGATTTAGACTTTTTTTTTTTTTGGAAACCCTGATATGGTCATGGCGCAGCACATAATTACTGAAGTACTTAGTCTTTGTTGCATGCAGCGCTATAGCTTAATTAGTCCAGGTAGCTAGGTTACTCACTTCCGAAAGAAACAAGCGTCGGTTGCTTACTGCAATCCAGTAGCATGTTAAATAGTAAATACTAATTGATGATTGATGATACCAACTAACACACCCGTTAGATTATATATTAACTAGGTGATTCTCTACGCATTGCTGCGAGATTTGAGAGAGCTTTTCGATAAATATGAACCATAACCAATTCCGATTAATACAAAACAAAAAAAAGTCCAGAAATAAATTTGACGTTATGACAACTTGGGATTTGATAGCTACCAATTTATATAATGACTCTTAGTTGGTGGAAGATGACGTGGATAGGTTACATGAAGAGAAAAAAATTGTGGGAGATGACGTAGATAGTTTGTATAAAAACTATCTGTATTGGCGGATGGCATTGTAGTCCGTCGGCACAATTTTTTTAAAATTTTATATATTTTTTAAAATTATTAAATTAATTCGAACGTGTTTCAAATTTGTACATATGAATATAAATGTCCTATAGTGCATATAAAAAATTTAACTGGATAGAAAACATAAATTTTTGAAATAGTTAGTTCACATATTCCTATAGCTCTAAGCATGGCTTGAGTTATATGAAATATATGAGTTGTATAACTACTTGTGGAGTATGTATATTCCAACTTTCTCGAAATGTGTTGAATTTTTGTATGCTAGTGTTATGCACTCAAAAAATGATCCTACCCCTATTTATATAGTTTACAAACAATATGTAGATATTATTATAATATATTTTCACTTAAAGTTTTAATAGAAGGGATAATGTACTTAACAAACTTGTGAATCGTTTGTATAATGTTATGATTTTGAGTTAAAATGGGACATGTGTATTTAACATCGTTTTGTTGAATTTGTTTGATCCTATTTGTGAAAAGTTTAGTTCACATATGTACTAATTCCAATAAAAATCTTATAATCATTTCAATAATAGAAAATAGTAAATCACTTTTATTTATTTTTTAGCACCTAAATAATAACGTTTGTGTAATCTAATATATTTTCAAAAAAAATATATAATGATATTTGAAACAAATTTTTTGGGTAGTTAAAATTTTTACACTTCTCATCCATATATATTGAAAAGTATTTGTGGTGGCGGGTGACATAAGGACCCGCCATCACAAATGGGGATTTTGTGGTGGCGGGTGACATAAGGACCCGCCATCACAAATGGGGATTTTGTGGTGGCGGGTGCTTATGTCACCTGTCACCATAAATAGCACGCGGGTTTTGACAAAGTGGGCCCAAGTTCATTTGTGCTGGCGACTGACAATTAGGCCCGCAAGCACGGTAAAAGGCTAGCGCCACAACAAATCGTTTTTTGGCGTAGTTGTAGACCACTATCAGTTTATACAATGACCTTTAGTTGGTGGGAGATGACGTGGATAGATTGCATGAATACAGAATGGGTACCCGCTGCATATGCCAAATATCAAGGTCTTTTACAAACAAGGTACCCGCTGCAGGGCGTTTGAACGGCCATAACAAATATAGCCAAAAAATGACTGCATACAGTTTAGCTGAATGTTAAATCAGTGGTCTAGTATGTGCTGTGACCAATCCATGCAAACAGTAGCAAAATGGAAAAAAGATAACTGAAGGGATCGACGGATCGTGACCAATCCGTATACCATTCAGCTAGCCTCACTTTGTTTTCTAAACAATATCGAAATTTCGAACAATTGGAACTAAAACAGGACAAGTGCACCAATATCACCAGAGTACAGTTCAAACAAATTCAGCATAAAAGGGGAAAAAGGATGAGCTGATCATTCTGACTCTGTACTTGCACTTAAAACAGCCAATATATTCCACGATGAGTTCATATAGCTCATGGCTATCCATGCAACCAGAAGTAACAAACCAAGAGACAGTAAGAGCAAGGTTGCTTGCTAGGGACAACGCCATCAATCTAACAAGATTCCAAGATTGTTGTTACACCATTATGACCCTGTTTCAGAACAATACCAAAATTTTCAAGCAATGGAACAAATCAGAACAATTGCAGCATTATCAAAATTCTACATAAGGTTGGGATTTAGGAAGCAATTAGTTTGATTTTGATCTGAATCTGTACCACACAACTGACAACTGACATGGTGAGAAACCAACAGCCTATTATAACTCTGTTTCAGCCCAACATCAAAATTTACAGGAAATGGAACAAACCAGAATTAATGCAACATTATCAAAATTCTGCATATGGAGGATAGGAACTAATCAGTATGATCTGAATATTTACCACTGACAATTGACATGATGAGAAACCAACAGCCATTCAGGCTTGCATGACATCCAGTAGCACCTACTTGGATTAGAACAAATTGCGCACTATTCGCTAGGATACAACGAAGGAAGCAGTATAAGTCATCTCTCTTTTCAGCAAGACCGCATGGGTATAATTCAAACAAATTCAGCTTAAATAGGACAAAAGGAGTTGCTGATCACTATGGCTCTGTTTGGATCCATGGGTTAGAGTTAGTTTGAGCTAGTTGGAGCTCAACTAACCCTAAAGGATCCAAACGGGAGGGTTAGAGTGGAGTTAGTTGCATCTAACCCACCTAAAAAACTATCCCAACCAAGGGGTGCTAATTGGAGCTAGTTGAGGTGGGGCCCGCTGAAAAAATCCATCCGCACCGGTCCTCCCATCCATCCGCTCGACTCGTTTCGGAAAAAAAAAATCCATCCGCAGCTCACGATACGCCGCCGCCCCTCGATGCTCCGCCGCCCCTAGCTTCCATGCGCCGCCGCGTCCTAGCCTCCATGCGCCGCCGCCTCCTCTAGCTCGGCCACCGCCGTCCACAGCTACGCTCGGGAGCTATGGTCGCCATCCACAGCTCTGGTCGCTATGCTTGATTGAGAACTTGTATGTTTAATTGGGACATCTCATTTGTATGGACAAAATTATGATATCTCCAATTGCACATTTTTGAATTTATTGGTCAAAATTATGTCGATCCTGCTCGTGAACTTGTTCCAATTGCACATTTTTGAATTTATTGGTCAGAATTTATTTTTCTTGTATCCCGGACTCCCTTTGGTACCCCGGACAGGGAGCACGGCGAGTGAAGGAGTGGAACTGTTTGTTCAAAATGATCAAGATAAACAATCTAACCCTGTCATCCAAACACCTCTTTGGCTAGAGTTAGTTTAGGGTTAGTCATGAGCTAGAAACTAACTCTAACCTCTAGCAGAGTTAGAGTATCCAAACAGGGCCTATGTCTATGATTCTGACTCTGTATTTGATCATCACACACCAGCAGCCATACAACCAATACACTCCACTTTTTTTTCCTTTTTCTTTTTGAAACATGTTGCACGTTGAATTCATATAGCTCCTGGATATCCATGCAACCAGTAACAAACTAAGATAGAATAAGAGGAAGGTGAATTGCTTGCTGCCAGTCTAACAGCCCTTCCAAAATTACTGCTACAACATTATGAGTGTTCTGTTTCAGCACAATATCAAAAAACATCCAGGAAATGGAACAGATCAGAATAATTGCAACATTATCAAACTTCTGCATACGAAGGTTAGGAAGCAATCAATTTGTATCTGAATCTGTACCACACCACTGACGATTGACATGGTGAGAAACAAACAGCCATACAGGACATCCACTACTTAATCCGATCAGAACAATATCTCCTAAGAATGAGTACTATTGCTAGCACGAAGGAAACAGAAGTCACCTGCTCTTTTCGATCACAGTTCCAGGGCGCCCATCATCGAGATGGGGAATGGGACGAATTCACGAACAAAGCAAGAACACAAGCGATGAAACGAATCAGAACTAAAGCACCAGCGCCGCGAGGGCGGCGTTCAGCAGATCGGCGCTCTTCTGCGCACACCTCCGCGCGTCGATGAGGTCCTGGAGGGCGTCGCGGACCTTGACGGTGACCTCGCCATCCATGCCGCCGGGGAGAGGGGGCGGGTGGTCGAGCAGCCGCAGGGCCCCGACCAGGTGGCCGCGGCACACGCAGGCGAAGCCGCACGCGTTCCCGGCGGCATCCGCGGCCTCCTCGAGCTGGGCGAGAGCGGCCCGCAGGGCTTCGTCGGGGACGTCGTTGACGGAGAGCGGAGGGACCGCCGCCTCCGGTCCGTGCGCGGCGCCGCCGCGGAGCGCGACGAGCAGGGCCGCCCGCGCGAGGGACGCGGACGCGGCGAGGTCGTCGGACGCCTCCGCGACCATGCCCTCCGCGCGGTGTGACCAGGCGCGCGCGAGCGCGAACGCCACGCGGTGCGCGTGGTCGAGTTGCCCGTGCGCGCCGGCGAGGTGCCCGCGGGCGCCGTCGCAGCGGCCGGCCGCCTCCTCCACCTGCTGCCGGACGACCACCTTCCATGCCGCCGCCGCCGCCATCTCTCTCCCCCTCTCCCTCTCGCGTCGGCCGGCGGGGTTCTGTTTCTGGAAGGCTTCTCCGCCAGCACGCGGCGCGGCGTGCTCTGAAATAGCCAGCCTGGCGAGGCGGGCCCCGCAGACGCAACCGATTCTTTACCTCGTGCCCACGTGGAAATGGGGTTCCGGTAAAAAAGAAAGGTGAAAATAGAATGGCGGGTGATGGTGAGAGAGTGGAGCCCACCAAGTCATTGAGAGTGCCGGCGTTAAATTCTGCACACGCTCGTGCGGTTAGACGCTCTGTAAATAAAAGTATTTAAGGCCCGATTCCTCACCCCCTCGCGCATCTACAAATTTGTCCTCCTCCTTCCTCCCTCCGCATCCACACCGTCACGCACGAGAGCGCACACGCAGAGACAGAGGCAGAGAGAGAGAGAGAGAGGAGAGAGGAGGGAGAGCTCGTGCTCGGCGGCAATGGAGGAGTGGAGGGCTCTGGCGGAGACGGCGCCAGGGACCTGCACCGCCGTCGCCCTCGAGATCAGCGGCGCCGGCGGGGTCCTCGCCACCGTCGACCGCGCCCACACGATGCTCGGCGCGGTCGCCGGGACGCTGCGAACGCTCCCGCCGGCCGCCGACGACGACGTGCCCGCCGACGCGTTCCCGCACACGCTCCTCGAGGGCGCCCACCGCGAGCTCGGCCGCCTCGAGGCGCTCCACGCCAGCGCCGGGTACGTCTGCGAGCTCTACGCCCAGCGCGCCCTGGCGGACCGCGAGGCCTCGGCGCCGTACATGAGCTGGCGGGGCCACCTCTACGACGCCGTCGTCGACGCAGGGGACGCGAAGGAGAGGCTGCGCTACGCCGCCTCGGAGGCCCGCGCCGCCGAGGCCGCGCTCCGCGTGTCCCGGTCCTTCCCCGGCGGCTCCCACGGCCGGGCTTCCTGGAGGGCGGCGGCGCGACGGCTCGCGATCGACGCCGCCGACAACGCCGAGCTGGCGCTCGACGCCCTCCGGCGGACGCGCGACGCTGTTGTTCTGGAGAGCTTCGAGGCCCGGAGGATCCTCAACCCGTGAGCCCCATTGCTAGACTAGGCGCCTCTGGGGCACGTCTTCTTCTCCAAGCACGTCTGCAACTCTGCATCGGCATCGATCGATCTCTGCAGGCCAGGATTTTGTGAGTTCTGAGTTGTCCAGTTCCCTCCCAGATTTTGACAATCAACCGGACGTGAGGCTATTTTGACCCTTGGTGTTTGTGGAAGAGTTAGAGTCAAGTCAATACTGATGAATACCAAAGTGATTGCATTAGTACATTACTTGATCTGTCATGATATCGCCAAACTTCAGAGTACTGTCATGATCGTCAAACTTCAGAGTAGTGCTTGATTGAGTTCATGAATACACCCTGTTTTTTCTAGAACCTGTTTTGCCTGCTGATATTGCATCTGATCGAATTCTGGGCTGCGCAAGCTAATTCACCGTCGATTTTATCAGTTTTTGATGCACAACTTCAACTGCAAAAAGCTTTTACCATTAACAACAAGCATACGACTATAAGAGGTTACTACTCATTAGGCGATGTGCCAATTTTTAGTTCCAAGTTTTGGCAGAGTGATGTGTCAATCAGTCCATCATTGTGGTTTTGTGATGTTGGGGTTTAGGTATTTTTTTACAACCTTAAAGCAGTCACAGATCATTCCATCCGCCGACCACACAGTTATTCTGAAGAATTCCTTAGTCCTTTTGCATGCGAAGCTACAGCTCATTATCTAAAAAAAAATGCGAAGCTACAGCTTAATCCAAGTAGTTATTCACTTCCAAAAGCAACAAGCGTTCGGTTGCTAACTGATGAGTGACACATTTTTTTACACACTCATCCACACGACTGATAATTCCTGTGAACTCCAGTATGTCCCACGGATAAAATTGAAGCAGAGTAAATATTAGATCGATATCCCTAAAGCACATAGTTACGGAATTCCTTTATTAGTCGTTTCATGCAAAGCTATAGCTTAATCCAAGTAGAAGTAGGTACTCACTTCCAAAAGCAACAAGTGTTCGGTTGCTTCCTGCAATGCAATCCAATACGGAGTACATGATAACTGGCTCATTTCTTACACATCCACAATGGATAATGCCTGTGAACAACAATGCTATAGTGCTGTTTACTGATTTCCATAAGCGCGCGTGGTGTCTAAAACACACACACAGCGTCCTGCTTACGTGTCGGATTACGTCGGAATAGTGAGGAACGCGATCACATCGGACGCGCGCCCGTGGCTTATAAACTGCAGGCACGTAACGTACGGCGGAACGAAAGATTCGATCGACCTCGAATCTTGAAACCGATCGATGGCGGAAGGGCCTGTGAATTGTGATGGCGGCCATGGAGAGAGATCTCACACGTCCACAACGAAATTGAGCTTCTGCACAGCACGTAACCGGAAGAGCCCGCGCATCTGCACGCTGCGGCGGCATCCTCCCGGCTCGAACTTCTCGATGCATGATTTGAGTACATGTATCCGTTCATTTGTTCTGTACGCAGGATGTGTTCATCTCAAATTTACAAGGTAACTCGACCAACGCATATTCGCAACCGACATTGTACTACTGACTGCTGGACATATCAGGGGACATGTAACTGATAACAAAAGGAAAAGAAAAAAGACGTTGCAGGTAGCTAGTAGTCAACTAAATTCAGGGCGCATGAGATGAATTAATATAATCTAACGAACGAGTGCACGCCAATGTTCTTACATCGAGTGTAGCTACAAAAACCAAAATTACTATACTTTTAATTTTCAATCTTTGGGTACTAATTGGTAGCAGCAGAATTGGCCAGCTGAAATAATTATGTGCCGCCCAACCATGACCATATATATCAGGTTTCCCAAAATTGCCTAAAGCCTGCAACATCAGAAAACTAGAATGGTAGGGCTCATCCAACACATGGCATTCTGCCAAAAGTAAAAATAAAAGTTGGTACATCAACTTATCATCAGTAACCTCATATACTTCTTGTTCTTGGGCAACATTTTTGCAGTTGTGCATCATAATCTGATAATCGATCATAGCTCATCATACATGCCAATGCCACATCATCATCAATAAACTACTAGATACTAATTAGCTTGCATAGAATAGCAAACTACACAGAAATTAAATCAGATGCAATATCAGTAGGCAAACCGAGTTGTAGAAAAACAGCAGAGAAATATTGATACTATTCAAAGCAATCAACAGAACTCCCAAGTCTGACGATCACAACAGATCAATGCACTAATGCCATTACATTCGCATTAAGCATTCGCGTGACTCTCATTCTTCCACATACACCAAGGATCAAAAATAGCCCACCATCATAATTCATAAAACCAGAACGATGGCATATGTGGCACTCTGCCAAAAGCTGGAACTAGAAATTGGCACGTGGCCAGATCAGTGGTAACCTCATATGCTTCTTGTTGTTGGGCAAAAAATTTAGCAGGTGTGCATCATAATCTGATAATTGATCTGACATCATCAACGAACTACTACATACTAGTCAGCTTGCATAGTTGCATGGCATAGCAAACTGCGTGGAATTCAATCATCAGATGCAATATCAATAGGCAAACCAAGCTGTAGAAAAACAGCAGAGAAATATTGCTATTACTCAAATCAATCAACAGAACTCCCAAGTCTGACGATCATGACACATCAATGTACTAACACAATTACACAATCACGTCGGCAATGTTCAGTATTCACGTGACTCTAATTCTTCCACAAACACCAAGCCTCAGATTAGCCTCATCACGTCCGGTGATGATCAGCAAAGTCTGGGAAGGAACTGGAGAAGTCAGAACTCACATAATCCTGGCCTTGCGGATCAGAGCAGAGACCCATCGATTTCGATGCAGCGCGCTTGAAGAAGAAGAAGACGTGCCCAGCCGCGCAGCAGCTATCCGTTGAGCATCATCCCGGTGTCGAAGCTCTCCAGAACAAGAGCGTCGCGCGTCCGCCGGACGGCGTCGAGCGCCAGCTTGGCGTTGTCGGCGGCGTCGATCGTGAGCCGCCGCGCCGCCTTCCTCCAGGACCACCAGCGGAGGGAGCCGTCGGGGAAGGACCGGGACGCGCGGAGCAGGCTCTCGGCGGCGCGGGCCTCCGAGGCGGCGTCGAGCAGCCTCCCCGCCGCGTCACTAGCGGCGGCGCCGGCGTCGTGGCTGTGGCCCCGCCATGTCCTGCACGGCAGCGCGTCGTACGACCCCGCGAGCTGGGCGTAGAGGTCGAAGGCCCACGCGGCGCCGAAGCGGACCGCGTCGAGGCGGGCGAGCTCGCGGTGGGCGCCCTCGAGAGCCGCGCACGCGGACGCGAACGCGCCGCCGAGCTCCCCGTCGGCGGGGCCCGGCGGGATCGTGCGCAGCGTCCGGACTGCCACGCCGAGCGCCCTGTGGGCGGAGTCGACGCTGGCGAAAAGCCCGTCGGCGCCGCTGGCCGCGAGGGCGAGGGCCTGGAGGTTCCCTGGCACCGTCTCCGCCAGCACCTTCCACTCCATTGCCTCCGATCACGAGCTCTATCTCTGTCTCTTCTCTTCCGAACTCTCTCTCTCTCTCTCTCTCGCTCGCTCGCTGGCTCTCTGCGTGTGCGCTCTTGTGCGTGAGGTGTGGGCAAGCCTGGGTGTGGGCTGCGGAAGGGAGGGAGGAGGAAGAGAGGGGGAGAAATTTGTAGATGCGCGAGCGGGGTGAGGAATTGGGCTTTAATTAATTTTGTTTACTGCGTCTCAATGACACGGTGGGCCCAGTTGTTTCGTACCACCACCGCCTCTCCTTTTTCACCTTTCTTTCTACCGGAGCCGGATTTCCACGTGGGCACGGGGGTAAAGAATCCGTTGCGGCCGTGGGGCCCGCCGCGCCAGGCTGGCTATTTCAGAGCACGCCGCGCCGCCAGCCGGCGGCCAATCCTTCCAGAAACAGAATCCGCCGCCCGCCGCGATAGAGAGAGAGAGGAGGGAGAGCGAGCGAACGAGAGAGAGAGAGAGAGAGAGATGGCGGAGGAGCCGGCATGGAAGGCGCTCTGCCGGCAGCAGGCGGTGGAGGCGCCCGACTGCTGCGCGCGCGCCTGCCGCCTCCTCGCCGGGGCGCGGCCGGCCCTCGCCCCGAAGGCGCTCATCGGCAACCCGCAGGCGTGCTGCGCCTGGGCCCGCAGCGCGGAGGGCATGGTGGCGGAGGCGTCCGGCGAGCTCGCCGCCGCCGCGCGGGCCGCGAGGGCGGCTCGGCTCCTCGTCCTCGCGCTCCACGGCGGCGCGGCGCGCGCTCCCGGGGAGGCGGCCCCTCCGCTCTCCGCCAACAACGTCCCAGGCGAGCTCGTGCGGGCCGCCCTCGCCCATCTCGAGGACGCCGGGGTCCGCGCCGGGCGCGCGTGCGGCCACATCGCCACCTGCCGCGGCTACCTCGCCGGGGCCGTGCGGCTGCTCGACCGCCCGCGCCCTCTCCCCCACGGCGGCGTGGTGGATGGCTTGGCGAACGCCATGCTCGAGATGGCCTTGGAAGACCTCGACCGCGCGAAGACGCTGGCGCAGGAGACCGGCCAGCTGGTCTACGACGCCCTCCTCCTTCTGCTGGCTTAGGCGGGGCTCCACGTCCACTGATCAAGGTGTCCATTGATTCTGATTTGATTTGATTCGTTTCGTCGCTTGTGTTCTTGTGTTGTTCGCGAATTCCTCGTCACGATGATGAGCCCTGAAACTGTAAATCTGTGATCGAAGAGAGCAGATGACCTCTGCTGCTGTTTCCTTCGTACTACTCTGATGATTCTTAGTGGTGGATTAGTGGATATACTATGCAATTTAGTACTAGTTCTAGTGGGTACAGTATTATGCATGCCTGTATGGTTGTTGGTTTCTCAGCTCGTTAATTGTCAGTGGTACATATTCAGATCATACTGATTGGTTCACATTCCTCTATCTGCAGAATTTTGATGGTGTTGCAATTTTCTGATTTGTTCCATTTCCTGAAATTTTTTTGATAGTGCGCTGAAACAGAGCACTCATAAGTCATAATGGTGTAGCAGTAATTTTGGAAGGGCTGTGAGATTGGTAGTAAGCAATTCACCTTTCTCTTATTCTCTCTTGGTTTCTTACTGGATAGCCATGAGCTATGTGAATTGAAAGTGGAGCACGTTCACAAAAAGAGGGAAAAAAAAGAAGTGGCAGTGTATTGGTTGTATGGCTACTGGTGTGTGATCATCAGGTCAAGTAGCGCAAGTACAGTCAGAATCGCAAACATAGTGATCGGCAACTCCTCTGTCCAATTTGAGCTGAATTTTTTTGAATTATACCCGTGCTGTGTTGTCGAAAGGAGCAAATAACTTCTGCTGTTTCCTTCGTAGTATGCAATTACTGATTCCTAGTGGATAGTGTGCAATTTGTTCTGATCGGATTAGCTACTAGTGGATGTCATGCAAGCCTGTTGTTGGTTTCTCATCATGTCAATTGTCAGTGGTAAAGATTCAGATCATGCTGATTGGTTCCTATATCCTCCATATGCAGAATTTTGATAATGCTGCATTTGTTCTGGTTTGTTCCATTTCCTGGAAATTTTTATGTTGTGCTGAAACAGAGTCATAACATGGTGTCTGATTGGTGCGTTGTCTCTAGGTTTGTTACTGCTAGTTGCATGGATATTCATGCATTATATGAACTCAACGTGGAATATATTGGCTGTTTTATGTGCAAGTACAGAGTCAGAAGCATAAACATGGTGATAGCTCCTCCTTTATCCCCATTTTTCCTGAATTTGTTTGAACGTGCAAGTGTCCTATTTTAGTTCCATTTGTTGGAAATTTTGATATTGTCAGGAAAAACATTGAGCCTTAGTGGTATATGGGTTGGTCACCTTCCTCTTAGTTGTCCTTTTCGTTTTGCTACTGGCTGCATGGATTGATCATTTCATACTAGTGCACTGATTTATAGTCAACATGTAGTGTTGGGCAGAAAATTGTCTGTCCTTCATGCAGTTATTTTTATTGGCTAACTTTGTTATGGCCGTTACTAGCAATCGTTTTTTTTTGTCATGGTAATCGAACACCCTGCAACGTGTACCTTTCTCTATACAAAACCTTGATATTTGACAGCACATCTGAAAGTGATCAGTCTTAGAACTACCTTTGTGTCCTATGATTGATTCATGGTGGTTATTATGCCGGTTATCCTGAATTTTAGCTGGATAAATAGACGGTTTATTGTGTGAAAATGTATGCAGTGACTCAGGAACCAAAAACATTGTTGTTTCCCCTCTGCTTTAATTAAGTTGGGGGAATTGTCCCCGAGGTTGAAAGAAAAGGTTGGTGCTAATGCTGATTTCAAAAAACTTGCGCAGCATCTCCCACAGCCACTGACGGAGAAAACTATGGGTGCAATACAGACTTTGGTGGAGCAGGGAAACAAGCCAAGGAACAAAAAGAAGTCCAGAGTCACACCGGCGCCGGCAACAGCAACAACGGCTCCGGTGGCCTGAGCACTCGTCAACAAGAAGATGGTCAACCCATCAGTTATCGTAGTTGCCTTTCAGTTTCCATGTTAAGCAAAACAATTCAGAACTTGTATTGGGTTGTAACTTTAATTGGGCCAGCAATTAGGCCATGCAGCTTCAGCGATTCCCCGACCTCTGTTGGTTGGGCATCGACGTTCACGAAGCCTGCCAATCCGCCAACGGCACCGCGGCTTCTATTCCTCTGCTTTGTACTTGGCGCTCATGCCCAGCAAAGGAATTTTAGACTTGCTTATGAACTCTTTATTTGGTCTAGTAGAAAAAGTTGTCGATCAGTGTATCATGTCGCAAAAAGACTGTAATGTTTTGTGTTGGAATGTTCGAGGACTTAACGCGGCAGCTAGAAGAGCAAGTGTGCGCAACACAGTTCAGTCAGCTGGGGCAACTATAGTCTGCCTACAAGAAACTAAAATTGCACAATGGTCGCCAAGATTGGTAGCTGACACACTCGGTCCGACCTTTGCCACTAATTATGCTACACTGCCGGCCGACGGCACAAGGGGAGGCATTCTCATAGCTGCAACGGATCGACATTTCTGCATCCACGGCATATCCACCACCGAGCATACAGTGTCTGCTATCATCACGATGAAATCAGACAATACGTCTTGGTCACTCATAGGAGTGTACGGACCACAAAGCGATCAAGAGAAAATGGAATTCCTGGAGGAACTAAAAAATTTAAAAGATCAAGTGCTCCAACGTTGGCTTATAATTGGTGACTTCAACCTTATTTACAAAGCGGAAGACAAGAGTAACAATAGATTAGATAGACGCATGATGAGTAAATTCAAACAAGTACTAGATGAAAACCAACTCATGGAGATCGATCTCCAAGGAAGACGCTTCACCTGGAGTAATGAACAAGATAACCCGACATTCACAAGGATCGACCGGTTCTTTGGATCACCAGAATGGCTTACCCTTTTCCCAAATTTAGACCTACACGCACTCCCAACCATGGGATCGGACCACTGCCCTCTACTCCTAGTAGGGGACGTCGCAAGACAACACTACAAGGGTTTCCGCTTTGAATCCTTCTGGGTACATATGCCGGGGTTTATGGAAACGATTCAAGAAGTTTGGAGTCACCCGGTGAACACACAGGATGCCATTCTATGCATACATGTCAAGCTCCTTAGAACAGCAAAAGCCCTCAGATTATGGAAAAGACAAAACATATCTAATATTGCGCTCAGGTTGGCCATAGCACATGAAGTCTTGCTCTTCCTCGACACAGCCCAAGAACAAAGAAGTCTTTCGCCACAAGAGCTCGAGTTCCGCCGATACTTAAAAGCAAAAGCTGACGGACTAGCGGCGATACAACGCTCACGGGCTAGGCAACATTCTAGACTAACTTGGATTCGTAAAGGTGATGCATGCACAAGACTCTTCATGTTGCATGCAAATAATAGGAAAAGACGTCTGCACATCCCATCACTAAACACCAGGAATGGCATCACCACAAATCACCAGGCCAAAGAAGAAGCAATCTATGAACACTTCGTAAACCTGTTGGGTCAGACACAAGAACGCTCACTCAGCTTAAACTGGGCTCATCTAGGCTATCAGCCTCAAAACCTTAGCACGTTGGAAGACCCTTTTGAAGAAAGTGAGATAAAAAATGTGGTCTTGCACCTACCAGCGGAAAAATCACCAGGACCCGACGGTTTCATCGGCTTATTCTACAAAAAATGTTGGCCGATAATTGGAGCCGACCTAATTGCAGCATTGCAAGCATTCCATTCACTTAGAACGAGAAGACTGGAGCTGATCAATGAAGCCAACATCATCCTCCTACCCAAAAAAGAAGGCGCAACAGACCTATCTGATTTCCGGCCAATTAGTCTAATCAACAGTCTTGCCAAGATAATTACTAAACTCCTAGCTGATCGATTGGCTCCACGATTGAATGAGCTGGTGTCTGCAAGCCAAAATGCGTTCATCAAAAAACGTTGTATACATGACAATTTCATTTACGTGCAAGGAGTGATCAAAGCATTACATAAAGCAAAAAGGCCAGCCCTGTTCATAAAACTAGACATTGCCAAAGCCTTTGATTCCCTTAGCTGGATTTTCCTCCTTGAGGTACTTCAAGCACTGGGCTTCGGACAACGATGGCGAGATTGGATCACCACACTCCTTGCGACCTCTTCTTCCAAAGTGCTTCTCAATGGAATCCCTGGGAAACAGTTCAAACACGCTAGAGGGGTCCGACAGGGTGACCCACTCTCGCCACTACTCTTCATCCTTGCAATCGACCCGCTCCAAAAGATCTTAGAGCTGGCAGCCCAAAGAAATATCATCCATCAAATCCTCCCAAGAGCGGCAAAACTACGATGCTCCTTATACGCAGACGACGCGGCCCTCTTCGCCAACCCCGACCGCGAAGAATTATGTCACATTAGCCAACTTTTACAGGTGTTTGGTCGATGCTCAGGTTTAAATGTTAATATGACTAAAACGGAAATTTTCCCAATTAGATGCACCGAAGACCTCATTGCCGATGCCTTGACAGACTTCCCGGGAAAAATATCGGCATTCCCCGGCAAATACTTGGGATTGCCGTTACACACTCGCAAGCTCCGAAGAGTTGATATACAACCACTTATTGATAAAATTGGCAAAAGACTACCAGGATGGAAAGGGAAGATGCTCACGACCGCAGGAAGAGAAACACTAGTCAAGAGTGTTCTCAGCTCTCAACCAATCTACCATCTCACGGTCTTCCAGACACAAAAATGGCTTATTAAACAAATTGATAGGATGAGGAGGATTTTTCTTTGGAAAGGAGAGGAGCCCGAGAAAGTAAATGGAGGGCACTGCCTAGTCAAGTGGCCAACGGTCTGCACACCAAAGGAGATGGGCGGATTGGGGATATTGAATCTTGAACGCTTGGCAAGGGCACTACGGCTACGATGGCTTTGGTTCCAATGGAAAAATGAAGACCGACCGTGGGCCAGTTTGGAAATTCCATGTGACAAGATCGACAGAGAACTCTTCAATGCATCCACAGTAGTGAAAGTGGGGAAGGGTAACAAAGCACTCTTTTGGCATTCAAGTTGGTTGAACGGTTCGGCACCCAAAAACATAGCACCAGTCCTCTTCCAAAAGGCAAGAAGGAAAAACATCACGGCTCAAAAGGCTTTGCAAGACAACCACTGGATTGATCTAATCTGCCCGCTCACGACAACAGAGGAACTGACCCAATATACAGACTTATGGGAGGCTATTCAATCACTAGAACGCAACTCAAATGAGGAAGATGAAATTACTTGGCGATGGACAACAAACTGGGGAATACACAACAAGAAGTGCATATCGGATACAATTCACCGGGCCGAACCAAAGTATCTAGATTTACCCCAATCTGGAAGGCCAAAACTGAACCCAAATGCCGTTTCTTTGCCTGGCTACTACTCCATAAAAAGATCTTAACAGCAAACAACTTGGCAAAGAGGGGTTGGCCACATGACACAGAATGTAAACTCTGCAACACGGAACCAGAAACGCCAACACATCTTTGCAAAGATTGCACCTTCACAGCAGCAGTTTGGGAACGACTACTGAGCTGGCTTGGAATTCAGGGCTTGCCATCAAACTCTACGTCGACCACGTTGAACGGATGGTGGAAAGGATGCAGACGCAATTTTCATAAACAGAATAGACCCATCTTCGACGGCGTGATAATATACTTCTGGTGGAATATTTGGAAAGAACGCAACAGAAGGACCTTCAATCAAACCTCAAAATCAGTACAAGAAACAGCCTTCCTTATCAGAGAGGATCTCCAACAATCCAATTTAGCCCTTCAGAATTGGTTCTAGGTGTTTGTATCAGTTGTTCTTTTTATTTTTCTTGGATCCAGTAGCCCTAGTTTTTCTTTTTGGTTGCTAGGCTGTTTAGTTGTTCTGAGTTGGTAGGAGTTGCTGTGTTTTACAGTACGTGCTCCTTTGTAGACCCCGTTCTTTTCCTTCTAATAAAAATTCGGCAAAACTCTTGCCGTCCGTTCAAAAAAAAATTTGCATCTATCGGCTGTACAAATGGAAATCGGTCCACCGTACTATTGTTCTTGTTCACAGGATTGATCCATTATCGATGAGTGTTAGAAATGTGTCAATTACAAATCAGCATGCTACACAGGATGGCGGAGAGCAACCAAGAGCTTGTCGCACTTCCATGCAACTGGCCCAAATGGAATTCGGTAACTAGGTGCTCCCGTGTGCTAAGCAAAGTGGTGACCGTTTTGCCAAGTGTCAGTTTGTCTGAAGTTCACTTTCAGAAAAAGGACATGAATGATCGGGCACATCGGTATCGAATGACATGAGCAGTTACCATTAACTGCATATGCTTGTTGTCAGTTGTGAAAATCCTTTGCAGTGTGCACCATAAACCGATAACCGAGCATGCATGTACGAGCACGACACGCACACAACATGATCAACAGGTACCAGCAACTGGCGTGCACAGCGCAGGTTACCCAGAATTCCATCAGCTGCAATATCAGTAGCCAGTAGGCAAACCAAATTATAGAACATTAGCATTTAGCAGGCAGAGAGATACACACGCTCCGGATTGATAACGAACGCTTTGGAATTCGATCTGCCATTGCAGGTCAACTGGCCGGATGGATGCAGCGGCAGCTGGCGTGCCTCGAGACGCCGTGCCCACGCACCGCGCCTGCCCTGTGTGCCTAGCCGATGAGAACTCCAGAGCAACCGCTCCTCCGTGCTGGAGCGTGAAGAGGGCAGCGAGCTCGGAGAGCGCGGCGACGAACGCTCCGTGCGCCGAAGTGCTCGTCCACGGGCTGATCGCCGATGTGCTGGCGCGCCGAGCACGCCTTGTTCGTGAATTCATCCCATTCCTCGTTCGATGATGGCTTCATGAGGCCTGAGACTATGACGGAACACGGGAACAGAGCATATGACTTCCTGGAGATGTCCTTAAATTTGTATAGCACATTTTAAGGCAACGCTTCTGTTGTCAGACAAGCCAGCAATCCAATGCCGGACAGAACCACCAGAAGACATCTACACAAAAAAAAAAAAAAAAAATGGAAAAAAAAGTTTGCAAGGTGGTAGGGGATTTGTTATCCGAGACAATGCAGGTCAGGTGGTGGCCGCGGCGGCATGTTCAGCTGAACTCTCACCCGTTTAATTAAAATCCACCCTGAAATTTAACCACTTGGTATGCGATCACTAACACGTTTTGAAAAAAAAAATGAACCAGACCGATCAACCACCCATTGTATATTTATCGAATTATTTTTCAATAATGCCTGAGAATTTTATCAAAAACACAGGCAGTACTAAAAATTAGGGATAAGTGGGCCTTGTACAGTTGTAGGACCCTACTAGATATGCCAATGCTTATTATTATGAATACACTTATACAAATAAAGATAAAATTATAAAATTAATTATATTGCAAAGTTAAATGAAAGTTGGGGATGTAGCTAAATTGGTAGAGCGTTGAATGTAGCTGTTTAAAGGTACGAGGTTCAATTCCTTGCGTCTCCAATGGTTTGTGATGAGTGGTATTTTGTTCCATGTCTTTCCTGATAATACTAGGGGAATATGAATATTATTGGTGGCATTGAGTTGTCCATTACTGAATCTATGGCTGTGTTGGTATCCAGCGATTAGCCTGGAGAAAGTGATATATGGACGTTCTCTTTCCATCTAAAAAACCATTGCATCATACTGCTATCTTCGATGGTTAAGAGCCTGGATGAATAGAATCCAATTTGCGATGCAAACTCTTGGAATCTCTAATATTTTGCATAGCACAGCATTTTTACAAAAAAAATCGTGCAAGGACATTCGATGCGCCAAATCAGTCTAATCAGATGCCCCTTTGCATAACAGGTAGCTCTACATAATTGAAAAGGCCGATCTCTAAAACTACAGTTTCGTATCTCAGGACATCTACCTGTATGTAGCGCAATAAAAGCTAACAGAACACTTCAAATCATTAAAGATTATGTCAAATTAAGCCCTGGTCTCAATTTCGCTAATAGAAACAATCATTCATGATGTTCATAATACAGAGTTCAGCATCAAGCATTTCGCTTTAGCCACAACATATTCGTTGACTGAAATATAGAAGAGCCGCTAAATGGCACAACGAGCAAGCAGCCAATTGCAGTAGAATTTTCGGTCATCAAAGCCCTGCATCTCAAAACAAAATAGGAGTAAATGCTTTGCTTACAGAAAACCACCAGCTTTGAAACCACACATCTAAAACGCGCCAACCGTGCTGTAACATACTTCGGCAAACTGTGTGCTTCAGCCGCTGTCATGGGCTTTCCTATCTTACCGAACAACAGGGCAGACAGGACCATCTTAGCTCTCATGTTTACTCTGAAGGTTTCCTTGCCTCGACTGCTGCACCTTTTCCCACACCCTTGCCTTCGCTGCTGTTACCAACCCTGTTATTCTCATCGGCCTCATCCTCAACAAGAGACCCAGTGCGCATTAGTTCCTTAACTTTGCGGTACTCGTCGTAGTGAGCACGGCGATGCTCCTTGAAACTCAATCTTGATGCATCAGCTTCTGGGTCTACATGAAACCCAAGATATCACTGTATGTTCCAATAATTTACAAAAAGGCCCTACTGGAAACATCTGGGACTACATAATGATAAAGATAATTATGTATTCCAAGTAGAGATGCAAGCTCCATTTTCTCTGGGCCAGCCAACCCAAACTCATTTAAGATTTTACTAAACTAAAATAGCATAAAAGTGAACTGACAAGTGACCCAAAACTACACACACTTGCATTCCTAATTAAAAGTACAGCCAAGTAATAATAAATAACCTTATCATAAAGACGCTTAGTATTTGCCTACATATGTGTTACTTTATAAAATGACATCTGGCTTGCCTAATGAACAACAAGAACAGTGACAGGTTTGCCCAATAGCTAGAAACCTCCAGTTAGCTGTCTTGAGTAGTCCTTAGTTGGGTCAATTATGAACTTCACTTAAGGAAACTGCCACAGCAGAATGGAATTGCACTGTACAAATTGTGGAAATAAACAAAAGTGCAAATTACCCTACCAACTAAACATGTGCCATCTTCAAAACTGGTTTTTTTTTCATGTGGTTCACAAAACAAATATATAATATACTTTCTGAAGGAAGGTATGGCTAGGAGAATAGTAGATTGATTATGGAGGGGCAAGGTGCCCGTATATATATAGGCAAGGATAGTCTAGGGTTCGGTATTATAGAATGTACCAACCGAGACGATCCTTGCCTAATCTACTAGAGCCAGAGGGGCCGGCCGCAGGGCAACAGGCCGTGCGCCGAGCCCATGGCTAAGCCGGGCCTATAGCCCAAAACCACTAGTCTAACACGCCCCCGCAGTCTAACCGTCGGTGCCACGAACGTTTAGACTGGACCTGAACTCCGTGAAGATGGAAGAAGGCAGCCCTTTGGTGAAGATGTCGGCGTACTGGGACGATGTCGGAACATGAAGTACGCGGACTTCTCCAACAGCAACACGCTCCCGAACAAAGTGAAGATCGATCTCTATGTGCTTGGTGCGCTGATGCTGAACCGGGTTGGAGGACATGTAGACGGCGCTGATGTTGTCACAGTAGACAAGTGAAGCGCGACGAAGTGGTGCGTGAAGCTCGAGAAGCAGCTGGCGGAGCCAGGTGGCCTCAGCGACGGCGTTAGCCACAGCTCGGTACTCAGCTTCGGCACTGGACCGAGAGACAGTGGGCTGGCGCTTGGAGGACCAGGAGATCAAGTTGTCGCCAAGGAAGACCGCATAGCCAGAGGTGGACTTGCGGGTGTCGGGGCATCCGGCCCAATCTGCGTCGGAGTATGCCACGAGAGTGTCCTGAGACGACGGTCGAAGGTGAAGTCCCAGGTGAAGTGTGCCCCGAACATAGCGCAGAATGCGCTTGAGAGCAGCAAGATGGGGCTCCCGTGGATCATGCATGTGAAGGCACACCTGCTGAACGGCATAAGCAAGATCCGGTCGTGTGAAGGTGAGATACTGCAGTGCGCCGGCAATGCTCCGAAAATCCGTAGGGTCGGCAACTGGAGGCCCTGAGTCAGCGGACACCTTGGGATTGGTGTCAACGGGAGTGCTGCAAGGTTTGCACTCGGTCATCCCTGCGCGCTCCAAGATCTCAAGCATATACTGCCGCTGAGAGAGGAGAAGCCCACCGCTGGTTCGCTGAACATGCATGCCCAAGAAGTGGTGGAGCTCACCGAGGTCCTTCATCGCGAACTCGCCCTGGAGCTTGCCAATGATCTGGCGCAGGAATCCCGTAGAGGAAGCGGTGAGAACGATGTCGTCCACATAGAGGAGCAGGTATGCCAAATCAGTGCCCCGCCGAAGGACGAAGAGGGATGTGTCGGCCTTGCTCTCGATGAAGCCAACAGACTGAATGAAACCCGCAAATCTGCTGTACCATGCGCGTGGCGCCTGCTTCAGCCCATATAAGGACTTGTTGAGACGGCACACAAAATCCGGGTGGACAGGGTCCTCAAATCCTGCAGGCTGCGAGCAGTAAACTGTCTCTGAGAGTGTCCCATGTAGAAAGGCGTTCTTCACGTCTAGCTGGTGAATGGGCCAGTGACGGGAGAGCGCCAAAGAAAGGACTGTCCGGACGGTAGCAGGCTTGACCACGGGGCTAAATGTCTCGTCGAAGTCGATGCCCGGGCGCTGGGTGAACCCACGAAGCACCCAGCGAGCCTTGTACCGCTCCAAAGAACCATCGGCCTGCAGCTTATGTTTGAAGATCCATTTGCCGGAGACGATGTTGGCACGTGGGGGTCGAGGGACCAGCTCCCAGGTGCGGTTCTGGAGGAGGGCAGTGTACTCATCTTCCATAGCCGCGCGCCAATTGGGGTCGGCAAGGGCGGTACGGAAGGTCTTTGGGACTGGAGACAGAGGAGCTGCCGTGAAGAGCGCCGGTTGTCGAAAACCAAGCTTCGCGCGAGTGGTCATGCGATGCTGGTTGACAACGGGAGCGACGGGCACCGCTCCTTTGGGCAAAGGAGCGGGACGAGGGCTCGGCGCCGGTGCTGCTGCGGGCGCCGGTGCTGCTGCGGGCGCCGAGCGTCTGGAGTAGACGTAGCGGTAGGGATGAACCGCGGGCACCGGAATGGCCCGGCGTGGTGCTGGACCTCCAGAACGCGGCGCTGAGGAGCCCGCGGTGGGTGGAGAAGCACGGGACGGGCTGAACAGCGGTCGAGAATGGAAGCCGGGGGGAACCATCGGGGCCGCACGTGGCTGTGCGGTCGGAGAGGCATCCTGGGCCGCACGTGGCAGTGCGGGCGAAGATGAAGCCGGGGCCGCACGTGGCTGTGCGGAGGTCGCCGAGACCGCACGTGGCCGTGCGGAGGTCGCCGAGGCCGCACGTGGCAGTGCGTGCGTGGAGGCGTCGGTGGACGATCGGGGCGAGGCAAAGCCTGGTGGGATCGCCGGAGCCGGGAGTACCCGAGAGGGTAGCGCCGATCCGGTGGGGAGCACGGGAGATGAACCTGCAGTCAAAGAGTTTTGTGACGGTCCTATGGGAGCCGGCACAAGATCAGAAGCATCCTCCAAAAAATCATATGCCTGAGCGACAGGTGTCGAAGGTAGCTCAGCAAAGGGAAACACGGACTCGTCAAAAATAACGTGTCGGGAGATGATGACACGGTTAGATGAAGTGTCAAGACAGCGGTACCCTTTGTGATGAGCGGAATAACCAAGGAAGACACATGGGGCGGAACGCGGCGCGAGCTTATGAGTGGCAGTCGCGGACATGTTAGGGTAGCATAAGCACCCAAAAACGCGAAGATGGTCATAGGAGGGCGGCGTTCCGTAGAGAGCCGTGTGAGGCGTGGACATTCCCAGTGTTTTGGTAGGCAAAAGATTGAGGAGGTATGTGGCTGTGGAAAGAGCTTCTACCCAATAGGTCGGGGGAAGGCGAGCCTGAAAGAGGAGCGAGCGAAGGATGTTGTTCGTGGTACGAATAATCCGTTCAGCTCGACCGTTCTGAGGGGAGGTGTAGGGGCATGACATGCGCAGGTGGACTCCACGTGTGAGGAAGAAGGTGCGGGCACTGGAGTTGTCAAACTCGCGCCCATTGTCGCACTGGACAGCTTTAATGGTGACTCCGAACTGTGTGGTCACATAAGAGAAAAAATTAGCAAGCGTGTCATAGGTGTCGGACTTAAGTCGCAAAGGAAAAGTCCATAAATAATGTGAGCAATCATCAAGAATGACCAAGTAGTATTTATAACCAGAAATACTAGCAATGGGAGAGGTCCAAAGATCACAATGAACTAAATCAAATTTATTTGATGCTCGGGACGGCGACACCCGAAACGGGAGACGGGTGTGGCGGCCGAGTTGACACGCATGACAAAGCGAGCTAGCATCTTTATTACATGATGGAAGCAAAGCAGCTAATTTGGTCAGGGCATCCTGACCAGGGTGACCAAGACGTCGGTGCCAAAGAGTGGAAGTGGAGCCGGCAGCAAGAGCGGTGGCGACAGTGGGAAGGTGCAGGGGGTATAGCGGCCCAGAGCTATTGCACCTGACGATCACGTTCCGAGTCCCGAGATCCTTCACAGAACAACCAGAGGGGTCAAATTCCACTGAGCAATTGTTATCACAAGTGAACTGGCGCACAGAAATAAGATTCTTAATAAGTTTAGGAGAAACTAAAACATTATTAAGACGAAGATGCCCTGGAAGATGTGCTGTGCCAGTAGAGGTGACAGGAAGAAGAGATCCATCACCGACAACAATAGCAGAAGGAAAAGGGTACCGCTGAGGTAAAACATGAGAAAGAATGCGGGAATCGGAAGCCATGTGGGAGGTAGCACCTGAATCGAAGTTCCACTCGTGCTGATGAGGCTGGTTCAGGGACATCGTGCTGAATGTGGAGGCGAGGGACTGAGCGTCCCATGATGGCAGGCCGGCGACGGGGTTGTAGAAGCCTGCGTTGCCCGGCCAGGACTGCTGCGAGGGTGCCTGGGCCGCCTGGACGGCCTGCGCCTGTGCCTGCGCGGCCTGGTAGGCTTGGGCCTGCGCCTGGGCTGCCTGTGCCTGCGCCTGGGCCGCCTGCCAGGCTTGGAGTTGGTGCAGCTGCGCCTGCTGGGCTTGCTGGGCCAGCAGCGCTTGCGGCGGCGGCGCTCCTTGCGGCTGTTGTGGGCCGGGCCACATGTGGATGGCCCCGGTCCACGGGTTGAGCAGGGAGGGCCACTGGGGCGCGGCAGGGGGCGATGGCGCCTGCTGCGGGCCGCCGCCGGAGGTGCCGCCGGAGTGAGGTTGGCCGCCGGTGCCGCCCCCGGACTTGGGAGGGCGGCTGCTGCTCTTCTTGTAGCCGCCAGAGGAGCGCCGTTTGGAGGAAGTGCCGCCGGAGCCGCCCCCGTACCCGCTGGAGGAGCGCTGCTGCTGCTGCGGAGGCGGTGGGGGGCGCGATGTCGAGGAACCGCCGGCGCCCGCAGCGATGAGGGCGGTGGAGGTGTCGGCGTCTGCGGCGCCCATGACCGTCTCCTCGAGGAGCAGATCGTTCTTGGCGTCCAGGAACGTGGGGAAGGGACGGGCGCGGCGAAGATGACGCCCGATGGCGGCATACTTGGGGTTGAGGCCGCGGATGACGTTGAGGACAAGAGTCCGGTCGTTGACGTGCTCGCCGAGATTGCCGAGTGTGTCGGCCATGATCTTGAGGCGCTTGCAGTACTCCCCAACGGAGAGGTCCCCTTGCTTGAAGGTGCGAAACTGGGCGTCGAGGATGAGGGCGCGGGTCTCGCGGTTGCCGAGGAACTGGGACTCGATGGCGACCCAGACGGCGCGAGCAGAGGCGTCCGGCTCCATGACGGTCTCGACGAGGTCGTTGGAGATGGTGGAATAGATCCACGAGCGAACGACACAATCCATCCGTGTCCAGTCGGGGTAGCCGCCCGGCGTGTCCTCGAGGAGAACATGGTCCTCCAGGGAAAATTTGCCGACGGTGAGCAGGAATTGCTCGCGCCATCGGGTGTAATTTCCGGCGGCGAGGTCGAGGACGACGGGCACCAGGCTCTTGATGTTCTGGACCGCGACCGCCTGGGCGTGCAGGTTCAGGACAGCAGCCGCTTCGTGGAGAAGCATGGCGTCGGGGATGTTCGACGGAGCCTTGTGGTCGTCGTGGTCGAGAGGCGGCAGCGTCGGCGGATCGGCGGCGTCTGCGGCAGCACGCTCCTGGGCGGCGAGGGCGAGAGCCTCGCGGAGACGAGCGGCGGCGGCGTCGCGTTCCTTGGCCGCGGTGTCGGCCAGGCGCTCGGCAGCGACGGCGCGGTCTAGGGCAGCCGCGCGCGCCTGGCGGCGCTCAAGGCGCTGTTTCTCGGCGGCCTCGAGAGCGAGGCGCTCCTCCTCGGAGGGGCTGGCGCCCTTCTCGCCGTCGGCAGCAGTGCCAGCCATGGCGCAGGAGGGGGGTCGCCGAGAGAGAGGGGCAGCGCGGCCGGTGGTGGCGGCGCCTAGGGAAAGCGGAAGCAGAAACGGGAAAGTTCCCGGTCTCGTGATACCATGAAGGAAGGTATGGCTAGGAGAATAGTAGATTGATTATGGAGGGGCAAGGTGCCCGTACATATATAGGCAAGGATAGTCTAGGGTTCGGTATTATAGAATGTACCAACCGAGACGATCCTTGCCTAATCTACTAGAGCCAGAGGGGCCGGCCGCAGGGCAACAGGCCGTGCGCCGAGCCCATGGCTAAGCCGGGCCTATAGCCCAAAACCACTAGTCTAACACTTTCTGCTAAAAGGATCTATTAAATTATCGTTTAACTATACTATAAGGATCAACAGAAAAAAATTGAGCATGATGCTGTAAGCAGAATAAAATATAGCAGTTGCACAAGAAACTAACCATCCTCTTGCTCCATAGCATCTGTCTCGTCATCTGAGGATGCCCAGCCATCATCCTTCGAATTGCTACTGCTTGAAGAAGCCACGCCATTTAAGGCTGTCATTATAGCTTCAGCCTGGACAGTCTCATCGAGGCATTTGTCAAAAGGACGTGTTGGTGATAGGGACCCTAGAAAGCAAGCAGTGACCCTAGTAATCATTGTGTGCACATTAGGAGTACTTAAATTGGTAAAATATGATGCAATGCAAGTAGCAATATATGTACCATCATCATCTATCATAGGGTGGTACGGTGTCTTTGGCTCTGTTATCTTCTGCCTCACTGGTTTATTTGACTCAATTTCATACAAATTGTCCTCATTCCACTTCACACGGCGAGACCTACAGAAAATGGTGACAAGCAACATAAGCTAATTCAAGAAAATAACCATAACAATCCAACAATTAAGCTGTATCATGCTTGTGCTATGTACATGTAACAAGGATTATGCTCAATTCTGGAGTGCCATCACAAGATCACAACAAACAAGAGAGCCAAGCAAGGATTTTTATTTTCAAATTTCAACATAAGCTATTTTATTTACATATCAGCTCTTCTGGTCCTTCCAGTTTTAAGTGTAAGGCTTTAAATCCTAGCAAAAGCAGTGTGAATCAACAAAGAATTGTTTACCTACAATGCTGAAAAAAAAGTATTGCTTCCATCATCTCAGTTCTAAACTCAACCATTCACAAAGTAGAAACCAAATGTGCAAATCATTTCGAACTTCTGCATTCAAGTGAAAATACATTTTTTTTTCTAAAGCAATGCAATTGATTCCATCAATTAAAAAACATCTACTGCATAATGGAACTTAATTGGACATAACAACTAGGCTGCAACCAAAGTTATAACAAACACCTCTAAATATCACAATAATTATCAAGCTCATCATGCATACAGGCAAGGGAAGCACCGAACAGAGGATAAAAATATAGTGATAACAAACCACACACTATTAAACACTCTTTTGCGATGTTGAGGTTGGGGTAGAGTAAAAACATCTCAATAAATATACACATGATTCCAAAATGGATAACTATTTTGAGATGATGTCATATACATGCAAATTTAGTAAGCATACACCATACTGGTATTAGATTATGTTTAGGACAAGGTTTTAGTCAAACATTGGGAATATAAATCACGAATAACTTTTAAGTCGTTGAGTTTGGAAATATGAAAACCATATGAATAGATTTGTCTTGAGAAGTATTTTTAGAAAAGTATACATATTATTTTTTAATAAATGTTTTTGTAAAAATAAGAAGTCAAAGTTACGTTTTGGAGACCGTGTCGTTGTCCAAAACATCATCTATTTCCTATATGGAGGGAGTACAAGTTATATCTATATCTCCCCTGCTACAATTCTATGCACAATGTAAGTTGTGAACAATGGCGCAGACTAGTAGTAACAGTGACTGTTCATAGGTATACAAATTACAAAACACAGTGATGCTAAAATAGAGCATGAGATAGATAAAAGAGATTTAGCATGTCATATTTCACATGCATCTAGTATCCTTAGAACTTGCAGACATTTTTGCTGATACCATTTACAATTTGTTAGATTCAAAAATAAGAATACTAGGAATGAATATGAAAAACGTGAATTATCAATAATAATTGGGTGAATATGCATGAGGCCCCAAAAACTCCATGTTACTTGAAACACAGAGATGAACTAGGAGTACTGACCCCATGCTTGAAGTTTCTTAACTTCCAACTGATGAAAGTGAATGAAGCCCGTGGAATCTTTACTCAAAAGAGCTGCTGAAGTTAGGTAAATGAGTAAATCATTACACAGCTTCTGAAAGTTTTCAATGAGGAAATACAAAAAAATGTAGGAAAATAGCAAGATATAGATGCAGGCAAGGTATAAGCATATGAGCTAACAAGGAATTTTTGTGAACAATGAAAGTACATGTTGTCATATCCCACATATCTATCATATTTGATATCAATTATTATCATCCTAAGTGGATAATCCAGAATTTACTCATTGTATATACTAAATTAATCAGATAATGTTCTGTCATGACAGTTACAATTGAAACAGCAGTGTGGTATGCATGGTAAGGCATAAGTTTTCAGTTTGTTCAGATAAGTTGGAGTCCAGCATCCAGGGAATTAAGTTGTTAGCTTCAGTTAGAGTTTGGTTTAGTATATGTTTCGATTTAATAGGGGATTAGTTGGCAGGTTTCTGGAACTTGGGAAAAGGAAAGAAGCCGGTATAGAGACAAGAATCAGGTAAACAGTCAAGTAAAGAAATCAATTAAGTTTTACCCTATCACTTCTCCCATCCCTGTCTCCTGCTTGATTGCATGCCAAGGCACTAAACCCTCAAGGTTGGACCACGGCCAGTTACCTTCCACGATTTCTGCTACCTATGCCATCCACCTTCCTCAAATATCCCACCACATAACACAATGTGTATACTTCAAGGGAACACATTATTCATATGATGATCTAAGCAAGCAATACTTTATATATATAAAGCTTACTGATCTAAGCAATGTCTAATGAGGAACAAAGATAAGTCGGCTCAAAATATCTGAATGACAGTTGACGCAAAACATGCCCAATTGACTCAAAATCTCGTAATGTGTATACAATGAAAATATGTATCCTTCATTCTTGGTATAATCCAAACAAATGGCGAGCCGGATCCTGCACAAATGTTTTTGATTTTCTAAAGAATATGTATACACATTACAATATGAAACATTTGAAATAGCTGGCAACCTGTCCCATATACAATAGAATGGTTGTCTAGTCATTCTGATGTATGTTATAATAACTGCATCACAATGGCTGCTTACAAGGACGCACTAAAAGACTGAAACTGAAGATAGTTGGCTAACATAACCCTTTGCAAAAATTCAATAAACTCCTAAGCTCATCTCAAAATTTCAATAGGCTAGTAAACATGAAAAAGGTGCATGTTTGTCTGGAGAAGTGAGTGAAACATGACTAATTGAATATAGAAGAAGATTGTGCATTCTATGTTTACTCATCCTCCACCTTGACTGTCAGAAGAAAGATGTGCACCCAAAACACATAGATCACTATCTAAGACTATCTCCAACAAGTGACTCAAAAGGAGACCCAAACCCAAAATGGGTCTTTCATGGCACTATTTCAGCCTCCAACAGAGTACCCATACCCAAACCCAAAATGGGTTTTTAGGGGAGAGAGAACCTAAAAATGGGTATCCTCTCTCCTGGTAACCCATTCGCAGAAAGGATTCTCTTTTGGGTCTTCTGTTGGAGAAGAAAGTTTATGGGTCGCAGACTTTTTTACTGTAGGCAACCTAAAGTAGTAAATGAGTCTCCGATTTAGGTCTCCATTGTTGGAGATAGTCTAATAGATGTGAAGCGTAATAGTGTAACAGAAATTTCAAATGAAGAGGGTAAGAAACAATCTTCTAAGAACAAAGTAGCTAACTTGCGTGAACACTGATCACTGCTGGGTTACTCGATTTTCTATAATTACATTCAAAGACAGAATTACTAAAGTTACTAAAACAACTATAAATTTTCCGTGCAGACTTTTCCCACTCAACATAAACCAGGGCCTTGGATTTGTGCGTGTCTCATGAAACCACTTTCCAATTAACTAAAATAGGACCATCTACATGTATCAAGCATCCTTTCTCCCCTTTGTTATCATCAACATATGGTTTGTTTTTAGCAATCATGAAGTGATTAGCCTGGTGCACCGAATGTGGGCAACCATGAAACCAAGCACTTGTTTGCAGTACAAGGAATGATTGTTAGCATCTTATGGCCAGTTTCAGGGAGCAAATAGGAGCTGTCAGAACCAAAAATACAGAACTATCAGTCATCAACTCAAGCTTTTCACAAGGAATGGCTCTGTCCAATCCAACATATAGCACAATCGATTATGTCACCTGGCTGGCTTGGCTAGTAGTGATCCCCAATATCACCTCTACCATTGATGATCTTTTGCAGTACAATTTACGGCAATGGTGACAGATGGGGAGACAGGAGATAACTACTATGATAGTGTATACAAGTAAGATTACTTTTCGATTTTGTGCAAGCTTGGGAACGATGAATAGAGGATTGCGCGTTGGCAAGTTGACTTGTTCGTAGATATTGTTTTACTTGAGCGTTGCAGCTACTACGCAGCTCAGATGGTGCCCAGGCACCAGGGACGGGCAAGTACAGGACATGGTCTGTACAGCCGATAATTTTTGCAAAAGATTCGAGGTTATAGCAGGTATAATTCATACATGTACTGTATCTGGCTCAGATCCGATTACATAGCTTAATTTAGGGTTTGGGGTGCTCCGTTTCGGATGGTAGGACGGGAAGAGAAGGGGCGGGCAATACCTGGTAGGTGCTCCGTCGCCGGCAAATGGCCCGGGGAAGATGTGCCGAAGGGCGCCGCTGCTCGCGGAGTCGTCGCCGCCAGGAACGAGAAAGAGGCGGAGAGAGGGGAACGGGAGAAGAAATAGATTTTTCTTTTTATTTTCTGAGAGAGAAGCAGGAAATAGACGAAGGGGTGAGCGTCCAGCAGACAGCAGCCAGCGACCGGTCGGAAGCTAAGAGCCGAACGGAAATAACCGAAGAAAACCTGAAATAAACGAAGTCAAAATTTTCGGTCCTGCTCCGAAACCAGCAAACTAGATTTTTTCCGTCCTCGTTCCTAAATAATCGTCGCTCGAAAATCGTGTTTACCTTATGAACACGCTTTCCAGACGTCACTTATTTAGAGACGGATCGAGTATTTCGATATGAGGTCTAAGAGGATCTATCTATCTGTTCAAAATTTGCCTTAAGAAGAAACTCATGTCATTTCTTTCTACTTAGGCCCCGCAAAAGCAATTCAAGGGATTGAGAATCTCCTCTTTTTCCTGGTTATACCACATTTATATGATACTTAGCAAAGGTGCTCCAGGAGATCTACCGAACCGCCGCGGCTGGTCAGGGATTTGCCGCGCTCCGCCGCTCGCCGGGGATCCTCTCCTACGGCTGGCGTGCACCTCTACTCGTCGGAGATTGGCCCACGAGCTGGTGCTCCGCGGTCCCAGAGGCCACCGCACAAACGCCACATCTCGCTGTCATTCCCTGCCTAGAACCATTGTCGCCGCAGCGGCGTCGAAGAGAGAAAAATAGGAAAGAAAAATGATACGAGAGAATTGATTGGGTGTCAAAATGTGAGCTAGTTTAACATTGTCACTTTGCTAAGAAACTTTGGCAAACCAAAAATTGGCTTTCAACCAATTGAATGCCAAAGTTTATGGGCTTGCCCACATTTTGGTCTGGCAACTTTTGGCCTCCAACAAATCAATCCCTGAAATCTGAATTGCTAGTTAATGATAAACAGAGAAAACAGAGCAAGCCAATTCCTTCCATGTTCCATGTTCGCGTGGCGTGTCCAGGACATGTCTTCTTCCTCTCAACATCACGCATATTTCCCTTCGAATCATGTTGTTCCACATGTCCATGGAGAATATTTGGTTGTAGGTGTTTTACTGCAGAAAATAAAGGAAATTGAAGAAGAATCCACCTCATGGATCCAAGTGACAACCTCTTGACTAATCAGACGCCGCCACATGTGCATCACATAGATTGAGGGGCCCACTAGGGACCAAACCGCCTCAACTCAGTGTGTGCACGTGCAGACAACACTTGGGACCCACTTGTCAGCCACCCTGAAGAAGCACAATCCAAGGGAGGCTAGGGAGGGGTCGGCCGAACCATTGGATCGGCCGAACCGCCTCTGGCTCGTCTCATCTGCTGCTTCCACGTGTTAACTCTTGGTGCTCTACCAAGATCGGTTCTGAGGGGTACCAGGGAATATTCGCTCGAGATGTTGCTTCTTGAAGCCTATAAATAAGAGGGAGGGGGCTCCAAATGAAGACACCCAACTCTTAGGCAATTCACTCTCTTCCATAGGCTCTAGGCTTAGTGGAGTTGGCTAGAGTAGCTCTATTCAGGTTCTAGGTCTCCTTTGAGCTTGGGTAAGGCTATTGTATCTCTTAGTTCTAGGATGACTTTGATCTACTTTGATTATTCATCTTTTCCATACAATGTTTGTCTTGGTTATGATATGTGAGTTGTGTTCATGTTCTTGCTATCATGATATGCTTGGCTTATATGCTAGATTAGTCTTATGCCCTCGCATAGGTAGTAAAGATATGAGTGCCCTCTCTTGTATTAGACTTTGCTCTAGTTCAATTAGAATAAGGTTAGATGTCTTGCATGATCTTCTTGATCAAAGCCATGGTATAGGTTCATTAGCTATTCTTATAATAGCGGCATCGATCCAGTCTCAATAGCACGGAACGGTCGATGTGTTGTGAACAATGCGAGCATGGAGCTCGGGTTGGAATCAACGGTTGATTATGAGTGTTCCCCACGGTTTGGCCGGGGTAGGCCGCGGGTGGTGACAGCCCCGTTGGACCCTCTGAAATCCCCCACATTTGGGTTCCCTGTAGGAGTTCTGAAATGAGTAACAACCTGGTTGTGCTTAAGCAGCGATGGAGGTTATCTCCCCTTGCCTGGATTCTTTGATCTATGTCATGATGATGTATAACTTGTATCTCTAATATGGCCTATGCATGTATGTGAAGTGTTTAGAACCTAGATGCTAACTCTTAGTCCTTTCCCTAGCCTAGATGTCCTTGAGATGAACCCCAGTGTGTGTCACACTACCCATATCATATTATTCTTACCCCTGTCTTTTGTATATGATTCTATCCATGCTATTTCTATATTCATGATCGCAACAATAATCTTTTACCAACCCCACTTGGAAAATACGATACCCTTGGGAATACTCATGGGTGAAATGCTACAATGGTATATCCGTGCGCTTGCGGATTCTTTCACAACTGTTAGATTACCACTCGGTATTTCTAGCGGTACTCCTAGGCAACTAGTAGTGACGTTAGAAAGTGTCAACAGACATTTCTGGCGCCGTTGCCGGGGAAGGCACTGGTTAAAAGAATTACTTTGCACATGTCTATATGCATAGATGGTAGATCTTTACTCAGACAGGCTAATGTTACATATGTCTTCTTTATCTTTGATACTGAAGACAGGTAGTGTATGATTCGTTTCGAGTTAACAACAAATTTCATTGAAGATCCCGAATCATTGGTGAGAAGGGTGCGATCTTGCGTCGTTCCTCCTCAGATTACTCTTTCGCCAACCGAACCGGCTTCTTTTGTGCCATCCACATCAACTCCTATGGTTCAAAAGACCCTCAACGAGTACTCGGCTTCCTCTACTGCCCAGGTGCCGCGAGGCCCTACTGTGGATGTTGGGAACGGAAACTTTGAGATCAAGACAGGCTTAATCATGATGGTACAGGCCAGCCCATTCTGCGGCAAGGCCAATGAAGATGCAAGCGCCCATCTGCAACAGTTTCAGGAGCTGTGCAATACCTTCACTATAAGAGGAGTAAGTGAAGACTCTATCCGTCTTCGCCTGTTTCCGTTCCCTCTGCTTGGGAGAGCAAAGCAATGGTTCTATTCGAACCGGGAGAAGATTGGTACGTGGGAAAATTGTGTCGCTGCATTCCTCGCGAAGTTATTTCCGTTGGGCAAAACCAATGCCCTGCGAGGAAGGATTTCAAGTTTTCAGCAAGCAGCATCGGAATCTATTCCCGAGGCATGGGAAAGGCTTCAGGAGTAAATCCTGTTCTGTCCTCACCACGGGATGGGTAACTGGCTTATTCTACAGAGTTTTTACAATGGGTTGACTGCAACATCCCAAGGCCATGTTAATGCCGCTGCTGGAGGTGCTTTCTTCTCACTGACCCCTGGAACTGCTACAACTTTGATTGAGAAGATGGTGACCAATCAAGGATGGAGCGATGAACGACTCCAATCTCGTCAAAGAAGTACGTATACCGTCAAGAAAGCGGATGTGCTTACAGAGAAACTAGACCTCCTCATGAAGAAGGTGGACGATATCACTCAAGAAAAAGCTGCCATGTCCAGCACGATGTTGCCCATGGACTCTCACATGACTTGTGAAGTATGTGGCAATACTGCGCACTCAGGGAATTACTGCCCTGCAACCCAGGAAGACGTGATGTACATGAACGACAATAATAACTTCCGTCCGCTTCCGCATCGGGAGAAAGAACATGACTGACAAGTTCCGGCCTCAAGAGGAGCAATGCTACATGATTAACCCGGACAATGAATGGACTAGGGAGTGGGTAAAACCACAACCCCGTCTATAAGACCAACAACTGCACCTAGCAAGAAGAAAAAGAACAAGAAGGTGTGGAACAAGAAAGATCGATCAACCCCATCCACTTCTCCAGAATGGGGTCACGAGTGGAATTAAAACGCCGGAGAAGAGTCCTGCTTGTTGGACTCTAAAAGGGTAAGCCCTTCGCCGGAAGGTAAATTCGGTAGTTATCTCATATTTACCTTTCCACAATTTGGATTTTCAATCATTTGATTTTCCCCATTGCATATTTGAATTTTTCAAACCACCATTTGCATGCTGGAATTATTTCTGGCCTTTTTCTGTTTTTTCCGAATTTTTGAAAATGATTTCTAGATTTATATTTTTTGAAAAATCTTTTGAGCAAATTTCAGGTGCAACTTTAGTCCACGCATCACGGCATGACGTCATGTAGCCGTTGTTGGGTGAGCTGGAGTAAGGCGGGACCGATGGGCCCGACCGGTGGGTCGGCCGAACCAATGGTTCGGATGAACCCGACCATTGGTCGGTGGGCCCCAGCCGGCTCCCAACAGCTCCTAGCCGTTGGGGCTTGTCTCCCCCATGGTGCACCGGCCCTTTGCTCTATAAATAGAGGCCAAGAGGGGGTGTGTTTCATCCAAATACACTTCCACTCTTTCATCCCCTCTCCACTCTTTGCTCTTGGGTTTTTCATCAGAGTTTTGATCAAGATCAAGCACAAGAAGTCTTTTCTCTCTATCCCCTTGCTACAAGAAGGTTGTTTGGTGTTCACGAGTGTTGGCAAGCATGAAGGGTGCATGCCGGAAGGCTGCCGAATTCATTAGGAAGATGGGGGGATCAAGCTCATCCCGTTCACGGGGTAGCGCTAGCTCCTCTCATCCTTCCGAACCGAATACGGAGCCCATGGCCATGGAGTACGAAGAGGAGCAAGAAGAGCAAGCCGAGTAGCAAGTTCCGGGGGTGTATCCCATTGATGCTCCTTTTATGGACTTGCAAGATGATCGGGAGAGACAAGCCTACGCTCTCCTCAAGGACCGAGACTTCGCCCACACTAGGGACTTCGACTCGGGCCTCTTGGAAAGCATAGGTATGGATTCCGAGTTCATCACCATTTGGCATGCTATTGGTTGGGGAGGTTTCGCGCTTGTTTTCGAGCAAGGCTCTAGGCCTCTCACTCTCCAGTTAATTTGCACTCTTTGGGAGATCGTTGACGGCATTACGTTTCGGTTTTTCGGGACGGTATACCATCTTACTTGGAAATCTTTGAGTAGCGTCATTGGTTTTAACCCTCGTCGTTCTCTTGAGATAGAAAAAGCGTGCAGCAATTTTTCTTGACATAGTTTTTGGGAGGAGATCTCTTGTTTGACCGTCGTTGGCAAACTTACACTTCGGTATAATGACATTCAGAACCCGACTCTTCGCTTGATGCATAAGTGGATCGCCGTCACTCTCTTTCCAAGAAAGGACGTTCGCCCCATGTGCAACGATGAGCTGGTTATTCTATATGCCATGGTGAACAAAATCAAGATTGCTCCCGTTGTCGCTATGGTTAGATAGTGGTTGGAGAATTTCAGGATGACAGGTCCTATTGAGTGTACTTCCTTGATCACGCGGATCATCATGGGAAGCGGAGTTACCATAGGGGGTGATATCCCCTACATTGCTACACCCTGCTCCCTCATCGATGAGAAGTACTTGATCCATGGTCATACACTCAAGTACGGGAAGATGCTGAGAAGCTCTGTTTCCTCCAAGAATTACGTGACATCAGAGCTACACGCCCGGGTATGTGGATGATCTGTGGAGATTTCAACATGATCTACCAGGTGACCGACAAAAATAATTCTTGTCTAAATCGCCAGATGATGAACACTTTCCGTTGCCTCCTCGATGATCTCGAGCTGCAAGAGATTCATCTACATGGTCGCAAATACACTTGGAGCAGCGAGCGGGATAACCCAACGCTTGAGCGCATAGACCGGGTATTTGTCACAGACGACTGGGTGGCCGCCTTCCCAGATCACAATCTTGTTGGATATATGCCCTAGAGCCAATTGGATTGGATCCACTAATGGGCCTACAAAGTGGAAGCCCATTAGCATGGCCCATTAGCACTAGAGGGATTACAACATCTATTAGTCCCGTATTGCTAATGGAGAAAGGGATGAGAGGTCTTCCTCCTCATATATACGCGGGAGGGGCAAAGGGGGGGGGGGCAAGCATCTTGTGCCGCCCAAGCCCTAGCAGCCACTCCCTGGCCCCCGCTCTCTCCTCTCTCGCCGCGCGCGCCCGGGTGCTGGCACACCGACGCTCGGCGTTCCATCCTTGTACGTATAGATACCTCGGAGGTGCTACGCTTGGAGCACTAGGACGAACCGCACGTGCCGCAGGACCAGACAGACGTTCGCAACTTCACGGCACTACTATCTCGACACGCTTCTCTACACGGAGATTGTTCCGCTGCATCTGCGCGTCTAGTGGTAACGATCTGAGATCTATAACTGCAGTTGTTCCTGGTTTCGGGGTACACAGTTTTGTATTATGCTAGCGTAGCCTACCTGATTCCCTTGAGTGGTATCAGAGCCGTAGTTGCTTCGTTATAGGTTCGATTGTGGGCATATGGAGATATGCGTGGTTGTAGATGAGTCTCTGGTCGATTCGTGATCTTTACTGTGATGGTCGTGTAACGCATTGCTCCTACCGGTCGGTTTTTTTCCGCCATCGGAGCTAAGTGATACTCGTAAACCCATGCATGGTGAGATGTAGATCAATTGGATTGGTCGAATCGAACTCAGGTCAATGGCCAAGCGCATGGGATGCGTGGCGGTGAAGATTGGATCTGAAACCGGGCCTGGGAAAGATGCGAAAACAAGGTGTTCGGTAAAACAACCATAACTTTCGCATACTATCTCGGATAGAGACGATTTTTATATGAAAATTCATCTACAGAAAAAGTTACGTCTGGTTCAGACTTCCAATGGCAGTTTCGCTTCATTTAGATTTGTGAATTTTGGCCGGGAAGATGGAGTTTTCTGCGTTTTAAATTTAGACGTCGGAATCGCCTAACTTGTTTTTGCAGAAATTCATGTGATCAGTATGACCCTTATGTGTATGTGATGCATGTATGTAATTGAATCATGACCTGTGTGTCATGAGTGCGGTAATACGGCTGGAGCCATATGTATTGTCAAGTTAATGTAATGGCCTGCGTGCCAACCTGTGATGATCTAAGCGCGATTATGTAATTTATTTACTTGCATGCGTTAGATGTTAGTTCTTGGAGGACTCATCACTGGACGATGGCATGAATGGATCATGGAGATGGAGATCAACATGATGGATCATGAAGATGGAGATTGACATGATGGACAACACAATGGAGATAGAGATCTACCTGTGATAAGGGGCCATACCGTGTCATTATTGTGTGAATGCCGTCCTTAAACGTTCTGCATTTGTTTACATGCGACGAATGACGTTATTTAGCATGCGACGATAAAAGTAGAATGATCCCTCAGTAGCATTTGAGTTTATGTGCCCTCCTAAACCTTGCCCCATCATGTCTTGTACAATCAGTGGTGGGTCTATAAAATTAGGGTGTTACTGATTTTCCTCGACTAGATGGGTTTGTATCAGGATACTACTCGCACGGGGTTTGGTTATCTTGAACAAGGTCATCTTAACAGTTAAGGACCTTGGGGCACAAAGGTTGGACGCTGAGACATAGAGATGTCACCCAACAACAGGAGTCATATGAGATATGATTAGCAAAGAGTTGCTTACCGATCTACCATGTCTTCTAGCGGTGATGCTAGAGCTCACTAGTCGACTTGTTAGTTGTGGATCCTGAATCACTAGTAATCAATCGAGGGATATTGATTTTAGTGGGAGTAGATTCAGTTAAATGGTTAATTTAATTTACTCCGTCATGGATACATTGTCTTAGTATTTTGCTTTATCGTTTGTTGTAGATCAATGGCACGTAATAGCAGACCGTTTACTTTGCGATAGATCCTTGAGAAGGATAAGTTGAATGGAACAAACTATGTGGATTGGATCCACAACCAGAGAATTGTTCTCAAGGTAGAGAAAAAGGAAAAAGTTCTAGACACCCCATTACCAGATAAGCCTACTGAAGATGCAACACTTACTGCGAAACAAACTTGCAAGAAAGCATGTGATGCTAATCTTGAAGTGAGTTGTCTAAGTAAGTTGTGTGGCATGCTTGAAACAACAGAGGCTGACATTAAGAAAGGCACTAGTAGTAGCCATGTGCTGGCGATCCAGAACAAGCCTACCTTTGAGAAGGGTAATTCTTGGAAGAAGAAGGGCAAGGCTAAAGATGGGATCTCCAAGCCAAACATAACGCCCAAGGCTAAAGCTGGACTAGCTACAGATAATAAGTCCTTTCACTATCATGAATTTGGTCACTGGAAAAAAACTGCAAGTTGTACTTGGCTTCTTTAAAAAAGAACCAGGGAAGTAAGGGTACTTCCACTTCAAGTACACTTCATGTTTATGTTACAGACATTTTCCTCGCTGACTCTTATATAAATTCTTGGGTATTTGATACCGGATCGGTTGCTCATATTTGCAATTCGATGCAAGGAATGATAAGAAGTAGAAGCGTGGAACGAGGGGAAGTTGATTTCTGCGTTGGCAACAATGCAAGAGTTGCTGCGCTGACCATCGGGACAATGCAACTTCACCACCCATCTAGATTTATTATGGAATTAAATAATTGTTATTATGTTCCTAGTTTAAGTCGAAACATTGTGTCTCCTTCATATTTGATGAAGGATGGTTATTCATTTGCGAGAGAAAACAATGGTTGTGTGATCTCTAAGAATGACATGTTTGTGGCTTTTGCATCCATTGTGAATGGTTTGTTTATTCTAAATCTTGATGATGCATCGATCTGTAATGTAAGTGCTAAAAGGCCTCGGCCTAATGATTTAAGTCCGACCTACATGTGGCATTGTCGTTTGGGTCATATAAGCGAGAAGCGCATGAAAAGGTTCCATTCAGATCGGCTTTTAACTTCGTTTGATTTTGAATCATACGAGACATGCGAAGCTTGTTTGCTAGGCAGATGACCAAGACGCCATTCACAGGTTTTCCTGAGAGGGCGCATGACTTATTGGAACTCATACATATGGATGTGTGTGGACTAATGAGCACGACAGCTAGAGGTGGATTCCAATACTTCATTACATTCACTAATGATTTTAGTAGATATGGCTATGTCTACTTAATGAAACATAAGTCAGAAACATTTGAAAAGTTCAAGGAGTTTCAGAATGAAGTGGAAAATCAACGTGGCAAGAAAATTAAGGCTTTACGATCTGATCGTGGAGGCGAGTATTTGAGCCACGAGTTTAGCAGTCATCTAAAGAGTTGCGGAATTGTTCCACAACTGATGCCGCCTGGAACGCCTCAGAGAAACAGCGTGTCTGAGCGACGTAATCGAACCTTGTTGGACATGGTACGATCAATGATGAGCCAGTCAGACCTACTGTTATCGTTTTGGGGATACGCTCTAGAAACAGCAGCTTTCACACTTAATAGGGTACCGTCCAAGTCCGTAGATAAGACACCATATGAGATATGGACTGGCAAGACTCCCAGTTTGTCTTTTCTAAAAATTTAGGGTTGTGAGGTATTTGTCAAGAGACTTCAGTCAGACAAGCTTACACCCAAATCGGACAAGTGCATATTCGTGGAATATCCAAAGGAAACTATTGGGTATTATTTCTACAACCGATCAGAGGGCAAAGTGTTTGTCGCTCGAAACGGTGTTTTCTTGGAGAAAGAGTTTCTCAAAAGCGAGAAAAGTAGACAAAAGGTATTTCTTGAAGAAATTCGAGATGAGCCTATGAGGCAAGACTCTACGAGTGATGCTAATGTAGCAGAACCAGTGAAGACACCGGTGGTAAGAGAAGAACCACCACAACCACGAAAGTCCGAAAGGCCACGTCGCGCAACTGATAGAATGAATCTCCTAATTACGGGAGAGCGCGACATATTGTTGATGGAAAACGATGAGCCTAGGACATATGCGGAAGCAATGATGGACCCAGATTCTAAGAAATGACAAAGTGTCATGAGATCCGAGATAGATTCCATGGGACACAATAAAGTTTGCAACTTGGTTGATCCGCCTGAGGGTGTTAGACCCATCGAGTGCAAATGGATCTTTAAAAAAAAGAGAGATATGGACGGAAATGTTCACGTCTATAAAGCACAGCTTGTTGCAAAAGGTTTTCGACAAGTTCAAGGAGTTGACTATGACGAGACATTTTCTCCAGTAGAGATGCTTAAATCTATTCGGATCATTCTAGCAATAGCTGCGTATTTCGATTATGAGATATGGCAGATGGATGTCAAAACAGCTTTCCTAAATGGAAACCTTGATGAGGACGTGTGTATGATACAACCCGAAGGTTTTATCGATCCAACCAATGCTGGAAAAATATGAAAGCTTCAGAAGTCCATTTATGGATTAAAGCAGACATCTCGGAGTTGGAATATTCGTTTTGATGATGTAGTCAAAGGGTTTGGTTTTCATCAAAATGTAGAAGAGGCTTGTGTTTACAAGAAAGAAAGTGGGAGCTCTGTAGTATTTCTGATCTTGTATGTGGATGACATATTTTGATTGGGAATGACATTCCTATGCTAGAATCCGTAAAGACTTCACTGAAAAATAGTTTTTCTATGAAAGACTTAGGAGAAGCAGCATATGTTCTGGGCATAAAGATCTATAGAGATAGATCGAGGAGGCTTATAGGATTAAGCCAAGATACTTATATTGAGAAGGTGCTGAAATGGTTTAGCATGGAGCAATCCAAGAAGGGGTTCTTACCTATGTCACATGGTGTACACCTCAGCAAGAATCAGCGTCCTCAGACAGCTGATGAGCGAGAGCGCATGAATAAGATACTGTATGCTTCGGCAATTGGGTCTATCATGTATGCCATGATAAGTACTCGTCCAGATTTCTCATTTGCTCTAAGTATGACGAGCAGACACTAGTCTGATCCGGGTGAGAGTCACTGGACAACGGTGAAAAGTATTCTTAAGTACTTTAGAAGGACTAAAGATATGTTCCTAGTCTATGGAGGTGAGGAGAAGCTCGTTGTAAATGGTTACACCGATGCTAGCTTCCAAACTGATCCAGATGATTCACAGTCTCAATCAGGATTTGTATTTACTTTAAATGGTGGTGCTGTGAGTTGAAAGAGTTCAAAGCAGGAGACCGTGGCCGATTCTACAACAGAAGCCGAGTACATCGTAGCTTCTGAAGCTGCAAAGGAAGGTGTTTGGATGAGGAAATTTCTCATTGGGCTTGGTGTGTTTCCGAGTGCGTCTGGCCCATTGAACCTCTATTGCGACAACAATGGGGCTATTGCGCAGGCTAGGGAGCCAAGGAATCACTCGAAAAACAAACAGTACTGCGGAAGTTTCACCTCATTCGGGAGATCGTTAGACGAGGTGATATCAAGATATGCAAAATACATACGGATCTGAATGTTGCTGATCCTTTGACAAAGGCTCTTCGCAGTCTAAGCATGAGGCGCACATGAGAGCTATGGGTATTAGATATCTTCTAGATTAGCTCTAGTGCAAGTGGGAGTCATATTTTGTTGTATCCATGATAAAGCACTAAGTGTTCATTGAATATCCATGAAAGGCAACTTGTATTGATTGACAATTATGTGAATTGTTTGTGAAACTCTTTACTTGTATGGTTATTCTAAAGTTATCCCTGGTCGGAGTTCATGCTAGAACACACATGAACATTAGACTAGCACATGTATTAGTTGATGACTATGTTTCACAAGTCATGAACATGGAGATGTAAAACTAATAATGTGGGCACATGTATGACATGGGCTGGATTGACCCAACGTGAGATATTGTAATATTGTTCTCTGTTTCACAACGTGTATGCTTTGTCCTAAGACCTGAGATTGCCGCATGTACTCAAGATGTGAATTGACTTACTTAGGGGCTATCAAATGCTACGCCGTAATTGGGTAGTTATAAAGGTAGTTTTCGGGTTTGTCACGAAGCATGCTGTGAGACATGGTCAATTGTTGGCACTCCTTAGCGTCACGTTTTAACAACGCTCAAGAGCGCGTAGATATATGTCGTTGTATGCAAAATTAATTCTGCAAGCGCACAGAATATATCTCGTTGTAGCACTTCACCGTGGGTGTAACCCCAGGGTATCGTATTTATATTTCCGTAGGGAAGCAGATGGTTAAAGTGTATTGAAGAATGAAATGATATATCTTGCCAGAAATATCAAGCCACAAACCCAGGGGCACAAACTCTAAGTTTGGGTTGATAATGGTCAAGTTAATGACCGGATAGAAGGTCTGAAAGACCAGCGACACACAGAGCACCTATTTCTAAAGAAAAGGAAAGACGTTGGGAGAGACCGGACCTAGACTCTTTCTAACTCAGAGCAAAAGGCACTCTAGCCTAAGCCTAGACCCTAGCTCAGATACCGGGAACAGAGCTCGCTTCGACGGCTAGAACGGGAGAACCTCAGAACGGGGTGAGAGAGGGGGTTCTCCGGGCTCAGCACTACTGTTATGAATACACCCGAACGTGGTGGACTACGAAGGACGGACAGGGCTGTCACCACCTGCCACCTACCACTGCTGTACCGTGGGGTGCAACACACTTCCTAGTTAATCAACAAGCCAGACACCACGTCTGCACTCGATGATTAAGATTTCTCTTGAGGCCTGTCAAGAGAAATCCCCGTCTTCCCTAAGGCGTCTTACGGCCCGGTCAAGGCGAGCAAACCCGCGAGATAAAACCCGGTAGAGCTAAACTAAACTCTACACTAAAACTAAAGGGGATAGGACTTTGCTCTAAAGAGAGCAAGATCTTTACTCTTAAAGAAGAGCAAGAGAGAAATATAAAAGATAACTTAAGCTCTGAAATAAGAAAGTAATTGTATAAATAAACTCTTCAAAAGAAGGAAAGGATACAAGAGCTTTACCAGAACTCCGAAGACTCCGAAGATCCGAGCTAAGCTCGACTCGACTCTACTCCCAACTCTAATCCTAATCTAAGAAATGAAAAAGATACTAGAGCTCCCTTCAAGTAAAGACTTGAGATATGTGGTGTGTGTCTTCCCAAGGTGAATGAGCTTCCTTTTATAGCCTCCAGGGGGTGGATGTCAGCGTCATTAGCACGCCAAGGCTCTACTTAGGCTTCACGCGAAGGAGGAGACGTGGCGGCCACAGAGGGAGGCCGGCCGGCCTGGCCCTGGTGCCACTTGGCACCGTCCTCTGCAGGAACGGACCTGATGCTCTCCCAAGGTTGGTAACGGTTGCATTTAGTTGAAGCTTGTCCGAGAATCCTAGGATGTGGGCCCTTCAATCCATGTGCTTTCACCTCTAGGCCTTCCGGGTCCTTGGATAAAACCGACGTTGTTTGCATGGTGCTTGATCATCCTGGGCACTTGGCATGGCTTGTGGATCAATGACGTGGCCAGACCTGGCCAGGGGAGGCCGGTCGGCCTGGCCTAGGCCGGCCGGCCTGGCTCTGTGCCAGGTTTGGCCCTTGTTTCTCCTGGTTCATCCTGCAAGCACAACTCATCCAAAACTTGTGGAATTTGTCAGTAAAAATACTTTTATGTATGGAATATGGTATGATCATCCTCGTTTTACCGAAATGTTGACGGTCACTACGAGGTTATAATGGCCGTCAACACACCCCCAAGCTTAGACTCTTGCTCGTCCTCGAGCAAGGCTAAAACTCTAGGTTCGGTAGGTCAGGAGTTGCTTCAATGTTTATACTCTTAAAGTACTCTATGCTTAAGCCAAAACTCAACAAATCACTTGAATAAGTTGGCATAAAAGAGAACTCATACCATGGTTCCACGTGGGGCTGCATTGATTCACGTTTTGGGCTATTGAGAGCTTGAACGGTCATCTCTAAAGTATTTCCGGCAACTTTTCAGGTTCCATCTCGGAGATATGAATTTTTCAAAAGATGGTTGATTCATTCCCCGATGGTACTCTCGAATCACTCAAGGTGTTTTAATCCTCACTCTTGGTCGGGATTGACCAATGTTTCCCTATACTAAGGCTGAAGTGGAGTTGTAGGTAGGGTAAGAGTGGCATACCTTGGTTACTTCTGTTGTCGAGTCGAAGAGTGGTCCGCGAGCGATGGTACTCGTCAAATTCTGGTCTTTGGAATTCATGGGGTTTGAATGGAAAGGGAAAAGGTGTAATGTTCAAAGGTCTTTGGACTCCTTATTGTTTCTCTCTCATATTTTTGAGATGTTTCTTCTTCTTCTCTCTCTTTTTTTTCAGATGGAGCATTTGTCTCCATTTTTTTTTTCGAATACATCTCTTCTCTCACTTTGGTAACAGAGAGGGATTCAGCTTTGTATGGAGTAGTTGAGGACCTTTTGGGGTGAGCTTTGTGATGAGGTGAGTGTATGTCATCGACGGTGGACGTCAACCCCGGAGTGGGACTTTGACTAGTCGGACATTTTGAGGCTGAGGTGGATGGGAAGACCGGTAAATGTCAAGTACCTTCTGCAAGCGGACTTCACCATTCGACAAGACTCAAAGCAACTCAAGCTCAAGATAGCATATGGTAGTTTCAACAAATGTATAACTATTTAGGCTCTGGATAGGACATTTAAACCATCGAGGAAGATTCACCATGTAACATTTTGTAAAAACTTCCGAGAGGTTCCTTACTAAGCATGCAGTTATACCTCGAAACAAACCATATCAAAACTCACAATAACTTAAACAATGAACAAGTGCTCTTGCTCCCACAGTTTTATCATGGCGGATCCTTAAATGCCAACGAACTCAAATACTCAAGAGTTAAGGGTTAAGTACGAGGCACTTAGAAGGCATAAACAGAGCAACTATTCATCATTCCAGAGGTTCTCAACCATAGTTCCATACATAAAGACATCTTTTGGAGCTTTTATTTTATTTTTTTTCTCTTTTTTTATTTATTTTATTTATTTATTATTTCATCATGGCACGACAAGGCAAAGGCAAGGCAAAGGCATCGGTAAGGCAACGGCAACGGCAAGGCAACGGTAAGGCAAACGGCAACGGCAAGGCAAACGGCAATGGCAAAGGCGACGGCAAGGCAAAGGCGACGGCTTTCGACATACCTGAGACTCCCCCAAGCTTCGATGAAGCTCACTGGTAGTACTGGTCGGGGTCGTAGTGCATGTAGTTGAAGAAGTCGTGCATGTCGGTCTGGATGGATGTGGTCATCCCCCAGTTCTGCTACGTGAGATCAGTGTTGTGTGCAACTGGCGGAGGCGGATGGTCCGACTTGCGGGCCGTAGCCTGCTGTTCCTTGGTGGTAGTCGAATGCTTCCTCAAAGTTCATGTTGGCCATGGGGTTCTACTGGTAGTCGTACTCGGGCTGCTGCTGGTAGCGGTACTCGGGCTGTGGCGCGGTAGAAGTTCCGGCTTCGTCATCATGCCTGGCCCGCCCGCCACGTGTTGCAGGGCCTGCAACACTGTGGCGAGCGGGTTCCCTCCTTCTGAGCTGCATTGTCGGTGATATTATCTCCGGCAGTCTTCCACGGGGTAGCCCACGGAAGTGATTTGTAATGCAGGGAAGATCGCAAAGATCGGAAGCAAGATGGTTAGGATGGACAGACACAGGGGTTTATACAGGTTCGGGCCGTCGACTCGACGTAATACCCTACGTCCTGTTTTGGGGTGTTGTATTGCGTGTTGAGTTGTTGTCTGATGTGTTCAGATGTTGTCTCCTGTTTTGGAGGGGGTCCCTTCCCGCCTTATATATCGGGGGGCAGGGTTACAAGTCGGTTTGTAGCTGATCCTATCTCTAAGGATCCTTTCCTTCTTTACAATAACTCCTATTTCAACTAGGACTCCTCCTTCTAGATCCTTCCTTCGTGCGCCGACTTGTCCCGCACGTCATCAGATCCAGAACGGTGGGCTGGGCCGCCCCCTTTTGGTGGGCCGCCAGGCTTGCTCGTGAGGTACCCGGGTACTATATCCCCCACAGTAGCCCCCGAGCACTTTTTGGCCGATTGCTGGCTGTAATTGATCTGTCTTTTCTTGCATGATCCGAGTGCTCTCAAGTTGTCTAAGACCTCATCCGAGTGATTTCGAAGAAGATCCGAGTGGTTTCGAGGAAAATCCGAGTGCTTGCTCAGACGTTCCTGAAAACGATTCTTCAATTGTAGCCATAGTGAGGGGAAGAAGTACTCTTTTTCACGACGCGACAGCGAAGTGAATACACTTAGCCCCTGAGCCTTGGGCAATTTTAGTATGAATTTGGCCAAGGGTCTTCAACTTTTCTCCATCGAAATCTTGATCTTCAATGGTGTGCACCTCCAGGTGCACCCATTGGGTGTAGCCCCCGACCCTTGAGTAGAATAGAATATTCTGGTCGAGGGTCAAAAATAAAATATTGTAAATATCTTTTTGAACTTAATCCATCAATGGTGTGCACCTCCAAGTGCACCCATTGGGTGTAGCCCCCGAGTCTTGATTCGACTCGGCACGATCGTGTCAAGACTCTGAAAGCCGTGGATCCTAACTGATTTTTTCAGCCCCCATGCCTCTGGGCATGGATTTCGGATAATTTTCTCCTTCTGGGGCTTTTTTGTTTCCCCTTTTCTAAGGAATCTTTTCTCAAGTTCTTTGAACTCGGCGTGACTCCCAGATCGTGTCCCACGACCCAGCTTGACCATATGGTAAGCCACCTTCTCACAAGATTTATACTTGTCAGCACTTGACCCAGATTTCTGAGCGAATTTAGCGATAGTATCGCATGCCTTACGTAAAAATCAATTGCAAGGTTGCAATATAAATTGCAAAAATAAGCCTGGCCGTCGACTAATTTTAGCCTCACGACCGAGTGGTTTATGCCCCTGAACACTAGCTCAGGAACCCACATATTTGTTAATTTGACAGAACCGAAAGGTCGTGCCATATTTCAGCCCATTTAGGCCCATCAATCCTGTAAAGCCCATTGTTGCCGTTTGTGTGTTCAATTCCACCCATTGGATGTAATCTCAATGAAGAACTGCACCCAACTTTGATATGCAGGGTCGAGCTGCTTATGTATCAATCACGTTGTCATTGAGACTGACGAGGCTGGCCCTTCTAGTGGTGGCGATCCTGCAAATTAATTTTTGTAGATTATCTGTAGTATTGGTAATAGAAGTACTCTTGAACAATGTTTAATCCTTTGTTATTGTATATAAGTTTTTATGGAACTACTACTCCCTTTCTTTCTGCGCTGGCCTTAATTTCTGAGTGGTTGACCTGTTACGGAGTAGATTAGCCTCGTTGGTCTCAGTCACATGCCGCAGAGTCTTTGTCGTGCGTGTAGAGCTTTGACTTGGCGAGTACTTTCCCCCACGATTTAAAGTTTGTTCCACTCATACTTTATGTGCGTGACGCGAAAGAGGAAATTCGAGTAGTAGATATAATGTAGATAGGAGATGAAATCAACTTTGTTGACAACTTAGATGATATTTATGAATCTGCCGAGTCGAAACTGGGGATGATTATCCATAGAAACCACTCGACGAGGATTATTAAAAAATATCTTGAAGAGATAAGAGATTAATACATAACTTAACCGAGTCGTTGGTTGGTGAGCTTCTGCTGGCGCTTCGTCTCAAAACCTTCCGGTCCTCCGTAGATCATACGGACCACTCGGTCGGCCTCATTGCTTATCGAGCATGCGTTGGAAATCTTCTGCAGTTATCCGGCCTCTGGGCCGGTCCAGAGTGGCGACCATATCGCCCTCGCTCTTCTTTTTGCGGGGGTGACTGTCGCTGCGACGATGATCATCGCGTCGTTCTTCGTCCTCGCGGCGGTCGCGCTTGCGGGTTGTCTTGTTCTCTTCCTCCCAACGATTCTTGAGCTCGCTGAGTTGTTCCTTCTCCGCGATCTCCGCGTCCGCCCACGTGCTAGCGACCCGGAACATGTCATTGACAGTCGCGGGTGGCTTCCGAGTCCACTTGTGGATCAGTCTTCCATCGGAGATGCCGTTCTGGAAGGCGGTCATCACCTCCTGATCCGTCACGTCCGTAATGGAGTTGCGCTTCTCCGAGAACCTGCGCACGAAGTCATGCAGGGTCTCGTTCTTGCGCTGTCGTATCTGGCCGAGGAGCCGCTTGCTCCCGGGCCTCTCCCAGGTTCCGAGATAGTTACCGACGAAGAGTGCGGTAAGCTGATCCCAGTTGTCGATGGCGTCCTGCGGGATCCCTGCCAGCCAGTTGCGGCAGTCCTTGGTGAGCATGATGGGAAGGTAGTTCGCCATCACGTCCTCGTCACCGCCGGCCGCTTGTACGGCGATGTAGTAGATCTGAAGCCATTGAGATGGATCAGACTTTCCATCGTACTTGTCGATATCCGACAGCTTGAAGCCTCTGGGCCATGTTACGCTCCTCAGGCGCTCGGTGAACGACTGGAATCCGCCGATCCGACCTCTAGGGCGGGAACCGCTCGGACCCGATCCGTCCGTTGTACTTGGGGGAGTGCTATCCCTCCTGCGATCCCGGTTCCTGGGCGGGGAACGGGTCCTCCGATAGTTCCGAGTCCTGGGCGGAGTTCGGTCCCGTCGGTACGTTCTGCTGCACAGTGGAGTTCGCTCCCTTGGCGAAGTCGGTCGCCTGAGTGGTGGAAGCGCTCGTCCTCGTGGCGGAGTGCGACCGCCGTCGTTGCCGCGCCCTGGACTACCGGAGGGGTCAGAGTAGTCTGACTCCGTCGAGTAGCCACTCCTGTTGGAGTTACGACGGGGATTTCCATGATCCCGATCGTATTCTTCGCGCCGTCGGATTTCCTTACGATGGCACTCCTCGGTGCTGTTGCGGATGACATCCCTCGCGTCTCGATCTCTGTTGATCGTGGTGCGAAGGTCTTCATCACGATCCGATCCACCGCTGGCCCGGTGTCGAGACGGACCGGGCTCAGTAGCGACCGTGGTTGCTCTGCCCTGCATCTGGTGAACCTGAACGGAGGCGGCCTGCACGAGAGCCCTTTCCTTTTCCAGGCCTGGAGTGCTGGGTGGCAGCCGACTGATTTCCTCGTTGATGGTGACGAGGTTCTGGACTGGCGTCTCGTAGACGTCGTATCCGTTGAACTCGAACATGCCGTCGCGCATCAAGTTCCGGGTGCTCCTCCTGTCGTGCCGATCCCGTTGGCGATGATGATCTTCAGAGCGTGGTTCCTGGAGTCGAGCAGTGCCAGATCCTGACGCGGTGGCTCCGTGTGGTCGTGCGGCTCTGCGAGTCGCCCGACTGGCGTTGCGTCCTCGACGCTGGTCCCTGGCTTCAGTCGTCTCCTCAGCTGGAGTGACCTCGTCTTCTGAGACAGGGTTGGGTGGCGTCGCTGGCGCCACCATATAGCAGTATGACCCGACTCCTTCTTGCGCGGGGTAGTCTTCCTCGGACTCGGAGAAGTCGGATGTGGGCGTATAACGCTCCAAGCTACTCGGAGTTAGTTCTCCGAGTGATCCTAGCAGTTCCGGCTCTGTAGAGGCATCGGACACTGTGTATCCTTCCGGCAGATCGTCCAGGATTGAGGGTCCCTGTAGATCTAACTCGTAGGAGTCGCTCCCAGAGAAGTAATCATCCGCCTGGACGATGTCCTTCATCTTCTGTTTCTGAGCAAGCGTGCAAAAGCCAGGGGTCTGGACAGTAATGACCTCAGGGCTCTGGACGCGAGTTGGTTGAGCATTTACGCTCTGCGATGACTCGGCGACGCGACTCTCAGGAGCCGGATCAGAACCGAGTGATTGTAGATCTGTTCCCGACTGGTTGGGCCTCGCGTTCTGCGATGGACTCAGCGGGGTAGAACCGGCACGATCAGATGCGATCGGACCGGATTGGGCCGTGATGGCCGAAGTTGGCGCCAGAGAGGAGACCTCCGTGGCGACCGTAGCTCCTGCCGCTTGGGCATCCAAGGCGGCGGTGATGACGTCCCCGAACTGGATCTCGACTTCGTCGACGTCCGGGAGGTTGCAGCTGTCCAAGATCTTGACGCGATCCATCGAGCTTACCAGATTGATCTCGGCGATATCCCCTACCTGGCGCGCCACTGTCGGTGATATTATCTCCGGCAGTCTTCCACGGGGTAGCCCACGGAAGTGATTTGTAATGCAGGGAAGATCGCAAAGATCGGAAGCAAGATGGTTAGGATGGACAGACACAGGGGTTTATACAGGTTCGGGCCGTCGACTCGACGTAATACCCTACGTCCTGTTTTGGGGTGTTGTATTGCGTGTTGAGTTGTTGTCTGATGTGTTCAGATGTTGTCTCCTGTTTTGGAGGGGGTCCCTGCCCGCCTTATATATCGGGGGGCAGGGTTACAAGTCGGTTTGTAGCTGATCCTATCTCTAAGGATCCTTTACTTCTTTACAATAACTCCTATTTCAACTAGGACTCCTCCTTCTAGATCCTTCCTTCGTGCGCCGACTTGTCCCGCACGTCATCAGATCCAGAACGGTGGGCTGGGCCGCCCCCTTTTGGTGGGCTGCCAGGCTTGCTCGTGAGGTACCCGGGTACTATATCCCCCACATGCATGGTTAGACTTCTCGCTGATCTCAGCGACAAAGCTGGGCATGGAAGCTCAACTTCATCGATGAAACCAGGATAGCACATGAAAAGAGTATGGCCAGGGCCCTCGTGCATCAAGTGACCCTGGATGAAATGGTCTAAACCAATGCAGTACTGATATTCTTGTGTAGTTGGAAGGAAGGTGACTTGAGCGCCCTGCAAAGCTCCAACATGGTTGGCGATGCGTGTGACTAGCGAGGTTATGTCAATTGTGGCTCGGCCACTGACTAACCTCTGCCAGTTCTCAAGCATGCTCATGACCGGAGAAAAGCGAATTTTCTTGACCATGGCATACAGGCACTCTAAATCAGGCAAAAGGCAAAGACGCAAATCAGCGCGCGGGTGGACCACCATAGCGATCCACTTCGCCAAGAAACGAAGAGTGGGGTTGTGGATAGCGGTAATGCTATTTTTCCCCGAGGATGGCTCCCCTGTGATGCTATCCCACCATGCGGCACGGTTGCACCGGTGGTTAGTCACCAACAGGTTGGCATCAATGATGCATCTCTTGTTGAAACCAAGAGCCTCACTGAGTTGTTTCGGGGTCAAAACAAAATCCTCGTTGAAAAATCGAAAGCAAATGTTTGTCTCGTTGGGACGAACTTCGAATTTCAAACTCATCAAAAACTCCATAGTAAGGAAGTGCGAACCTGTTTCCGTGACGGGGTAGAAGTTTTGCCATCCGGCATTGTTGAACGCCCGTTCCATGTCTCCTTCGAGACCGGTCTTGATCAGCAGCATGGGGTCGAAGTACTTGGCGTGTGTGAAGTAGCGGTCCTGGAGCTGGTCCAGCACCGTTCTCTCGTCTTTGGTCCGAGCAACGATGTGCTCGACCCGAGTCATGATCCTGATGCGGAGCCTGTTCCTTGGCAACTCCTCCTCCTGGGACTCTGTGTCGTGTCGAGTTGAGTCGACAGACATAGTATCCCGGGAAGTAGAGGATCCCCGAGAGCGGCGAGAGCTCGAAGAGGTGAGCTTGGTGACGACTCCACGTGCCTTAGTCCACATGATTCCTGCAAAAGATTAGTCTAACAATACCCGAAGGAAATCAAGGGTTAGACAGTCAGATGTTAGGCGTTCTTGTGGGAGATTAATCACCACAACTCGGTTAGTCGTTCTTGTGGTGTAAGAACCACCACAAACGTTCTCGTTCAACCGGCAGGGGTTTGTTCTCACAAGGATTCAATAATGGATTTTAGCAGAATTTCCTTGTGGTTTAAACTCTAACCTTACTTAGAGAATTTCGAAATTTAAGCGAGGGAGAAGGGAATTGAGCAGGATGCACGCATACCTGTGCTTGGGGCGTCTTCCTTCAGAGCTGGGCACTGGTATTTATAGAGGCGTAGCAGGGGGAGGCCGGCCGGCCTGAGGCAGGCCGATCGGCCTGCACATGGCGCCGGTCGTGCCCATCCCGTGCGTCGGTGGTCACTGCCCTGCGCTGGGTGCTCTGGTAGGTGAGGATGGGACAGCAACGGTGCTTGGAGGCCGGCCGGCCTGGCTGGGGCTGTTCGGCCTGGTGTTGTGTACAATTTCCTCCATCCTCTCGTGTCGTGTCCTCCCACATGCTCTTGTTCCTTGCTTGCTATGATCTGGCCAGTGGAATTGACAAGTGGGGCCGGCCGGCCTAGGTGGGGCCGGCCGGCCTGAAGTTTGGCCAAATTTTTTTTATCTGCTTCCTAATGCATAATTGAAATATAAATGCAAGCTTCGAAAATTTAAGCATGCTGTGATGAATGAAAAGAATTGAAATGCAAAACCTATTCTATATGCAATGCAAAGATACGTACCATATACCTTATGGCGAGGGCTCGAGTTTTTCGTCCTGAGCGGAACTCTCCGAATCCTTGTTCGGGACTGCTTTTACCCGCCATTCCTTTTGGACTGGACGAGACTTGGATTCAACCTCCTTGTCGCGCTTTGCTTGCTCCTCCAGCGCTTTGGTTCTCGATATTCTTCGCCGTGCATGATAGCGATCATGCCTCTTCTTTTCTTTAGCGGCGAAGGCTTCCACCATCTTCATGAGCATTTCTACGCTCGGCATCTTGGACTTTCGGGGCATGACTTCTTCGACCATATTGACTTGATGGGGGATCTCCTTAGGACGAAAAGAGAAACTCTCGGTCCCTCCGTTAATCCTCAGTTGAATGGTCCCACGTCCCACGTCAATGTTTGCATTCGCAGTACTTAAGAACGGTCTCCCAAGAATGAGAGAGTTCGTTGCTCCGGCTTCCATATCCAGGACGATGAAATCCACAGGGATGAACAAATCCCTGATCTTGACCGGAACATTTTCTGTGACTCCATGGGGGTAGCGGATCGATTGATCCGCTAGCTGCAAACACATGGGTGTAGAGACAAGCGATATATGTTTAAGGTGGTCAAAGACTACCTTGGGCATTACGCTGACGCTCGCCCCCAAGTCACATAGGGCGTTGTCGAAGTCATGGCCTCCAATGGAGCATGATATTGTGGGGCAGCCAGGATCTTTCTTCTTAAGGTGGGGCCCGAGTATAGCTGAGCTACATTCCTCGGTCAGCTATACCGTCTCCCTTGTGGGTAGAGTCCGCTTGTTGCTAAGTATATCCTTGATGTACTTGGCATATGTCGGGACCTGCAAAGCATCAAGTAATGGTATGTTGATGTATACCTTCTTGATTACCTCGACGAACTTGTCGAATTGTTCGTCGGCCACGGGTCTTCTCCTCCGTTCTGGGAACGGGAGGAAAGTGGGATCTCGGCTGTAGCTTGAGGCTTGTGGTGCCTCATTCCCCTCCTTTGAGACAGGGCTGGTTTCCTCGTCGTCTTCCTCTTCGGCGGCCATCTCGGTTTGGCTAGCTTCCTTCTGTCGAGTACCTGCATCCTGTGGATTGTGTGGGTCCTGCGTGGACTTGCCAGTCCGCGTGGTCACCGCACTAACATTTTCCTTGAAAGGAACCTCCGGTTGCCCGGGTAACTTCCCCGCATTTGGGTTAGGGCAGGATGCAGCCAGCTGAGCTACTTGAGTTTCAATCATTTTGTTGAAGCTCAGCTGGTTCTTAACAACAGAATTAAAAGCTTCTATCTGGGAGGCCATTGACTCCATAACTTTATCATTAGCAAGAAAATTTCTTGCTAATGCTATCGTTAATCTGTTTTTGGCCATACCAGATGTCCTTTAGCGACGGTTGAAAACCGTTGTTAGAGCCATTACCTTGCTGTTGGCCGAAGGGGAAATTGGGCATGGAATTCCAACCTTGTTGAGGACGGAAGCCTGAATTGTTGGTGTTTCCAATGAAATGGGCTTCTTCTTGTGTCATCGGGCAAGTGTCGCCCGAGTGTCCTGCTTCTCCACATGTTTCACACGTGATTCTCTCCTCCATGATCTGATTCATCTCCTTGCCAGGAGATTCCATCTTCTTCAAGAGGAGGTCCATTTTAGCGGCCAGCATATCAACGGAGTCAATTTGATATACTCCCTTGCGGGGAGCTTGTCTTTCTCCTATCCAGCTCTGATGAGTGGATATTTTCTCGATGAGCGCCTTTGCTGCGTCTACATCCAACGAGAGGAAAGCTCCTCCCGCGGCTGCATCCAACATCTCTTGCGATCGTCGGCTCAGGCTGTGGAAGAAGTTCTGGGTAATCAGCCAATCTTCCACACCATGGTGGGGGCAGGCTGCAATATACTCTTGCAGTCGCTCCCAAGCTTCGGGAATTGTTTCTCCGTCTAGCTGCTGAAAGCTAGTGATTTTTCCTCGGAGGGCATTGGTTTTGCCCACCGGAAAGTACTTGGCCAGAAATGCATCTGCGCAAGTCTGCCAGCGTCCATCGAATGATGCCTTGTTAGCATAAAACCACTCCTTTGCTTTCCCAAGCAAGGAGAATGGGAAGAGTTGAAGGCGGATGTTGTTGATCGGTGTGCCATTGGGGTTGATAGTACTGCACACCTCCAGGAAATTCCGAAGGTGAGCGTTCGCATCCTCAATCGCCTTTCCGCAGAAAGGGCTGGCCTGAACCATGTTTACCAGGCCAGTTCTCAGCTCAAATGCACCTTCCTGTGCGTTTGACAGTCCCGGGAAGTTGCTGCTTGACGGGGCTGAGAACTCACGGAGCGTCTTCTTAGCTTGAGCCATAATCTCTGGGGACTCTGGGGCTGAAGAAAACGACGAATCTGATTCGGACTCGGAGTCGGATGACGACTCGAGTATATTGCTTGAGCTGAGTGAAATCTGAGGAAATACGATTCTCTTTCGCACTACTCTTCCAATGCTTTCTGGATTTGGATCAAAGTTTGATGGTAGGTTGAAACCAGTCATGCACTACCCTGCAAAACACATCAAAAATAGACGAATGTTGCAGCGGTGAGGTCACTAAGGTTAGTGGTTTGGTAAATCTGTAAAGATAATCAAATGATTCAACAATAACTTTAGCCAATTGCTTCCCCGGCAACGGCGCCAGAAATGCTTGTTGGCACTCCTTAGCGTCACGTTTTAGCAACGCTCAAGAGCGCGTAGATATATGTCGTTGTATGCAAAATTAATTCTGCAAGCGCACAGAATATATCTCGTTGTAGCACTTCACCGTGGGTGTAACCCCAGGGTATCGTATTTATATTTCCACAGGGAAGCAGATGGTTAAAGTGTATTGAAGAATGAAATGATATATCTTGCCAGAAATATCAAGCCACAAACCCAGGGGCACAAACTCTAAGTTTGGGTGGATAATGGTCAAGTTAATGACCGGATAGAAGGTCTGAAAGACCAGCGACACACGGAGCACCTATTTCTAAAGAAAAGGAAAGACGTTGGGAGAGACTGGACCTAGACTCTTTCTAACTCAGAGCAAAAGGCACTCTAGCCTAAGCCTAGACCCTAGCTCAGATACCGGGAACAGAGCTCGCTTCGACGGCTAGAATGGGAGAACCTCAGAACGGGGTGAGAGAGGGGGTTCTCCGGGCTCAGCACTACTGTTATGCATACACCCGAACGTGGTGGACTACGAAGGACGGACAGGGCTGTCACCACCTGCCACCTACCACTGCTGCACCGTGGGGTGCAACACACTTCCTAGTTAATCAACAAGCCAGACACCATGTCTGCACTCGATGATTAAGATTTCTCTTGAGGCCTGTCAAGAGAAATCCCCGTCTTCCTTAAGGCGTCTTACGGCCCGGTCAAGGCGAGCAAACCCGCGAGATAAAACCCGGTAGAGCTAAACTAAACTCTACACTAAAACTAAAGGGGATAGGACTTTGCTCTAAAGAGAGCAAGATCTTTACTCTTAAAGAAGAGCAAGAGAGAAATATAAAAGATAACTTAAGCTCTGAAATAAGAAAGTAATTGTATAAATAAACTCTTCAAAAGAAGGAAAGGATACAAGAGCTTTACCAGAACTCCGAAGACTCCGAAGATCCGAGCTAAGCTCGACTCGACTCTACTCCCAACTCTAATCCTAATCTAAGAAATGAAAAAGATACTAGAGCTCCCTTCAAGTAAAGACTTGAGATATGTGGTGTGTGTCTTCCCAAGGTGAATGAGCTTCCTTTTATAGCCTCTAGGGGGTGGATGTCAGCGTCATTAGCACGCCAAGGCTCTGCTTAGGCTTCACGCGAAGGAGGAGACGTGGCGGCCACAGAGGGAGGCCGGCCGGCCTGGGCTAGGCCGGCCGGCCTGGCCCTGGTGCCACTTGGCACCGTCCTCTGCAGGAACGGTCCTGATGCTCTCCCAAGGTCGGTAACGGTTGCGTTTAGTTGAAGCTTGTCCGAGAATCCTAGGATGTGGGCCCTTCAATCCATGTGCTTTCACCTCTAGGCCTTCTGGGTCCTTGGATCAAACCGACGTTGTCTATGTGTGCGTGAACCCATAGGGTCACACACTTAAGGGGTTTGGAACATTGAAAAACTTGACTTTGAGATTGTCTCTAGTGCAAGTGGTAGACTGTTGGATATATGCCCTAGAGCCAATTAGATTGGATCGACTTATGGGCCTACAAAGTGGAAGCCCATTAGCATGACCCATTAGCACTAGAGGGACTACAACATCTATTAGTCTCGTATTGCTAATGGACAAAAGGATGGGAGGTCTTCCTCCTCATATATACGTGGGAGGGGCAAAGGGGGACGCCCCAAGCATCTTGTGCCGCCCAAGCCCTAGCCGCCCCTCCCTGGCCGCCGCTCTCTCCTCTCTCGTCGCGCGCACCTGGGTGCTGGCATACCTGACGCTCGGCGTTCCATCCTCGTACGTGTGGATACCTTGGAGGTGCTACGCTTGGAGCACTGGGATGAACCGCACGCGCCGAAGGACCAGATGGACGTTCGCAACTTCACGGCACTGCTACCTCGACGTGCTTCTCTACACCGAGACGGTTCCGCTGCATCTGCGCGTCTAGTGGTAACGATCTGAGATCTATAACTGCAGTTGTTCCTGGTTTCGGGGTACACAGTTTTGTATTGTGCTAGCGTAGCCTCCCCGATTCCCTTCAAATCTGAGGGCTCTGTCAACATAATGCTCCGACCAAGCTCCAATGCTTCTGCAAACACACTGCGTCCACAATACTTTCTATCGCTTCCGCTTCGAGAATATATGTACGAAATATGATGGTTGCATCCAGACCATTCAGCAGGCATGGACCTGTCCATGGCCGGAAGGTGGTGCGGATATCTTCCGCACGCTAGACTACAAGCTGCGTAACACCGCCATCGCCTTAAAGCGATGGAGCGCTAAGCATGTCGAAAGCGTCCGCCTCCAGTTAGCCATTTCCAAAGAAATTGTTTTCAGGCTTGATCAAGCGCAAGACTCTAGACAGCTGGCTCCACATGAACAAGCGCTCAGAAACAAGATGAAAATGAAATGTCTTGGACTGGCATCACTGCTACGCACAATCATGCGCCAACGGTCAGGTATTAACTATCTGGCAGAGGGTGATGACGCCAATACGAGGTTTTTCCACCTGCAGGCGTGCCACCGTAGCCGCAAGAGTCAGATCGCCTCGCTTGACGTCGATGGCATGCAGGTAGTGCACGAAGAGGCAAAAGAGGAAGTGATTTTTCAGCACTTTTGATAGCATTCTGGGAACGAGACATCAGAGCACGGTGCACCTGAACTTCCAAAAGCTTGGCGTCCCAACTATTGATCTGACTAATGAGGACTGCCCATATACAGAAGAGGAAATTTGGAAGACAATTCAAGATATTCCTTTAGACAAAGCACCCGGGCCAGACGGGTTTATGGGCCTTTTCTACAGGTTTGCCTGGCCTATCATCAAACATGACATTGTGAGAGCATTTTAGGCTTTATGGTCACTGGATGGTCGTAGTTTTCATTTGGTCAATCAAGCGTTTATCATTTTGCTCAGAAATAAGGATGATGCCGCGACTGTCGCTGATTTCAGACCGATTAGCCTCATACACAGCTTCTCAAAATTATTTACCAAGGTCTTGACAAACAGGCTGTCGACAAAAATCCATCCTTTAGTCCGGGATAATCAAAGTGCCTTCATTCGGGGAAGAGTTATACACTACAATTTCCGGGAAGTACAACTTTCGGCCAAGCTGCTACATCGTAGCAAGAAGCCTTCAACGCTAAGTCAAAATTGACATCGCAAAAGCTTTCGACACGGTCCACTGGACCTTCCTGTTGTGCATACTCAAGCACATGGGCTTCACGCAAAAATGGCTGAACTGGATCAACATCATTCTATCTTCCGCAAGCACCAAAGTTGTCCTGAATGGAGCACCAGGGCGTAGAATCTGTCATGCCCGTGGTCTAAGGCAGGGAGACCCTCTATCACCAATGTTGTTTGTCCTAGTCATGGAAGCTCTAAACCACCTGTTCAAGTTGGCTGATGAAGAAAACCTCCTGCAATCTTTGGGCAATGCTCGTATAAGAGAACGGGCTTATTTCTTTGCCGATGATGTGGTTCTGTTCCTCTCACCTTCATAGCAGGACTTGGTGCCGGCAACAACCATCCTGGACCTTTTCGGTCACGCATCAGGCTTGCATACTAACCCAAACAAGTGCCTTATCTCGCCTATACAATGCGGCCTGGAGGAAACAGTCACATTGGTTCATTACTTCTCAGGCCCGCTCCAGCAATTCCCATGCAATTACCTTGGGATACCGCTATCGGTGAGGAAACTGAAAAGGAACGATCTCCAACCTCTGGTAGACAAGATCAATGCTGGGCTACCAACTTGGAAGGCCAAAATGATGACTAGAGCAGGTCGGGCAGTCCTGGTGAAGGTGAAGATGTCGGCCATACCAGTGCATACGGCAATTGCAGTCGCGTTGTCACCATGGGCAATCAGCTGTATTGATAAGAGAAGAAGAGCTTTTCTATGGAAAGGTACAAAAATAGTTGTAGGGGGCCATTGCTTGCTAGCATGGCCGAGGGTTTGTCGGTCGCCTGACCTCGGGGGACTAGGTTTCCCAAACTTGGAACTCATGGGTTACATGCTCAGACTGCGATGGTTCTGGTCCAAGCGAGTAGATGACACCAAATAACCCTGGTCCAGCCTCCCTGATGATGTTGAACCCCAGGTCACCTCCATGTTCCAAGCCTCAGTTACCATTTTGGTAGGGGATGGCAGGAGAACACTCTTCTGGCTGGATAGATGGTTAGACGGTCAGCCCATTGCAAACATCGCGCCATGCTTACTGCAAGCAGTGGGCCCACGTATTCAGAAACCACGCACGGTGTATGAGGCGTTGCAGAATTCTAGATGGGTGCGCGATATCACTGGGGCGCTAACAGTTCAGGTCTTCCTCGATTACTGGACTGTGTGGGAGAAGATAAGATTGATATCTCTGAATGACACAACTCAGGACAAGATTTTATGGAAATGGATAACTGCTTCACAACTGCCTCTGCTTATAGGGCCTTTCTTATTGGACGGCATGCCATCCCTGGAGCCAAGATCTTGCACAAGACCAGAGCACCAAACAAGTGCAAATTCTTTGTATGGCTTGCCCTGCATGAGCGGTGCTGGACAGCGGTGAGGCGGAAACGACATAGTCTTCAAGAAGATGACACTTGTGTACTTTGTGGGCAGGGGCCAGAGACCGTTGATCATATACTAGTGAGTTGCTCATTCAGTCGGCAGGTCTGGCATGTGCTTCTGAATTTGGTAAACATGGCATCACTTGCTCCAGCGGCGACAAAATTTTCTTTAGCCTCTTGGTGGACAAAAGCCAGGAAACGTCTTGATAAAGAAGACAGAAAAAGTTTCGACTCTATGGTCGTTCTGGTGGCTTGGTCCTTGTGGCTGGAGCGCAACAATCGCACATTTGAAAGGAGGGAAATGAGTACAGTGCAAATAGTGCAGCACATCAAAGAGGAAGCTTCAGTTTGGGTACAGGCTCGATACAGCCCCATGCGTCCGCTCGTGACGGGTAGACTTGCTCTGAGCTTGCAGGCAATAGGTCACGAAATGGATGATGTGTAATTTTTCCATTTTAAACTTCCTTAGTGGCATTCGTGTCAACACTCTTAATGACACGGTGCTAGACTTTGTACTCCATTTTCTTCTCCTTAATGAAATACGTGCTAAGACACGGTCGCTAAAAAAACACAGGAAAGGAAAACAGAGGATAGAAAAAAACACAAAAAACGGATAGAAAAGGTGTTTGGAACGCATGAATCCATAACCTACGAATTAGGCAGTTCTCACCTATGATAAAATTTATTAATAATAATAACTGATAATTATTAGTTAGCAAATAATATGGACTGGACTAGACTACGAATGGTATATCACTTGTCCTCTTACACGTGGGCCAATGGCCCATGGACCGAATTCATACGTAGTGCATAATACTCCATACACCGAAGACCTTATCTTCTGCAACCTTTCCCCATGGATCCTTTAACATGTTCATTCGTGCTCCACCGCCTCTCAAGCACATTCCATGAGTTTCTTTGCACAGCCGCAGATCGACGGGGCCTGGCACGGAGGTAAGCACTCGAATCTAGGCCGATGCCTAGAGGAGCTTCTTTTTTTTTTTTGCCCTTCCTTTTCTGCTAGGGTGGGTGTTAGCAGCTGTTAAATACTAAAATAACCGTCAATATTTCTACTAAAGTGAAGGATATGCAATGCTAACATGTATATTTCCCTTGGAATAATGTAGTTCCAAGTGTCCTTGGAGAATATTAGGTTGTAAGTGATTTACTGTAGAAAATAAAGGAAATTAAAGGAGAATCCACCTCATGGATCCAAGTGACAACTTCTCGACGAATCAGACGCCGCCACGTGTGCATCACATGGATTGAGGGGCCCACCAGGGACCAAACCGCCTCAACTCAGTGTGTGCACGTGCATACAACACTTAGGACCCACTTGTCAGCCACTCTAAAGAAGCACAATCCGAGGGATGCCATGGCAGGGTCGACCGAACCCTTGGATCGGCCGAACCGCCATTGGCCCCTCTCATCTATTGCTTCCACGTGTCAGCTCCTGGTGCTCTCCCAAGGTCGGTTCTGAGGTGCTCTAGGGAATATTCGCTCGAGATGCTGCTGCTTGGAGCCTATAAATCAGAGGGAGGGGGCTACAAATGAAGACACAACTCTTTGGAAATCACTCTCTTCTTTAGGCCCTAGGCTTAGTGGAGTTAGGCTAAAGTAGCTCTATTAGGTTTGAAGTCTCTTGGAGCAAGGGTATGACTCTTGTATCTCTTAGTTCTAGGATGACATTATTCTACATTGATTATACACTTCCTTCTTATATGGTTTGTCTCTTTCATGATATGCTTGAGCTGTGCTCAAGTTCTTGCTTTCTTATGATGCTTGGCTTATATGCTTGAGAAGTCTTATACCCTAGCATTGATATTATAGAATTGAGTGCCATCATACATGTTAGACTTTGCTCTAGTTCAATTAGAGTATGGTTTCATGCTTTATATGATTTCCATGATCTATGCCTTGGTTTGGGTCCTTTGACTATTCTTATAGCCTCGTTGATCAATAGCTCAATAGTTTGAGGTGGTCAATGTGTTGTGCACAATGCAAACATGGTGCTTAGGTTGGAATCATCGAGAGATTATGAGTGTTCCCCAGGGTTTGGCCGGGGTAGGCCGCGGGTGGTGACAGCCCCGTTGGACCCTCTGAAATTCCCCACGTCCGGTTCGTTGTAGGAGTTATGAAATGAGTAACAACTTGATTGTGCGTAAGCAACGAGTGAGGTTATCTCCCCCTTCTAGGGTGCATATAGGCTTAGATTGTATAGTTGTATGTTTCCATAGCTTTAGATTGATCTGTGCCGTATATAGGAGTACATAAGAAGCTAGATGCTAACTCTTAGTTCTTCTCCCTAGCCTAGATGTCCTTGAGTTGATCCCTTGTGTGTCACACTACCACCATATCTATCTATATTATTTCCCCCTCTTTGAGTATGACTCTATCCATGCTTTGCTATATTCATGCTCGCAATAGTATGTATTCTTTAACCGCCTCGCCTTTCTTTGGAAAATACGATACCCTTGGGATACTCGTGGGTAAAGTGCTACAATGGTACATCTGTGCGCTTGCGGATTCATTCGCAATTGTTACATTACCATACGGTATTCCTAGCGGCGCTACTAAGCAATTAGTAGTGACGTTAAGAAACGTCAACATTGAAGGTTTTATTTTCTTTCTTTCTTCTCAGATTTAGAGCTTGTATCTCTAGAACTTCTCTGAAGATTTGTGCAACTGTTGTTGTTTCCTTCTATGTTTTCGACCAAAGGCTTAACGCCCAGCTTTATTGAAAGCTTAATGAGGGGTTCTGTTTCCTTCTATGTGTGGTGCCTGTTTCCATTCGTTACTCTTTTCTTTTGATTTGTTGGTTTGGAGTTCTTAATCTTACTGGAAAGTGAGAACTGTTAGCACCAGGAGGAAGAACTGACAACGACGACGAAGAAAAACCACAAGTTACATGCTCATTTCCTTGAGCTCGTATCTCAAGCTTGATTAGTGCGTGCGCTCGTTACATGAAAATTTTCCCTTGGCTCTGACCTCATTCTTTTTTCCTCCATTCCAAACGCTTCCAGACCTTTCCTTTCCTCTCGAACAAAAACCTCTAATATTCCTGAGTTTTTCCTCCAGTCCAAACAAGGCCTTAAAGGCGTCAATTCAGATGTAAAAAGCCTAGTATGCCCATGCAAATTTGCCAGGTTTTCTGAATTTTACTTTTGCTTTTACATCAAACTTTTGGACACGTTTTGATACATGAAATAATTTTGAAACCAAAACTGTACAAATTTGGCAATATTTCCTGAGCATCAAAATTATTTGGCAATATTTCCAGGCGGAGCGACGGCCTGATGGGGCACGTCAAGTTTCCGCGCGCGCGGCGGGGGCCTTCCCACCGCGCGGTTCTCCGACAGCGGCTGGCCCCGCGCCCCCACTGGTCTGCCGCCACGTGGCCCGCCCGCCAGACGCAGGTCCCACACCCCTGACCCCACTGTTACGTGCTTCCCGGCCACACTAGACATGTGCCCACCCAAAAAAAAAAATAAAAAAAAGTTCAAAAATACAATTTTAGAGAAAAATGGAATCAAAATTTTCAAAACAAAATTTAAATAAAATAAAAGTTTTTGAACGCAAAAAATTTGAAGAAAAAGTTTTGGACGCAAAACCTTTGAACAAAAAAGTTTTGGACGCAAAACCTTTGAAGAAAAAGTTTTGAACAAATAAAAGTTTCTGAATGAAAAAGTTTGAGAGCACAAAATATGATATAAAAAACTTAAAAGCAAAAAGTTACGACAAAGTTTTAAGAAATTCAAACAAATATTTTTGAAAAACATCAAGTAGAAATTTATGAAAAAAATCGAACAAAAAAATCAGAAATCATAAAGAATAGAGAGAAAGGTGGCGCCGCGGGGACTCCGCGCCGCCGCGCCCACGCCGGGGCCGGCCGCCGGTAGATCCACGGAACCTCCGCACCATAGCTGGTTCGCCGGATCGCGGGAGCGGATCCGACCGAGGTGGATCTCCACCGCCGCGCACTGGCCTCCTCCATCCGGATCTCGGTCGCCGCACGTCTGACCTGCCGAGGCCGAGCACCGCCGTGCTCCCGCCTCCTCTGCAAGGAGCTTCGCCGCTTCAAGGGCCGCGTCGCCGTGGAGCCTGCCCTTGCTGTCGCGCTACCTCTCCCTCGGCCAGCCGGCTCCCTCGCGAAGGCTGGGCCGCACCGCCGCTCTAGCGGGCGGTCGCTTGCCGGGGAGCGCGCCTCCAGGCCACTGCTCCGGCAGGTGGCGCGCGCTGGGAGTCCCCCCTCCCCCGCTCCCTTGATAGAAAATTGGAAGAGAAAGAGTGGATGGGATCTGTGGATGGAGGGAGAAAAGTGATAAGGTGGGCCCTACGCACATGGGGGCATAGCTGGGTCGGGCGGTGGAAGCGTTGCCCATGGTCGGTCGACAAGTTAACATTGTGGGCCTGATGCGGCTTCACGTGTGCGGATTGGCGGAGGGATGGTAGGCTGTGGAGTCCCACATGGTGCTAGCGGAGCTACGACCGTCTGCAGCGCCGCTCGCCAATGGCATAGGAGAAGCCACCCAAGCCATGGCTAGATGGAGAGGCATGCGTCGTTGAGCACCTACACCACGCCGCCTATCCACAACGTCGCCTCTCCACCGACGAGCCTTTGCCCCTCCGCCTCCCTTTGCTGTAGTTGTCCTTCGCCTATGGCAGCGACGGCCCTCTCCACCGAGATCCCCTCCAGGACAGCTCATTTTCCATCACCCATCAGCGTGGAAGAGGAGTGGTGGAGAGGATGAAGATGGATCAATTCAATTTCACAGTAGGTACATCCAAACGTGAATTGGTATTTCCACTTTGTTGGATTTCACGTAGTCCATTTCCAAAGCCAGACTGATTTGGTATTGAACCCAATTCAATGCCTAGCACTTCAATATCTACATCCAAACGGAGCCTAATAGATTTCCCTGCTCCCTCACAGATTTCCTTGCTGCAGGGGCCACCGCACATCTCCTCCCGCACAGATTTCCCTGACGCCGCCGCCCTCGATTTCAACGGCCGCCGTTGCTAGGGTGTTCACCTGGAACAGATCTAGGGTAGCCTGCTCGCACTGGGTCACCTCCTCGCATTCGCGCTATGGAAGAGCCAGTCGGCCTGCTCGTGCCCACACGGGGCCACGCTGGGGGCCTCCTTGTGCCCGCTTGAGGCCGCCTCCTCCCGCCTATCGGTGCTGCCGCCGCCAGACTGCCTACCGGTTGAGAGACAGATGCAGTCTGAGCAAAAGGAATGGGTTGGGATAGATTTGTAATGTAGGGGTATTTTGGTCCTTTCCATTGATTTTAGCATTTTCCTCATTTGTTTTAATTCTTTAAAGGGGTATCTGACTTACAGAGTTTAAACCAAGGGCAAACGAAGGCTTCATTCTGGAAACTACCGTCATTCCGAAATTCAGAACACCTCATCCCGAACCCTTCTCTTCCCCCCGAACCCTAGCAACCGCCGGTGTCTTTTGCACCGCGCCACTGCCTGAGCGGGTCGCCAGAAGCTCGTGTGGCACGCAGTGAGGGCAGCGTCGGGGCCTCTCCCCTTGGCTCCTGTGGATCGGGGCGGATGCGGCCGGCCTGCGCCCATGGAGCTCGTTCGTCGGAGTAGGCCGCCCTCACGGTGGCGGCGGCGAAGCTCCTTAGATCCGGAACCGCTACGGCCGGATCTGGGGACAACATGGTGAGGGCACGCGTCAGAGGTGTGGGGGGCGGCGGTGGTTGTGGCGAGCACGGGCGTCCCAGGTGGCGGCGCGCGACATCGTGGGCACGCGACTGCGTGTGGAGGCGGGCGACAGTGAGTGGCTGCACGCGGGCGGCGTACCGGGGTAGTGCTGCGCAGGGAGGCAGCGGCGGCCGGCGTAGTGGCGTTGACGGTGGCTGCCGTCGGTGGCCGCTGGCTGCGCCTTCTGTGGGCCAGATGGCCTATTAAGGGTTGGGCTGAAGGTGGTCTGCACGCAGGCGGCATGGTCTGAGGGGAGTTGGCTACTACTTTTCTTCATCTCTCCTCATCGGCAACTCCGGTTTAGCACCACCGTGGTGGTGGGGTTGGGAGGCTGGCGAGGGCATGCTGGTGGCGCTGTGGTAGTGCTTCAGGCTGCGCCGAGTTTCTTTCGGTTGAGACGATGCGAATGCGAAGGGGAGCATGCTTGGACAAGAGTGTGTGATAGGAGTGGTGCTGATTCAGGCGAAAGCCTTCACTGACTTCATTGTCGGTGGCGATGGTGGCGGTGCCCTTGTGGCGTCGTGCTCCCCGCTGGGGGTACCATTGTGAGGCACCACGTTCCTAATGCACGGGGGTCTCTAGGGTGAGAACCCTGTCCATCGCTAGACGTGCGACGGCGGTGCCACTAGCATCATGTCCTACTTTGAGGCGCCGCACATTTGAGACCTGTCTTGGCTAGGCAATGGTGGTTGGTTGGTGGTGTCACCCGCACGTAACGGTAGAGGAGATGCGCATGGCCCATGTTGGTAGGATGGTGCAGAGGATCCATGGGCGTTGGAGGTCTTGAGCTGGCACGCATGGTGCATTGGTGATCTCTGTGTCGGCTGGTCGAAGGTGTCGCTCTCATAGCAGTTTTAGATATCTGAGTTCTTGGTAGAGGAGTAAGGCAGTGGGTGAGGCGAGGCCCCCACGCAGAGTGGCCAGGATCAATGGTTTTCATCGGCGCTACGATGGGAGTGTTTTTGAAGAAGATCCACTAAAACAGGGAGATCGATGATCGTGTGAGTGGCTTGAGGGTGATACTCCCATGCTGGAGGAGGCTTGAGTTGCCACTCCGGCTTGCAGCGGGCCGCAACATTCGGTGTGGCGCTGTGTTGGCGATGACGGCGTAGCTCATGGTGGCTTCTTTAGGCTCCTCTCCCAGTTCGTGGTGGTGTAGTGTTCTGTTGCGTGAGTTGGTTTGCGTGCATTGTTTGTGTGGTGGTGTTCATTTTGGCGCGTTATGTACGAATGCTTCTCCTTCTTATCACTACAGGAGAAACGACTTTCGGTCCCTCTCCCTTAGTACCGGCTGGGCGGAGCCGGTACTAAAGGTCCCCTTTAGTACCGGCTCCAGGCAACAGTGCCAAAAATGCCATACAATCATCAGTGAGTCTTTCGTCACTTTTTCAATACCATCAGAATAATGCTAATTAATAACTATTATAATCAACATTAATTGGTTGGTTTTGTGAATGTATATGAACAGCTTTCACTGGATACTCTTTGCTATTGAGATGGAAACCCACACGGTCTGGATCTATGACTCGTTGAGGCAAGATAGATCCATGTACGAAAACCTCATCAACTTGATCAACAAGGTGTGGGCTCGCTTCTTCGAAAAACACTTAAAAATGAAAGTCGAGCCTCTTCGATTTAGGAGTGACCAAACGGTATGAATAGATTCTTACCTCTTTTGTCATTTGAAATAAACAATTAATTATTCTATGCCATAACTCATTTCCCTATAGTGCATGAGACAGGAAAAAGGTAATAACTTGTGTGGTTACTACGTATGCGAGTGGATCGATAACTTCGTAAGTGAAAAGGGACAAATGTCGGCAGAAGCATTCGCGGTACATGAGCACAATCAATTCTGCTAATTAATTTTAATTTATTATTGTTTTATTCTCACGTTTATATCTGGAAATGTTTAGAGTAATTTATAATTGTTTCATTCTAATATGTAATTTTTTAAAATTATTTTTTTAAAATGTTACAAAAATGGTCCATGAAAGAAGATCTCATCGAAGTCGCTCGGGTCAGGGCAATTCAATAATCTATTTGCGGATTCTTGCTCGATGAAGTTATCGATAAAAACGGAGAATTCTATGGCGATCCCTACGGCGGCGCGGTCCACGGCGACTTCGACGGCGGCCTTGGCTCTGACCGACCGAGCCCTTCCTGGCGACCTCTCCTTCCGCTTCGGGGCTTCCCTCCTCTTCGGCGCCATGGCAGCAAGCGGGGGCTGAGGATTGAGGATGGAAGTTGCGAAAATGGATGTAGGGTTTGCTCTCGAGCGTGGAGAACTTGAGCGCTGGGAAGGTGAATGGCGAGGAAAGGGAGAAGATTGCGGCGGGGATGGCTTATAATGGAATGAACCGTTCCTCCCGCGCGTGGCGCGATGCGTGTCTCGGGAACTCAACCGACGCAGGCACGTCCCGTCACTTTGAATTCAAAGGTGCGGTAAGGAGTCGCGATATCTCGCGATATTCTGGCTTCAATAAGGCAACCGTTAGATTCCTTAGGAAACAACAGACTTTACGGGATTAATGGGCCTAAATGGGCTGAAATATAGCACGACCTTTCGGTTCTGTTACGTTAACAAATTTGTGGGTTCCTGAGCTAGTGTTCAGGGGCAGAAACCACTCGGTCGTGAGGCTAAAATTAGTCGGCGGCCAGACTTGCTTTTGCAATTAATATTGCATCCTTGCAATTGATTTTTACGTAAGGCATGCGATACTATCGCTAGATTCGCTCAGAAGTCTGGGTCAAGTGCTGACAAGTATAAATCTTGTGAGAAGGTGGCTTACCATATGGTCAAGTTGGGTCGTGGGACACGATCTGAGAGTCACGCCGAGTTCAAAGAACTTGAGAACATGATCCTTAAGAAGGGGAAACAAAAAAGCCCCAGAAGGAGAAGATTATTCGAAATCCATACCCAGAGGCATGGGGGCTGAAAAGTTCAGTCAGGATTCTTGGCTTTCAGAGTCTTGACACGATCGTGCCGAATCGAATCAAGACTTGGGGGCTACACCCAATGGGTGCACCTGGAGGTGCACACCATTGAAGGACTAAGTTAAAAAAGAGATTCATAATATTTTTGACCCTCGACCAGAATATTCTATTCTGCTCAAGGCTCGGGGGCTACACCCAATGGGTGCACCTGGAGGTGCACACCATTGAAGATCAAGATATCGATGGAGAAAAGTTGAAGACCTTTGGCCAATTTCATACTAAAATTGCCCAAAGCTCGGGGGCTAAGTGTATTCACTTCGCTGTCGCGTCGTGAAAAAGAGCACTTCTTCCCCTCACTATGGCTACAATTGAAGAATCGTTTTCAGGAACGTCTGAGCATGCACTCAGATCTTCCTCGAAACCACTCGGATCTTCTTCGAAATCACTCGGATGAGGTCTTAGACAATTTGAGAGCACTCGGATCATGTAAGAAAAGACAGATCAATTACAGCCAACGATCGGCCAAGAAGTGCTCGGGGGCTACTATGGGGGATATAGTACCCGGGTACCTCACGAGCAAGCCTGGCAGCCCACCAAAAGGGGGCGGCCCAGCCCACCGTTCTGGACCTGAAGACGTGCGGGACAAGTCGGCGCACGAAGGAAGGGTCCGAAAGGAGAAGTTCTAGTTGGAATAGGAATTATTGTAAAGAAGGAAAGGATCCTTAGAGATAGGATCGGCTACAAACCGACTTGTAACCCTGCCCCCCGATATATAAGGCGGGCAGGGACCCCCTCCGAAACAACTCACCACAACCCAACACATCTCATCTCAGCTCATAGCGAAATCCACGCAATACAACACCCCAAAACAGGACGTAGGGTATTACGTCGAGTCGACGGCCCGAACCTGTCTAAACCCCCGTGTCTGTCCATCCTAACCATCTCGCTTCCGATCTTTGCGATCTTCCCTGCAATACAAATCACTTCCGTGGGCTACCCCGTGGAAGACTGCCGGAGATAATATCACCGACAAAAGCGTCGCAGCAGCTGATGTCGAGGCTGGCATACAAGTGTAGTTTGTAATATCTAGAATAAAACATGTATTTTGTTGGATGTTTCAAGTATTAGTAGTAAACTTTATAGATGTATGTATGTATATATATGTATATAATATTAATGCGATATCGGCGTAATATAAATACGTGCAATGCAGTAGTACAGGTACGTATAGTCGGATTCGGTATAAATACGCATGCAAATACGCATAAAACCAAAAAGAAAAGAAAAGGAAATAAATAAACGAAAAAAGAGGTTAGTACCGGCTGGTATTACCAGCCGGTACTAAACCGCCCGCCAGGCCCCGTGCGGGATGTGGCGGTTTAGTACCGGCTTGTGAAACCAGCCGGTACTAACAGGCGCACGTTAGTACCGGCTAGCTGCGACCGGTACTAACGTGCGCCACGTTAGTACCGGACCTTTAGTACCGGCCACAGCGACCGGTACTAACCCGTCCTGTGACCGGTACTAAAGGTCAATTTTCCTGTAGTGTATACGATGTGGCAGTGCTACTGGCTTTTATTTCAAAAAATAACGGAGGCTTCATTCTCAAAAAATAGGGGTAAAATCATAAAGTTTGAAAATCGAGGGTAAAATCATAATGAGACTTCACAATGGGGGCAAGATCACCTATCTCCCTAATTATTTTGAAGCAACCAGCGATTCAATTCCCAAATCCAGACTCAATGTTGGGAACCAAATGCTATCATAAATTCATAACTATCAAAATGGACGCTGCTGCTGCGCGCTAGTGTCGGATGTCTTTTTCTCCCGCACCTTGCCTTCCCGTGACTCATCAAGTTCCCAAAAAACAGCAGCCAGAACAAATTAGCTATTATTTGGTTGAAACAACAACTAAATTCCCACTTTTGCTTCTTCGATCACAAGGGCTCAGAATAAATAAGAAAAGATCAAACTTAAGCCAGTCTCTTAGTTCACAGTTTCAGCGGAGTGTCATGGGAATAAATCTCCACTCACATCTAATGAAACTCTCCTCATAAATAATCATGCCAAGTCACCAAAATTGTCATATGACATAGAATTTAGTGCCTATGAAACTCTCCATGAAACCACATTAAGATTGGCCTTATCATGAGTGCAACAAGAATTAATTTGTGTGCAGTATATAATCCATCATTTTTGGATCACAGCATTTGACACAAACTTATATGAAACAATTTAGTTTCACGACTGCAACACCCTTGACCCTCAAAAGTTCTTAACTAAATGCACAAAGGTGGTATCTCAACATTTTTACCATAATTCACAAGTACAAAAGCTGAACAATTAGCTTTGCAACGTGTGTGTGTGTGTGTGTGTCGCACTTTGGTAGTACCAGGACCCTTGTGCCCCGAACTGCACTGCCCGCCCTATGACCCCAAACTCAATGAGGGCACCTATGATTCTATGGGAGCGCCGCTCCCACATGGTGCAGGAGCAATGGATCTATAACCCAGGCTGCGCAGGGCACACATATTTGTCATCGATGGCGTTAGATTGGCACTCTAAGAATAGGTGTCACCAGTCCTTCGGTAGCACCACTACCCATGCATCATCATGGACACTAACAATGGTGAGAATGTAGAAGAGCATGTCTTGTGGAAGAGCGCTAAGTCTGTCTTGTAATTCATTAGCGGTGCCTCCCAAATCCTCTTCTTCAAATTCCTCTTGGCTACACCACACTTGGTAGGCGATGAGGTGTTGGTGGCCTTCCTCCTCGAATTGTTAGGGTTCAATGGTGCCATGAATTCTGCCAAGAGAAAATTTTAATCAAATAGCAACATAAGATATTGTAAACGGAACAGTTGTGGAATAATCTTGGTGTTGCTATGGCGAAAGCTTGAGAAAATTTTACATTATTGTGTGAGGTATCAGACCTTGTGATGAGATTGGAGCAAATTGGGGAATGGTGGCGGTGGTGACGGGTGGGTGGGGTTGGTGGCATAGAAAGGAAACCCTACTAAGCCTAATTTATAAAAGGGATGTTTTTATAAGACCCCCAAGAAACCACTTAATATCAAATAGATGCAACTTTAGTATGGCAATTGTATACATTTAGCACTCCCTCTTCCAAAAAGGAATTATAGTAAAGAATGAAAAAATATACTCAATCATCAATATATTATTTACCGACTCAGTTTTGTTTCACGACAGGTTTCCCTAACTCATATGGTAGGCTAGCTATAAGGAACAAAACAGTATTTGCAGTCCTTAGCCTAATAGAAATAATCCACATGACTGTGTATATTTACATTATTAAGTTGTGTATCAAGCCATGTGTAACCCTATTTCAGGTTCCTGTTAAGTGGAAAAATAACATTGAAACTTCAATTCTCAAAGGAGTTATATCCTTGGATGAATCCTCTAAAGTGAAGTGAAAATACAAAAAGATATAGGTCGTTAGTGCAAATGCATGGTATAAGATCATCCTACATGGGGTTTATTGATCGCCAACAACAAACCAGGAATTTGAATTTTCCATCTAAAACACAAGGGCCACAAGTCATCCTTCTGTCTAATGTCCTCTACATTAAATATTTGCCCTCCTCTGCCCATGACCAAACGTCGCCTCCTATACGCCCCTAAATCCTTTGGGAAAGGAGTGATCCAACACCCAACAAACTCATATACTAAACTTGGGAGTGAGAATTTATAGTATTGGCAAAAAAGATAGCTTGGATGCACCATGTCAGATCCATATCCTGCAAAATTATGACATATGCCACTGTAGATCTGCCAATATTAAAAAAAAGCATTAAGTGTTGTTGACATAAAAGACAAAACGTAAATGCATCATACACACCCTATTATGACATCTTAATTTGTGACTCATGCTTTCACTATTTTAAATTTCTCTTCCTCCTTGTGACACCCGTTTTCGAGAGAAACCGGATGTATCTCATATACAAGCCATGAACCAGATAACCTGCATATGTTTGTCTCAAAAAGTATCAAAACAGTGTGTTTGGTGGAGGAGAGCCCCGGAATGGACTCTGTCACCAATGGCCAGAAACGAATTCCCGAGGGGCAACCGGAAAATGCCTTCCCCCCGGATTCAATAAAAAAATCAGAGTTAACTGCTCCGAAGTAAGTCAGGATTTCCATCAAACATCATGTTCCGTCCCATCTGTTACAAGAACTCCCCTATTTATAGGAAGGAGAACCGACTTCATGTGCTATTACATTTCCGCCCGGGTTAACGGCTAGATCCTTCGAATATTCTAGGGCATTACAGGTTTTCACCTCAAAGTTACACTTTTGAGGGGTGGGACCCACTACGTTTCCGAGGGGGTCTTCATGCTTCAGGTCTTCTCGATATCCGTCCTTCCTTGGTGTGGGCCCGCGGAGAACTCTGAGGTGGTCTTCGGAAATGAAATTCCGAAGATGACTTCGCTTCTCGTCCTCGCGACACATCTTGACCTTCGGGCTATTTCCGAGGCTCTCTTCGGACCCGACTCTAACTCCGAAGGGTGGCCTTCTGTGCGGGCTCCGATCCCTGAAACATACTTAGCCTCGCAAAATGGAAAAGGGTGAGATCTAGAATCCGAAGGGGTGGGGGGCTTCCCGAAGTCTCCCCCCCAACACAGTGCATAACATACTAGAGAGTATTATTACATAATCAAATAGTCTCAAATAAGCGTAATGAGTGTCTTCTATTCTCGTAGCACATAACTCCCAAAGGTCTTCACGGTTGCCTGGCAGACACATCGCCTAGAACTCTCCAAGTCACCAGAGTATCTCCTTAAGGTTCCCCACGTCTGAGCAAATCCGGGTATTGTCGTTGCAAAATAAATAAAGACAAGCATGAGCACATGCCGTATTTGGCAAGAGAAAGAGCAATGACATGCAAGGCTTGATCAAGGATAGGCTTTAAGGTTAAGCACTTTAGCATTTTAGTTGGTCAAGTTTTATTAAGCAAGTATAATGTAAGTTTATACCACCCACAATTAATGAGTAAAGTAACACAAGTAAAGATAGAACAACAATAAAATAAAGTGATTTAAATCAAGTTTCAATAGTTTTAGATATGTGAGGATCCAGGTTGCTCGTAACCGTGAGCACGACTGTTATAAATTTTTTTAATCCTTGCAAGGTTGTACAGCTTTACCCACAGTCGTGTTACCCTTATGGCCTGAGGTAGCTAGCCTCGTGAGACACTTCCTTTGGTGAATAGCCAGGGATCCACTACGAGGCTGTTATAAAGATTTCCCTAGTGTGCCAATGTACGGGGTTTCGCGATTACCGCCCCCCCTCCTTAACCACTAGCCCAACACTAAGGTCCTCTAATTAATAAGTCAAGACCAGAGCCCATTAGTAACTGCGGATGTATGGTAATTTCTGGGTTGCCACTCCATGTTTCCAATTATCAAGTGGTCTTGTTTAATAAGAGTAACAATATAAAGACATTCGTAAATAAAAGGGGTTCAATTAAACAGTGGAGCGCGGCTAAGCAAAAGCTACAACAAAGTTAATTAACCCAAGGTTGAATCAAGGCATAGGGGTAAAAAGTATTCTAGGCATGTCCTTAAAATAGGATTCCCATCAAGTTATTATCCCCTAATGCAACTAAAGTCAAGTTGTGCATGAAAGTAAGTTCTCAACATGGGATAAACATGATCAAGGCGACTTGCCTTCAGCAAACGCCAGCGACTGCCCAAACTCCTCATACTCCTCTCCCGAAAAGTCTCCAAAGCGGGGGTTGACTAAACTATACACACATGCAAGCAAACAAAGGAAAATAAATAAATAAAACAATACATCATGAACAAGAAACCAACACAATTGTCACACATATATATTCTACACATTATAACGATTCCAATGATATATAAAACACGTGAAACAGATATAAGATGAAAACGATACGATAAAAACAAGATAGAAGAGCTTGCTGGCAAGAACTTGGAACTTTCAGGGGTTAAATTGCAAAGAAGAGGACCTCATTCTAAATACTTTGAACTGTTGTGGATCAGATCGTGAAATATAACAAACCGAAGGGCTTTTGTGAAAGACGTCACGGCCTGCCGGTGCTGACCGGTACGCCGGCGGTTTTGAATAGGCCTAGAGCGGATCTGGTCCATCGGTCCCAGATCTGGCAGCTGGCGGCTCACGGCGGCTCCATGGCCGGCGGCGACGGCGCGAGTGGTTAGGGTGCTCCGGGCCGAGAAAACGGGCGTGGAGAGCATGGGAGGGTGCCGAAGCTTACCACGGAGCGAACTGCGGCGATGGCAGCGACTACGACGGCCGGAAACGTCGGTGATGAGCGTCAGCGGAGCTAGGGTTGCAGCTCGAGGTGGTGGTACTTAGGGTTTGGAAAAGGGTGTGGCGAAGGCGGTAGAGGGATTTAATAAGGCTGAGGAGGCCGCCTTGGCGTGCGGCCAAGACCAAGACGACAGCTGGAGCTGGGACTCAATCTAGTCTGGTTCGATCACGTGTGGGAGGAGGAAGAGGACGCTCACACGCGGGCCCGGTCGGTCAGAGGCTGAAGGGGAGGGATGGTGCGTTGGCGCACTTTGGCCGGGGCCCCTTCAGGCCGCGCGGGGAAGGCCATGGTCCGCTGGGCTGGCAGCCCAGATGGCCCAAGCGGTTGAGCACAGGAGGAAATGGGCTCGGCCCAAAGAGAAATGAAATGGCCCGCGAAAGGAAAATAGTTTCAGAAAAAAAGATTAAAGGATTTCCTACTGACCGGTAAATGCCTATAAGCCAAAATAAAAGATTCTGAGCCCGAATAAATTCATGAAAATCCCAAAAATTCATACAAGACAAACAAAACACATGTAGTAGCATGAATGCATCAAGAACTTATTTGAGCTATAAATAAATATGATATTTGCATATTTAAAGAGAAAGATTTGCATATAAACCTTAAATGAACCTAAGAAAATTCAGAATGTTGCTAAACAATTTATGAGATGAATTTTAGGTTGTTACACTCCTAGGCACAGTCCAGTATCCTCCATTGTATTAAAAAATGTTTCCTACTTGGATATATTTTTATTATGGACTAACCTAGGTCTATCAATATCAAAAACAGAAAGAAAAGATCTGCCAATATTTAATATTGTAAGAAAAATAATAACTGATCATTTTCACAACAGACAAAAACTCAGATTTAGCAATATTAGTAAAGAAATAAAAATATTGACAATATTTAATGTTGGAAGAAAAACACTATCACACCTAGTTTTAATAACAAAACCAAGTGTACTGGTTTCACATATACAGTAAACAAATAGTGAATAACAGATATAATATCACATGTAAAGAATAATATCTAACTAATGATTGTATCAGAGATGGCTCCAAACTCCCGGAAATGATGGCTCGAAACTCTAGAAGCAATCAACCGGGGTTGCATAAGCCTAGAACTTAGCATCATCTCCAACAAATCCATAGCAACTTTCTTCTTCTGAGTAATATTATTCATAGCAAGGATGAGTACATGTCGTACTCAGCAACAACATTGCATATGTTTGCATTTAATATTGATGGTGCTATTAAGGTTTTGCTATTCCTAGTTTCTAGTTTTTAATGAACAATGTTAAACTTGTTTTATTTATGTTATGCCTCTGGTTAATTACAAGATCATACCTCTAGTTATTCACTTTTTTTTATTATGGTATGTGTGAAACTAGATCCTAGCCCACATACTATGTACACTTGGTTTTGTTATTAAAATCGTGCGTTACAAACACTAAGTGACTTTTAGTATTGAAGGAAAAACACTAAATGACGGTTGCCACAAAAGAGAAAAATCTAGATCTGGCAATATTCAATATTGAAGGAAAGGCACTCGGCGACCCTTGCCACAAAAGACAAACATTAAAAACAACATAATGATGCACCAAGTACAAAATCTTATAACCTGGCTCACACTTTATTTCCCTATTTCAGATCTTCTCTTCCTCCTACCAGTCCAACCCATCTTCCTTCACATTTGATGAGGACATTACCATACGTAACTTGGATGCCCTGGTTACACCGAATGCATCGGTTATGCCTATTATGCCATCAACTCCACCACCGGTTACGAATCAAGAAACAAAGTCCAACTCTAGTTACACATAAGCAAGCATTGGACACACAAGCATGTGTGTATGAAGCACCAGTTATGTGTAGCTGTGCTATGAAACTATAGCAAGAGATGCATGCTTTTCTTTTTGAGATACACTTCAATATATATTGATGATAATTATATATTGTCTAAGTCTTGTTCTCTACACCTACTCAGTTTTGCACAAAAGAAAATTCCTATGGGTTACATTAACAAAGAGGATTACATGGAGGTTACCAAAACTGTTGTCCTTGCTAAGAAGGCTTACAAATATAAGGCTAGGGTTACGTGACATATGCCTTAAATTCTCATTCATGTTGTACAATCTATGGAAAATTCTTACAGACTTACATTCCTTGTTCTTCATGAGTTGCTGAGTTTAGGTATAAAGCTAGTTATTCTTGGTTGTTCACAACTACTTATTATATTTTGTTTGCAAACATACTGTTGTGAAGATCGGGCTATCCAAAGTACCAGCCTTAATGGTCTTTGCTAGCATTCCTCTTTCTCTGTCTAGCGTCAATGCGTGTAAAACAACAGATTTGTTACAAACCATAGCTGGTGTGTAGCAGGTCTTAGTTGTGGTCAACAACCCTGTCACCATCCTCTTGGGGCTGGACAAGTCCAAGGTTTCATCATGGACAAAATATTTCCTCCTCCACGTGCCACCTCACAAAAACTAGCATCTGTAGTGGGTATAATTCCTACCATAGTCACAAAAGGTTGATTGCAGGTTAATTTCGATAAGAGCTGATCTGGCTAGTCGAAGGTATGGTAGAGGTGGGTGGACAAACTCTAACCAAATCATGAAGTTGTGTGGCATGAGATTGGGCTCTTAGATTGACTAGTTACATCTACCTTGAGATTCAACTGGGATGAGATTGTAGTCCTTGAGATCACCAAGTTCTAGTCTCCAAGGACAAATACTTCCATCTTCCCATAGCGAGAGGCTATGATAACACGTGAGGACCTAGTTGTCCTTAGGGGTTGTTCCTTTGATCTTCTGTAACATTCAGTCCTCCAAAGGCGCACAACCTAGGGCTTGCATACACATAGCACACTGCTTACACTTTTGTCCTCACTTCAGGTAAAAGGTTTAACCTGAAGGTGCTATTGCTTGAAAATAAAGGCTTATAAGTTATCTCCATCTTGCTTAACTAGAGCAAAATGACACTAAACATGTGTATACCACACTCATAGGTCACTACTGGGCCATCATAATTGGGAAAATGTCCACCCGCATCAAAGGACGCGGTGTCCTTGTCGGTCCAACTCAACCAAACTTGGGAAAATGTCTAGGACCATACCATCTAAGTGCACTTCCGCACATCTAGTGCCGAGGCCATATGCCAGGCTCCGGACCCACACACCCCATGTTCCATATGACCACACACTAACCATGTGAGCAATTGTGAGGGTCGTCTATTATACTACTTGTAATATTCCATCCTCTAAAGCTGCACAACCCTGCCCTTTTAAGGGGCGGACACACATACACATAGCATCCTAATTACAGTACGCTTCATCCTTACTTTATATTAAAGGGTTAACCTGAAGGCGCTATGGCTAGAGAACAAAGGTTTATAAGTTGGCTCTACTACACTTGCTCAACTCGCAAAGTGGTACTAAACATGTGCATACTATGAAAATTCGGCGGGGCGTCACAGCTATTATGAGGGACATTCCATTGCCTAAGGTACAAGAATATGTCAAAGAGCTAGAGAGAGTCTGGTGGGTCCTCAATGATAGTAAGTACAAGGTACCAACTTTCTCTGGATGTGTCAAGCATTTACTGGAGCGTATGCCAACGGATGGTACGATCTAGTGGGTCGAGCACGCTGCTTTCCTGATCATGTGGCTATCAAAGTTTGTGCTTCAAGAAGCAATATTTGATGTTGTCCATCCTAATGTTTTGACATAGCTGCTCGAATGGTGTGGTGAGGGCATTGCTCTTGCACCAGCTGGCCTAGCTAGCTTATACATGGACCTATCTATACCTAATCACCATATTAGCAGTAGAGATAAAGAGAAATTTGTGGTGGGGACATTATTGAATGCCCTACATCTATGTGTCTTGGAGCACATCTTCCGTGCATTTAGGTCCAAGAGACAAGCAAGGCCCTTGGAAGGTCGCCACATCCCAAATTTTGAAGAACGATTGATTCAAGTATTGTTCATGGAGATTTTGATCACTCAGCAACAAAGTTTGAATGGATGCCCTATAGAAGTATAAATGTTTCCAAAGCTCGGTTGTTGGGTTTATGGTGATGATATTGTACACAGTAAAGAACTGCGGTCCTTTGGAAGGTATATCTGTGCTTGCAATCTCATCAGTATGTAATGCACTAACGAGTACCATCCATAACATTTTTCATTTCAGACTTATAGCCAGGCGTAACTAGAAACTACATGAAGTTTTGGAACAAGTTTCATTATGCCACAAAGAAGAGAGAAGGGTCCTTGTTATTCAAGAAAAAGTAAGCACGACCACAGGTCCAAGCATCAAGAGATAGAGGAAGGTCATAAAGGAAAGCATAAATGCAGAGCAAGCAACTCCCTGCTTCATGTATTTCCTGACAAGTCAGGTCACACAACTCATGTATGAATATGACTTGCTTCGTGTGGTTCACTTCCCTTCGGGGTTTTAAAATGTACTATGATGAGGACATGACACACATGAAGAGTGTTAAACATACAAGGAAGGCATGGAGGACCAAAGAGGTTGATTGGGGACCAAGTCCAAGTGTTCCCATGTTTTACACCAAGCTATCACGTCACTTTTGGTCTAAGGAAATAAAGAGATTGAATCCAACACGTTTTGGAAACGCTGGATTCGGACTGCAGGGAAGTCCTGACTTTCGACGGCCGCCACGACCTCATCCGGACTCCGTTTGGGGCGTTCAAGTACTTGATGGAAAGCTTGTGAAGTCTACTTTCATATGGATCTGGACTCATGTCCATATCTTTCCCGAGGCGGCCGCAATCGTCAAATCATTGACCGAAGGTTTTTCTGTCCAGGTGCTGCGACACCTTATTTTGGCCCACGGGCCGTGTATCAAGTTGGGTCCATTAGGGACGCGTCCTAGGGTTGGAGCACGACCCCAGCACCCCTGTGGACGTCCTCCCCCTATCATATACCCCCTAGCCATCGCCAAGAACACTTGAGTTTTGTTTTGCATCTAGCTTTTAGCTACATTCACGGCCGCACAAATACGTGCTGTCCTCGTGATTCAGAACTCCACCTTCGAGTGATATTAAGATTGCTCGCCTTCTTTTTTTGTTCGTTCTTTGATTGCGTACAGGAAGTTCTGATCTTGATTGCAACAGGGTTGGTAACCACAGGGAGTTGGTTCAGCGATTGCATTGGCGCTTCGGGTTCGCTCGTCGTAGTCGGATCGTGAGGGTCGACTTCCACCAAATCAAAATTATCCTCCACTCACTGAAAGATCGGGCACTTCAGCTCTATCAAGTGGTATCAAAAGTCCAGGTTGATCGGTGAGTTTTATCGAGTGTTGTTCCATTACCTACAGTCCACAAAAACAAAAAAAAAAATTCAGGTTAGATCATTGTCCCAACACCATTCTTCGCCTTGCACTTTCTTTCAATAATTTGCGTTGTTGAATTGTGTGCTTCGCGTTCAATTGTTGCTGGTTACTTTGTGCTTCCGCCGCCGCCGCCACCACCACCCGCCGCCGCTGCCACCACCACACGCCGCCGCCGCTGCTCTACATCTTCACCACAACCCTACAAGCCCACGCCGCTCATCCGAGTCCTACTCGGTTCGGCCGCCGCGCGTTCGCAGTTTGGAAAGAGATAGAAAAGAAAAAGGAAAGAAAAAAAGGAAAGAAAAAAGGAAATCACGGCCGCCGCCGCTGCTCTACATCTTTCACCACAACCCTGACAGCCCACCCGCTCATCCGAGTCCTACTCGGTTCGGCCGCCGCGCGTTCGCAGTTTGGAAAGAGATAGAAAAGAAAAAGGAAAGAAAAAAGGAAAGAAAAAAGGAAATAAAAAAGGATAGTTTTGAAAAGAAAGAAAAAAGGAAAGAATAAAAAAAAGAATCAGCAGTTCGGTTTTCGCTTGGAAGTTTCTTTTTGGCAGTTTCAAACACCTTCACGAAAACGGCCGTAACTTTTCGATCGGATCTCCGATTTCAGCGTTCTTTTTTTTCTGGAAACCTTACGAAATTTCAGTGCCGGGTGCTGTCGGTTTCGAGGCAAAAAAACACCGTTTACACAGCGTAACGCAGCCCGGGAGATTTTCCGTTTCTGCATCCCACTTCCTTGTTACCTTTGCTCGATCCATAGCGCGTGGCACTTGTTTCCAGCAGCATAGTTACGTGTTTAGCACTATAATTCAGCTTTGCATTATTGTTTGATTGTGCTAATCCTTGACTTGAGTGCAGCCTACCCAGAACTACACATATTCCTACGACGAGCCGACTTTATTTCTCCAGGCAATCGCTGCTCCAATCTTTCACAGGTGCTACTTGTTGCTTGCAGTTCGCCCCTGTTGCTTGGTAAGAACAGATAAGAATTTGATCGCAGCATCTTTGTGAGCATCTCATACACACACATACACACCTTTGCTGTCCTAGGATTTGTTTTTGTGTTTGCGCTAATCATGTCAGGAGACGTCAACGGCATCGTGGCACGATTCGATGCGTGGTCCACGTCGGTCACGGCGTTGCACAAGGACTATGACAGTGACATGGAGCTAGACGATGGAGATCGCCACGGTTGTGCCCGCCGTGTGGTATGTCCTCCACACATTGACTCATTTGCTACGGTTAAATTTCAAATTCCATCTTATAATGGCAAATATGATCCTGCCGCATATCTTGATTGGGAGTTAGAGGTAGAACAAAAATTTTCATGCCATGATATTCCTGCTAGTGCACAAGTTAATGCTGCTATTAGTGAATTTACTCTTTTTGCTTTAATGTGGTGGCGTGATTATAAGCTAAAACATCCCACGTCTATTCCAACCACTTGGTCTCAATTAAAAGCTGCTATGCGACATCGATTTGTACCTTCATATTATGCCCGAGATTTGCTTAAACAAATGCAGCGATTTCAGCAAGGCCAAAAATCTGTTGAGGAATATTACCAGGCACTACAAAAGAGTATGATCCGTTGTGGTTTATTTGAGTCGGATACCGCTGCTATGGCACGTTTTCGGGGTGGTTTGAACCACGAAATTCAGGATATACTTGCTAATAAAGATTATGCTAATATGACCACATTGTTTGAATATGCTTGCAAAGCTGAACGTGAAGTGAAGGGACGCCGCTCGACGACATATACTAACTCTTTTGCAGGACGAAGCCCGGCATCCAGCGCAGATCCTGCTCTCCCTACGCCATCCACGCCTAGCACTACACTGCGCGAGAGGACGGCCACACCTACAGCGCCGTCGACTACAGGTGCTCCACTCACGGCTGGTGAGACTTCTTCTGATGTGCTGAATTTTTCCACAACCCATGCTATCATGGAGCAATTGTTAGTGGAACCATCTCTTGATTTATCTTTGTCGCATGATGTGCTTGCTGTTTCTTGTGATAAAGATGAATCGTTTGATAATGCAGCAGTGTTACATTTTTTACCAAATATTTCTGCTGCACATAAACATGTTATGCATATTGCTAGTGCCAATGATGAGCTAAAACTGTTGTCTTCTTTACATACTTTGGGTTACATTGAATTTCATGATTTGTGTAATCTAGATTGTTTAGAAGAGAGACTTTTTAAATATGCTGATTTGCCATGCTTTTCTAGACATACATATCATATTATTTGCAAATATAGCAACAAGGGAGCATATATGATACATCGAGTGTACATTTGTGCAAATCTGAATTATCCTTTCGTTGTGCAAAATTTTAATCCACTAGAGGGCAGCAATACTACAAATATTCTTCCATATTCCTTTAGCTCTATTTTGGTGCACCAAGTTTACTCCCAAGAAGGGGAGCATTGCTGGTCACAAACTGTGCCTGCTTTGTCTTTTGTCGGGACTAATCTTGTGCAGGATCATGTTGATAAACATTGTGTGTCGTCTGATCATGAAACCTACATGCTTGCTAAAATGTCTATGCGAGATGACACATTCGCCAATGGGAAACGTGGTGACAATCCTCGTCTCAATACTTTTGGTTTCCTATGTTTTCGAAACCTCGTTCTCCTTTGTGTTATGCAGGATTGGTTTCACGTACAATTGACGCCGAGGACGGCTTTTCGTCAAGAAGGGGAGGATGATGAGGACATGACACACATGAAGAGTGTTAAACATACAAGGAAGGCATGGAGGACCAAAGAGGTTGATTGGGGACCAAGTCCAAGTGTTCCCATGTTTTACACCAAGCTATCACGTCACTTTTGGTCTAAGGAAATAAAGAGATTGAATCCAACACGTTTTGGAAACGCTGGATTCGGACTGCAGGGAAGTCCTGACTTTCGACGGCCGCCACGACCTCATCCGGACTCCGTTTGGTGCGTTCAAGTACTTGATGGAAAGCTTATAAAGTCTACTTTCATATGGATCCGGACTCATGTCCATATCTTTCCGGAGGCGGCCGCAATCGTCAAATCATTGACCGAAGGTTTTCTGTCCAGGTGCTGCGACACCTTATTTTGGCCCACGTGCCGTGTATCAAGTTGGGTCCATTAGGGACGCGTCCTAGGGTTGGAGCACGACCCCAGCACCCCTGTGGACGTCCTCTCCCTATCATATACCCCCTAGCCGTCGCCAAGAACACTTGAGTTTTGTTTTGCATCTAGCTTTTAGCTGCATTCACGGCCGCACAAATACGTGCTGTCCTCGTGATTCAGAACTTCACCTTCGAGTGATATTAAGATTGCTCGCCTTCTTTTTCTTGTTCGTTCTTTGATTGCGTATAGGAAGTTCTGATCTTGATTGCAACAGGGTCGGTAACCACAGGGAGTTGGTTCAGCGATTGCATTGGCGCTTCGGGTTCGCTCGTCGTAGTCGGATCGTGAGGGTCGACTTCCACCAAATCAAAATTATCCTCCACTCACCGAAAGATCGGGCACTTCAGCTCTATCATACTAGACCCAAAATGGAAGGCAACTATATTTGTCATTTTGCTCACTAGTCGTTAACCCGCGCATCCGCACGGGCTGGACATAAACACTCTAGTTTGCAGTGATTTACTAAATATTGTTCTACTTGGACTCAAAATGTGCAAATTTAAATTAAATAGAAAATGCTATAACCAAGGGGTTTGCATTGCATAATTAGCACACAGAGAATTCTATCAACTTTAATATTTATTATGGCTCCGTTAATGTCTTCAAATAAGAGGGAAACAGAAATACCACTTCAAAAGATATTATTATTTCTTACCACAGATGACACTTTCCATGTCCGATGGAATCATCACACCTATACCTCGTGCATGTCCATCTAGCCTTCCTTGTATGCAACAAAACAATATTTTACACGGCTCATTCTTATGAAATGTCCATAGAATCATCTTTAGGTTATGCTTTACACACCAATTGTCATCTATGTCTTGTTTAATATACGCAAAACATCTACCAAAGCCAACGCTGTCCTCTGTATTTACTTTTTTTTTCTCATCGTTAAGCCGTAGATTATTTGGCATCTACGAATTGGCTTTTGCCATAAAACATTTTATTTGGCACTAACTTCTTGTAGACATTAGGCAGTAGATTATTTTCTTTTTGCTTACCACACTTAACCAAGTTAAAGAATGCAGCGAACATATAGCATTCACTCTGTTTACCATTTACTCATCTTTATTTTATATCTTCACTATCGTGTTAAATTGCTTGCTACTGTTTTGTTTTGCTCGTCCTTTCAAATGTCTATATTTACATTACTGCCTAGCCAATGCTACGACATGTCCCCTACCTAGGATGATCATTGTACTGCCAGTACAGTACTGGGCCCATATATAAGGTGTTGTTCCCATAGACTAAAACTATTTTTAGTAGGGCTAAACTTTTTCTCCGTAAAATCTCCCTCCGTCCCAAAATAATAGTAGTTGGGAAAGTGTGTTTGTGAGGGAGTAGGTATCCAAAATTTTAATAAAAGTTGTTTGATTCCATGGACTACAGTTTAGGCGGTCCCACTGAACTTATTTCATTGATGTGGATAGGGTTGGAGACTTCGATATCTTGGTCTTTTTCATCCGTGCCCTACTTTTAGCCGCTATTGAGTTGGGGGAGGTAATGGTTAATTTTTAGTACAGGTGTAGCTAATTTATAGCCCACCTTTTAGCTTTGCTGTTTGGTGCAAATAGAGCCTTAGTTAATTTAGTAACGTTTTAATGCATTAGATTACTTTAATATATTATTGTGGCAATTAAGCAATCAGGTCAATGGATATATCATTTTTTTATAATGGCATAGCATAAAACAATAGTGATAACAAAAATCTCTGTAAATTTTAGCTGTAGAAATTGTAGTTGTATTCAAAGACCCTATTTTTATCATATAGCATGTGCAACAGTATGTTCAATAGTGAAAGGGCCTCAAGTTAGTGGTTAGAGCACGTGAGTAGCATCCAACGGATTCGACTCTTTGTGAAAGCGAATTAACTAAGTCTGAAATACAAAAAGATATGCAAAAAAAAAAAGATTGGGGCTTGTCGACTTCAGTAAAGAAAAAACAATACGTTCAATAATGAAAATTATGATAAGCAAGCTAACTGTATGTTTAATCGCTGATATTAATTTTTTATAACAAAATACTCTGACCTCATATTAAAATCTTCCTGATCTATACATGACACACAACTTAAACAGTTATATAGAAAATATAAATAAGTACAAAATTATAGTCTTTTGAAGATTCATGAAGAAAGGATAAATGAGTAAAATATTAATACCTGAAATTTTAAAAGCATTTAGTCCACTGCAATTTGGTACCTTGGATAATCCTTTATTATCTGCACTGTCTATTCATTAAACTAATAATAAACTTGACCTTCATGGATGATTTGTACTGTATAACAAAAACACTACATCTCCCTGTGAAAACTTGATAACAAAACAATCTACTTCATCTATCTGGAAATCAACTTTTCAAGGGAGTGAGTACCAGTTTTGGATGCCTTTTGTTCTAGTGCATCACACTACTACAGAAAACGTTTGTAGGGGCGGGTTAACGGGTGTTTCCAGGGGCGGCTCCAAAATCCGCCCCTGCTTTTGGCTGCTACAAATAGCTATTTGCAGGGGCGGGTTAGTAGCCCGCCCCTGGAAAAGTTTTCCAGGGGCGGGCGATGGCATGATCCGCCCCTACAAACACGTTTTCCAGGGGCGGACCATGCCATTGCCCGCCCCTGAAAAAGGTGTTTCCAGGGGCGGACCATGCCATTGCCCGCCCCTGGAATAGGTGTTTGCAGGGGCGGGCGACGGCGAGAACCGCCCCTGGAGTTCTATTTTCAGTTTTTGTTTTTTGTTTTTCTAATATTGTTTTTTAATATTATTTGATATTTTTAATACTATTCGTCTGGCAACTAATATAGGGGTAGTCACAAATCTGCTCATTGCAAATAATATAGTAATGGTGCATAATTTATTATAATTGCAAATTATATAAAAGTAATTCTTGTATATTAATAAGGCAAATTCACAAATGTATATTACATTAATTACACAAGTTTAGTGTCCTTCACACCCTCACTTGGTAAGGCGATACTTCTCCAAGTGCCAGTTACGAAGAGAATCGTATTGGTCTTCACTAAAATATTCTTGTAGCTTATGGATGTACTTTTCCTTCTGGTGAACCACCTCACACATTATGAAGTGACATGTTTCGCCGACTATCTTCAGCAGATCTACCTCTCTAAGTGGTTTCCCGGCAACGAAGTCACTAACCATCTGTAATGTATGAAAGAATGCAAGATTTAAGCAAGTGATAGTTAGACGCAAAATGAAAGTACTAAAATATGATAAAGACAAGTACACGCTCAATATTCGGTGTGTAGTGCTTGCAGCTCCTAATATAGTCGCACACATAATAGCCGCAAAACAAAGATCCGGCTGGTTGCTTATGGCATGGGAAGTGTGTGCGTGGAATCCAGTCCTTTGCTCCCTTAGGCGCCGGCCCTTTATAATGGTTAATGTAGAAAAAAAGAGCACTGCTTGAAACAATGGGACAAGTTAGTATGTAATTACCGACTTGAATATTTTCAAAGATGTGTGGGAAATCTTAAAGTGGGTTACCTCTTTAGGATGATGGTGAAATCATTGTATTGTGATGGCGGGTAATCCAATGGGTCAAAGACCACATATTTGGCTTCCCTCGGCAAAAGCATAAAAGCAACCCAGTGTCTCCAGTCACAGTGTTATATAGCTGGGATAAGTACCAAGCTAATCGATATATGTAGGATTGGAGAATTGTTAGAATTTAGACAACGTACCCGAAAAGGTAGGGAGCCCATATGCATTCCGCATCTCGATGACGATCCATCATAGTTGCTATGTAGATTGACACCTTCCTTCTAAGATCAATGGAAAACTCCCTTCGTTTCTTTTGTTTATCCTTGGCCGTCTTACAATCCTTTAGTTCCTCGGCGGCATCCGGCCACTTGAGGGGGAATGCCCACCTAGCCTCGCAAATAATAAAGGGGTCAAGATACCCAATCTTGGTCTTCGAAGCCACTGTGAGGCGACCTTGCATCCTGCACAACACACCGAAAAAATGATTTTGAGACTACAAAGGCCAGTACCAAATGCATATACATGGTGTATGGACATGCACTTACATACACCACAATCTCATGGGGCCTAGATCCATCATTTGTAGGCGGTACATTGCATGGATGTCATCGAAATCGATGATTATATCAGTACCTTGGTTTTCCAATTTATTGCAACCAAACACCTCCACATCGACCCGTGCCCATATAGTTTTGAGCCCTAGGGTGCATGCACTACGGTACCAACTATGGAACTTCTGCATTTCACCTGGACATTCATGAAGAGCCCATCCGGGTAGCAAGTCTTTGCCATACTCGAATTTCTTCGGGCAATCTGGCAAATCTCCTATCTCATCGACCCCAACTATACGAACGAATGTCGTGTCCGAACGAGGCTTGGAAAACCCTGGTCCAGTTGGCACCACTCCTTCCTTTCTCTTTATTTTTTTTCGAAGTCATCTTCTTTTTTGTGCCGTTGTTGGTGATCATCCACCTGTTCACAACGTCAGGCTCTGTATTCTTGTATGCCATGATCACCCGTGGCAGCGACCCCATAAACTGCTCGGGTCGTGGTGGCGAGTTTTGGACATCCGCTGGCTCATATTGATGCACGGGTGATAGGGGTTGCTCCTCCTGCTGTACTAGTGGTGATGGGTGGGCCTCCTGTTGTACCACTGGACATGACGGGCTGCAGATAGTGGTGGCCACAATTTCTTGTTGTGATGATGGGTTGGCCTCCTGTTGTACCTCTGGAAATGACGGGCTGCAGATAGTGGTGGCCACAAGTTGTTGTTGTGGTGATGGCAGGCATGATAACGAAACCACTGGGACATTATCTGGGGACGATTGATGTAATGGCGGCACTTCCTCTGGTGTGTTCTTACCATGAACTTGTGCCAGTGTCACCATCCTCTGGGAGCAAAGTGTGAGCGAGGGAGGATCTTCAGGTGGTGGAGCTTCCAGTATGATATCTCGTTTATGCCACGGTGCATTCTTTCCAGCGGCTTGTCCCAAGGTTTCAATGCCATCATGAAGGGCTAAGTCCAAGAAGTGATTGTCATGTCTTGGATCTGTAATTGTGACCACTTTTACCCATGCATATAATGGCGGCGTAGGTTGTCCCTCCAAGCCGGGATTATTGCTCACCACCAATGCCACACCTTTGGCAGCCTCCTTTGACCTTCCACTTCTGCCTATCGGAATGTGCAACGAGCAAGGAGTGTCAACAGTTATAGCATCTACCGGATATGGTTCTGCTGACGTAGAGGCAACACTACTCGGATGAAGCTGTGAGTCAGTGGCCCCATCTTGCGGCGTCAACATTAAGTTATTATTTAATGATGTTTGGCTGATCATTTGTCGTTGCTACTGCTCCACAAATGCCGCCGCGAAATAGTCATTAAACCTTGCTTCCAGTGCTTTCTTCGCTGCTTCTTTAATTTCATCCTTGTATCGATCGTGACGCATGTACCTCTGCCTATCATTACTGAAACCGTCCTTGAAGCTCAAGTGTTTCGACATGCCTCTGATCCGGCCTCCATGCTCTTTCGTGCCAAGGGCTTCGCTAAGCATATCCTTGTCCCTATTCGGCACAAATTCACCTTTGCGCTGTGCTTCGGCAAGTGCTAGAATCTTCGCTCCGACTACTTCGGTTTGAGGTTGTGGGAAGACCACTTTGTCACCTTCGTTCTCTCCATCCCTCCCTGCACACCACTGGAAGGCGCGCTCGTCCACGCCTTGCCAAGGGTCCGGTAGCCCAGCTGATTTTGCATCCTCTCTTCGCCGCTTCCACAAATCGGCCTTACCAACGTAACCACCCGGCCCAAGGCGAACAGGATGCTGATTTCTTCGTGCAAGTTCTCTTTGCTTCTGACTTTAGGCTAGCGCTTTCGGAGAGGTCTTTTGCCGTATGAACTCGGCCCACTATGCATCGGTTATACTGTAACCCTCAGGCTTTGGCTTGCCCATCTGTACTAACTTGTTCAGGTCACACTTCCAGCGGCGAAAACATTCTCCCAAATTTGATAAGGTGCGGGCCCGTACTTTATCCATGTTGGTTCCACGAGGAAACTTGAATGATTTAGAAATGATCGACCACATTTCGACTTTCTTCCCTTCAGGAACCTGTGTCCAGTCTGGGATCGTTGGGTCCACATGCACCTTTGTTCTGATTAATGCTCCCAGGGCATTCCGGAACTTTGCACAAACAAAGGGAGGGTGCGTAACCAGTCCCGATGGGCCTACTTCTTCAACCATCTAGGTTCCTGTGGGGTATTGGTTTCTACCTCGTTGGCCCCTTCTTTTCTTAGGCTCACTGTTTGTGGTGGTGCATTCAGCCTCTGGCGCAGATGACTCGACCTCAAAGTCTTCTGCAGGCGAGGGGCTTACTCCACGTCGGCGGCGTCTCCTTTTTCTTACCGGAGAACGACGCACCTAGCACGATCATAAGAGTATCGTAAGTACATATCATTTTGTCTATCCAATGAAAATGTACATGAAAGCAGAGTAGGAATCGTCGTTACCTCACTAACCGGATCGAAATCCGGGTCAAGGTCCGTCTCCGTACGGTCTTCACGCGGTTCAGTGGGGTGTGGATCAATAGGGTCCATCCACACATTGTGTACCCAGGCGCCTTCTCCTACTTGTGGACCGTATCCAATGTCAGCATCTTCCCCGTTCTCTTCATCCCCGGAATCTTCTACTTCTTCATTATCATCTTCAAATACTTCATTAGGGTCGCAAAGGGTCTGGGACCCAATGACGTCCAAGTCAAACCCATTGTCATCATCATGATTGGATGATGATGGCTCATCCATCGTCTTGATTACATGTTACATGTCAAGAAAAAACATTGTATATCATGAGCATAAAATAAAACTTGACTGATCTGGATTAGTTGAACCTAATTTCCTTCATACCAATACCAAGTAATCAAACACATGAAAAAAGGTATTTCAACAGATTCAGCTCTCATGGGCATTACATCGAACACCTAAGGCGCGCGAACAAGGTGCTCACCTTTACCACCAGTGGGCTGGGGCCGGAGCACGGACGGCCGGGGCGGCGTCGTCCTCGCGGTGTGCGTGAAGGGCTTGCGCTCCGGCACGAGCGGCGGCAGAGCGTAGAGGAGACGGTGGTGCTGCCGGAGGCGGGGGCATGGACGCGGAGGAGGCAGCGCGGCGGCGCCGGCGTGACTCGCAGGGGCCGGTACGGGTAGCACCGCCCCGGGCGCAGAGGCCGCGCGCCGGCGGAGGACCCGCAGGGGCGGCGCGGCCGGAGAGCAGACGGAGGACGGCGGCGCGCGACCGAAGCACGGAGGTGACAGCGGCGCGGTCGCAGGGCGGGAGGCAGCAAAAATTTGGGCAGCCTGTCGGCGTCCCGCGCTCTGTCCGAAAATTTTGGCCAAGTCCAGAAACGCTCGAGCTTATATAGATATACTCATTTTTAGGGGCGGGTGGTCACCATTAGCATTGGCGGCTGACTCACCCGCCCTTGGAAAGTTGTCCGACTGTTAGACAGGATGAACGCGAGTTCAAACGGTGCCGCAAAACGTAGCAGCACCGGATGAAACTGTGTTACAGCCACATTACATGTTAAGCACCATTCCGTCCGGTGATGCTTCCTTGTATGCACAGTGGATGAAAATGTGTATTCGCTTATTTCAATCTCACAACGCACAGGAAGAATATTCAATCCATCCGATGCACATATCTTGTAAAGTCACCATATAAAACCGTGCAACGTGTTTCAAACCGACATTAACTGATTTTTTCCTCAAACAACTCATAATTGTCTCTCCATAAGCACGACCATGATACAAGCTCATTAACAATCATACATAGAACAACCTTGAATACAAAAACATCATACATGCAACATCATATATAGCAAACCAAATTCATTGATTCATTACAAGTTCCACGATAATTAACATTTAACAACAAAGGTTATCACCCACCACTGGGCACCGAAACAACATACATGCAACATCATATATAGCATAACAAGTTCATAGATTTATTACAAGTTCCACGATAATTTACATTTACCGACAAAAGATATCACCCACCACATTGGCCAGCAATAACTCCAGGGGTGTCTCACAGAGTCATCCTGCTGACGGCGTAACACACAGCGCCGCAGAAGGGCCACGTCAAGAGGTCGAACTCATGACGGATGCGGCACTGTGGGCTGCAGTAGAGGGTGACCATACTCTCATCCAGCCAACGCCCGCACCGTCTCCATGTGCACACGTGAGGATCCTGTGGGATCAATTCTATGTCGAAGGCATGAATAGCCCTGAAACGGTGCGCAACGTAGGAGAGTTGCTGCTGGACCACCCCGCGCAACGCCGGCAGGCCGTGGTTCCACCACCTACCGTAGACGTTATCCGGCCGCCGCTAATGCGATGGACCACCGTCAATGCTTCGGGATCCGCTGGGTTCAGCCGATACCGGAGCATCGCCAAGAAGTAAGCCGCGGGGTTGTCCCCAACAGCAACGGCCTGGATGACGAGCTGCAACCCTTCGGCGTAACCCCGCCGAATCACCATCCTCACAATCCCCTCGTAGAATAGGGCCTCCGGATGATTCACGTCACGCAAGCGCAGCAAATAGCGTGCCCTCACAATGTGCCACATATCCCTGCAGTGGCTACGAAACTGCCGGAAGGATAGGCGCAGGAGGACGTCGCGGGAGTCGCAGATGGTCCGAAAAGTGGAGGAGAACTGACGAAGGCGCAAGTACTCGTGGACGGCAAATTCTTCGCCTTCAGAAAACACCGAGAGACAAATGATGTGGGAGATCACATCATAAGGCAGTCGATCGATGTTGAAGGAAGTCGTCGCCGCAACAGCAACCGCCACATCCAGTCTTCTGCATGATGACGAGGCCTCAGCGTGATCCATCGCCGCAGGGGAGCGCAAGCGCCAGCGGCGCAAGAAGAGCGGCGACAGCGCGGGGATCGAGGCGCGTGACCGATCGAGCAATGCGCCGCCGGCCAAGAAACGGCGGCGGGGACGAGCCGCAGGGCGAGCGCGGGCAGCGGGCTGTGAGCGTGCGGCTCGAGGCGGGAGGGCGACGCGCCGGCCGGGGATAACACGGCGGGGAGGGCACGAGCGGCGGGGCGAGCGTGGGCGGTGGAACGAGAGCGCGAGCGGCGGGTTGTGAGCGCGGGCTCTAGGCGGGAGGGGACGCGCCGGCCGGCGGGGATGAGACGGCGGGGGTGTGCGAGCGGCGGCGGGGCGAGCGCGGGCGGCGGAAGCGCGTGGCTCGAGGCGGGAGGGCGCGCGACGACGCGCCTGCCGGCGGGGTGGTGGTGCGCGGGGGTCGAATGAGGCATAGAAAAACTGCCGCCGGCCTTTTAATCAATGGAGGGGAGTCCCATTGCCACTGGCCAAGAAAACCGGCGGCATTGGGAAGCGCAACCGTCTCCCTGCCAAGAAAACCGCTGCCGTGGGGCGAAAGGTACCGTGTGATTAGCAATTCATACGGTGCGTGTAGCAATTCAGCCACCGTATAAAATCGTACAACTTTTTTATTCATGTTTCATACTCTCGAGTTGGATATTAATGCATCTTGGTGGGGCAGTGATGATGTGGCTTCTTGAGATTTCAGAGAGTGGGGATTACTTATATAAGTTACTAGGTGATTCCCCGCACGTTGCTGCGGGATTTGAAGGAGCACGTAAAAATAATGCATTTGTAGAGTTATCCGAAGAGCTATATGAGGTATCTCTTGATAAAAATTATAAACTTTTATGTTACTTTTGAATAGATAAAAAAGAAAATAAGATATACATCTAATGAATAGAAAATGTGCACAAAGTTGGTCGGATAATTAGAATAATCCAAAATTCAAGATGATGTGTACCACATAAGTGAGAAATAACAATTAATATATCTTAGTTGGATATTAATGTGTAACTTAGTGGGAGGTGATGATGTGGCTTCATGAGGGTTAAGAGAAATCCTTAGTGGGCATCTCCTATATAAGTTATATAGATATAGATTACTTTGAACTCTGCTTCCAAACCATAAACCCCCAAATCTAATAAAATTATGAAGTCATTGCCAATCCCATAAAACATGAAACTATATATAGCACACAACATGAAAAACGGGACCCACTAACTCACAAGCTGGACCCACCAACTCACAAATAGGACCGACCAAATCATAAGCTCACTAAATCTAATGAAATTATAAATTCAATTGATAATTTTGTATTTTATTTGTATCAAAACCAAAAATCAATGTAACATGGCACATCAATGCGTTAGGTATGGAGAAGTCATGGAATTTCTAAAACTAACACGTTATGTTTTGGCGTCCTCGGAACAACACGGCAGCATCCGGTGCTATCCATGGTGGAAGTCACCGGATAAAACTACTGACCTAACATTGTTTCTATTCAGGTAAAAACATCAGACCATCTTGCTCGGTCTCGTCACAACATTTTACCTCGGTCTCTTGCCTTAGTACCTCGCTAGTTACTCTTTACTTTCAGCAATTTATCTTGGCTATCTATGATCTGTGGGTACCTGAGTCTGCACGAGTGACAGTGACTCTTGTTTGGGGTTTCCTTTATAGCCCTTCGCGTTGGGTGGAGGTCGGTGGCTGAAAGCTTAGGCGTGGTTCCTGTGCTGGCTAGTCACCTCAGGTTGTGTTGCACCCCACGGAACTGCAGTGGTAGGCGGCAGGTGGTGACAGCCCTGTCCGTCCTTTGTACTCCACCACGTTCGGGTGTACTCATATCAGTAGTGCTAAGCCCGGAAGAACCCCTCTCTCACCCCGTTCTGAGTTCTTCCCGTTCTAGCCGTCAAAGCAGATCATGTTAGATTAAGATAGGTTGTCTGGGGCAACGAGTGGCTAACTAAGGTTAAGCTCTCTACACCCTTTACCCTTTCCTCCCCTGGTGGGTCCGGTTAGGAAAGTTCTAGACTAGTCGCGTCTACTGTTCCTTGGATTTGACATCCAGGTTTCTACTCCCCTGGTGAAAGGCTACAATGTACTCCGTGCGCTTGCGGATTTAGTTAGGCTAAGGAGTGCCAACAAGCTTTTCTGGCGCCGTTGCCGGGCAACGGTAGCAACACTAGTGTAGGATTTTTTTAGCCGTACACTTTATCCCCATAACCATCTACCACATGGAGTTTTCTCCTAGTTATCAGGCGGTTCCATTTCGCGAGTGTTTGGAACTGCCACCATCCTTCCACCCCGTTATCTGATGGCTTCGTGATCCGCCCCAATCTCGTTGCCATCGTTTGTTCACACTCCTTGCAATAGATGAGGAGAACTGCTCTCCTAACATTCCCGGGATGAACCAAGACGGAACTCTTCCTGTTTTTCTCTGACGGGGGAAGCAAAGTTTTGGTACAATCGGAGGGCAAGAGGAGTTGGAGGAGATTGGATCAAAGTGAAGGTTGAAGTTTGTTTGTTCGTCTATCCCATCCCCAAAGCTCAGAAATGAGCTATTTGGAGCAACCTGGGAGAAGCTTGGTATGGTGCTCATACAACGATTCGTTGGTAGATTGAGACATAGTGCTCATCCTCAGGATCAGTTTTTCTGACCCTCCCACCGACTTCCCCATGAACCAAACAGCAAATCCTCACTCTTTCATTAGATCCACCGCCTCCAACCACACGACGTGAACGAACAAAAAAAAACCCAGACCAAGAGAATTCCCTTAAGAATCTGCCACATTAGGTGTGCACGCTAAAGGTCTGAGTAATTCATTCCAGAAGTCACAACCGCAGACCAAGGGTCTATCTGCGGTTACGAGCAAGGAATGACGGAGGAAGCAGAAGTTAGTTGACTCTAACTTTAATGCCCTCCACCTATTGAGGGGACTGACACACATGAAGTTGTCCATGATCTTTCGTAAGCACCTGAAAGGGATCAACGGCCAGATGTTGGAAAACAAAGGAATTATCTGAGTTGTGCCTAAGGGGCGCAACAGAGTGATCCTGGATTTCCACATCTTCGATATCCTCGAAGGTGACATAATCTTCTTGTCGGATCAGCCAATAGAGCGTCTTGTCAACTTAATCTCGATCGAGCTCAGAGTTGACAAAGAAAACATCCTGACTGACCTTGCACGATCAGTGAGTTCAGCCTTGCACGATCATTGTCGCAAAGGGCTAGACAGACCCTGTGAAGAATCAGTGGGCTTATTTTTCAGATGCTTACCCAATCCTAGGGGTAGAACCGGGCAGTCACGCTCGACATGTGGAGAACCACAGCCTCCTCCACTAGAGTTGTTGATTGCTGCCACTTGGATTGAGACATGTCTCTCTTCCACTTGGAATAGAGATATTTACCTCTTCACGAAATCGCAGCACACCAGTCATCATCAGTGATAAACTGACAGAGAATGAGGCTTGGCAGGCTGCAACAGTCTTAGAGAAGTATCGGTCCATTTTTAGGTATTCTCTACAGACTAGACGGGGATCAACCCCAACACCCATCGTATCGCTTGAACCGGACAAACAGCCTTTTGGCTGAATGATGCGATGAGGGAGGTAGGCACACCTGCATGTGGGTATTATTTACCCTATGTAAGCACCCACTTTAAGTGGTGAGGCACTAGTCAATTTTCATCTACCTCCACGTGTCTTTATTGTTTGGTCTATGCAATGCACCAACAGAGGTGTATGATATCAGCCTTCTCTCCCATTATCAAGGACATCCTTTGTCCTTGTTGAGAACATCATGGAGGAATTCCTTGATGATGTCTCAGTCCATGGACAACCTTTGGTTTATGCCTCGCGGATATGGATAGAGTTCGTGAGAATTCCCAAAGGCTCCACCTTGTCCCAAGTTGGGAGAAGTGTCAGCTGAGAAGGCTCCCCATCATACAACCTCCTGATTGGATTCTTCCTATCAAGATCATGTGCAATGCTAGTAACCATACAATCGGGACAGAGCTGGATCAATGCAAGAAATCATCATTATCAAAAGCATTGACCAGAGTTCGACAAACAACGGAGAAGGAACTATCTGTAGTGGTATTCACCCATGACAAGTTCAGACCCTACTTGGTCGATGTCAAAGTGTTAGCACATGGACCATGCTACACCAAGATATCACCTGACCAAGAAGGACGACAAGCCACAACTCATCCGTTGGATTCTTGCTCCTTCATGAATTCACTTCATGAATCAAAAGAAGAAGAGAGCAAATAAATACGTGGCATATCATCTCCCAAGGATACAAGTTCAAACATATGAGATGATACTCTCTCAAGGGTAGCTTTACAAACTTGGATTAACACCCTTAGAGAGAAGGAATGCATTCACCTTATCAGATTTAACCAATGGGATTCATATCATACTGGTTTACTCCACCGCTGCAACCCACATGTGAGACCCGCAAGATTCTTAAGTGTCGGTTCCACTTCTCACAGAGAATGAGCTACGGAAGTTTTTGTTTCCTTCCGTATAAACCTTGTGCTAAGGTTCGACAGACTGATCACCTGACCAACCAAGCACACACACGCTAAGAGTCTTTGTGGTGCCCACGATGCTCATTGAGTCAAAGGACTGACGAGCATCTTGGTGATCATGGACTAAACGTCCATAGTAGTTGAAGCACTTCATGTTGTGGATAAGGAGATGGAGACTCTCACTCCAGCCTTAGAAGTGCAATAGCGGGTTGGAAGTAAATCACCGGGTCGCAAATCCGTACCATCTTCAGATAGTCAATCAGAAACATCAACAGAATATCATGAACAATCTGACATGGAGAAGGGATGGAAGGACAATCACCCGAGACACTTTGTGCACACGAAACATCATTCCCATTAGGAAATCAAAAAGGTGAAACATAGACCCCCCAATCAGCCAGAGTCCAAATGATGAAATCAAATGGCTGAATTGGAGGATGGAGAAGGAAGGTTTTCCTTTATGCTTCCTCTCCAGGACAATGGCAGGGACGTTTTCAGTTGAAAATATTCCTCAAGTCCGACATCCCGGAACTCGAAGTTATGGACTGCTATGAGTATACGAGTTACTACCATAGTCCATGGTCATGGCGAGACCTAAAATGTGCCATTATCTTAGTACAGGTTTGGGTGCTAAAATTTCCCTCTTCATTTTGATTTTCCAAAGTTTTATTTTCCAACAGCACCCCCATATTTCCCTTTTGAATAAAATGTTGCTTTGTTCCTGCCATGCTTTTGGTGGTTGGTGCACACTTGTGTGCCAACCACACCCCTGCTCTAACTCTACACTAAGTGCGCAGAAAACAGGACGAGCAACACATCGACGAGCAGTCTTCACCCGTGTCCAAATAACCACATGGCAGCCATCTGCTGAGATTCAACTACGCACGGAGGTTTGAAACCCTTTCTCTCATTTCCTTTCTTGGTTTTAATTCAAATACGAGCATGAGTTCATGACAATTAAAATTTGAATGAAACACATAGAATGAGATGGGAATCCTACATGTTTATCAAAGGTGCATAAGCTTTATTTCCTTTGCAAGTACCGATGTGCCTTTGGAACTTTATGATAGGATCACTTGATCTTTCGCTTATTGACTCTTACGATATAATGACATGAGAGGCTTGTTCTTTTCTAATTCAAAGTCTTGGAGAATTTCATTTTGAAATTGAAAGAAAAAAAATAAAAAATAAAAAATGAGGCAACTCTCTTTCATGCTCAACTTTGCCAAGTCCCATCCAGAGCCATATCATACATGACACAGTTTTGAAACTCCACATAGCTATCTTTACATTTTGAGCTTGATCAAACATCGTGCCTTCTGAGACATGCATGTTCTTCCTTGCACTTTGGTCATTCACGTACACGTTTCATCAAATAAAGTCCATCATAGAATAAAAGTCCATCAAAAGTGGTTCTCAAGCAGCTCTTCATCCCCCTGAAAAAAAGAAGAAAAAAAATGATGAGTGGGAGGTCCTACTCGAGTAAAAAAAAAAGAAGAAGAAGAAGAAGGGGAAAGATGGAAGAAGCTAGAATCAAATACCACTCAAGGACATTCATCATCCATCATCCACATTCACTTGCACTTGACCAAAGTTCGTGGTTGACATGATCTCTCGGAGACAAGTTATTTGATCTCGCAACATAGATGGAAGAGATAAGCATTTCTATCGATCCCTACCTTGAGCCCCACATATAACCTTGTAGAGGTAGGTGAGGCTACTTGAAAAGCCTTTGTGAGGATCAAACACTTTGAGCGACTGAGTGGCTTGAGAGAATGAGAGTATGCCTCCATATTTTTGAAAAAAAAAATCTCCAAGTACTGAGAAGGAGGAATCAGGCTCTCCATTGATTTATTCTGAGGTTCAATAGGTGAAAGTGAAGGTGTTAGCCACCTGGAATCCAAGGTATGAGGGAAAGCTTTGAAATAATTCTTACGCATACTCTTGATTTCATGAGCCAAGGCTTTGCTTGATCCTCTGAATCTAACTCAACCCTTTGCTCGGGACGAGCAAAGTCTAGGTGTGGGGGCGTGTTGGCGGTCGATATCCATGACCTTTACCGCCAACATTTCTCTGAATTTCATGCTCATATAGTGATAATCATGCTAATATCATTTATACTAATGAGTTCCACAAGTTGTGTGCAATTTGTGAGCAAAGGAACAAACACGAAAAACAGGAGGCCAAACTGGCACAGGGCCAGGCCGACCGGCCCCCTTCTGCCTCTTCTGGCCACGATTTTGATCCACAAGCTATCTAACACACCAATGATGATCATGAGCCGTGCGTTTGATGTCGGTTTGATCAAAAGGCCCAGAAGGCCTAGAGTGGGATTAACATGGATTGAAGGGCCCACAACCTAGGATTCTTGGACAGCTTTAACCGAACGCAACAACTACCGACTTCAGGACATCATCCATGCCGTCCCTGCAAAAGTCGGTGCGACTTGGCACCAGGGCCAGGCCGGCCGGCCTACACCAGGCCGGCCGGCCTCCCACCGTGGCTTCCACGCTTCCTCTTTCGCGTGGATGCTAAGCAGGAGGTGTGCGTCACTCCTAAGCAGGATTCCACCCTTGGAAGGCTATAAAAGGCGCCCTTCACTTCCACACAAGAGACACCATCCATTGGAGAGAAGAGAAGGCTCAAGATGTAGTCCACTATTATCTTAGAGTTTAGTAGAGTAGAGAGAGAGTGGGTGAGTTGCTCGGGTGACAGCCAAGCTTTGTAGAGAGAGTCCGGGATTTCTTCCTCGGTCTCATCTCAACATTTCCGCCCCCGAGGAATAAAGCTTCAGAGATATCTTCAGTAAGTTCCTCGGTCTCTTGCCTTAGTACCTCGCTAGTTACTCTTTACTTTCAGCAATTTATCTTGGCTATCTATGATCTGCGGGTACCTGAGTCTGTGCGAGTGACAGCGACTCTTGTTTGGGGTTTCCTCTATAGCCCTTCGCCTTGGGTGGAGGTCAGTGGCTGAAAGCTTAGGCGTGGTGCCTGTGCTGGCTAGTCACCTCAGGTTGTGTTGCACCCCACGGAACTGCAGTGGTAGGCGGCAGGTGGTGACAGCCCTGTCCGTCCTTTGTACTCCACCACGTTCGGGTGTACTCATAACAGTAGTGCTGAGTCCGGAAGAACCCCTCTCTCACCCCGTTCTGAGTTCTTCCCGTTCTAGCCGTCGAAGCAGATCCCTTTACCCTTTCCTCCCCTGGTGGGTCCGGTTAGGAAAGTTCTAGACTAGTCACGTCTACCATTCCTTGGATTTGACATCCAGGTTTCTGCTCCCCTGGTGAAAGGCTACAATGTACTCTGTGCGCTTGCGGATTTAGTTAGGCTAAGGAGTGCCAACAAGGACACGGCGGCAGCCGCATCCGGAGGAGAAGGACGAGGAGTACCCATTGTTGCAGCCGCATCGGGCCCCGATCCATCCCTTGTGAGTGCTCTCTCGACCTCCTATCGATTTCTGTAATTTAGTATAGAATTAGTGATGAATTAGTGATGTTAGATCAAATTTAGATCTTAGTTATCAATTATAGAAATTTTAGATATAAAATTTGTGATGTATAGAAATGTATGTTAACAATTTTTGAGTTGTTTAAATTGTAATGAGTATTCTAAAAATTTAAAACTTTTTGTTTGATTCTAAAAATTTAAGGTCAACCCTCAATTCATTTTCATAAATTCTAAAGATAGTAATTAAAAATTGTGCATTTAAAATTTTAAATCATCCATGCACGAGTGATTTGGTTTTTCGTTTGGCTTTATTTGGATCTGAAATGTGGGTTTGTATTTTTGGAAGTTAATCCTACAATACAAACTATGGCTAACTTAATTAAATAAATCTAACCTGTTTAATCTTGCACCCAAGCTGACCACTAGTCAATCAGCTTGGCCTCACCGCTAACAATCTCTCCGCCCTTTGGCGAGAATAAATTTTTTGTGTGGCTCCAAAATTTTTAATTGACACTCTTATGTTCATTTATTTTCAGGAGTTATTTGACACTCTTAAGCACCGACGGGTTCCCGCTGTCTTCCTCCACCTCGGGTTCTTCAAACCAGCAAGGTGTGACAAATTTCATTGTCTCAAATGACGACATTTGTTATTTTATTCTATTTACAAAACAATCATGAAGATTTTATTATAGTAACACATCAATCATATTTTGCAGGCAAAGAGGCCCTCGGAGTTGAATCAGAGCAACAACTGATGGCTACATTCTACCGTAAAAACCTCGTGTTACTGGCCTCGTAGTCCTGGTGAGGCCTAGATCTCCACATGTCCTCATGGATATCACTCACGGGCAGATAATGGAGGCATTACAGCAGCAAGCGGAGGTGAATGTTGCCATACGCCAGATCTCGAGGTACCTTTGTGATTATGTGGTGGGAACCAACAATTTTGCGGATACCAGTAAGATCTTGAGAAATGGGACCCTTGAATTTGGACAACATCGGCTTGCGATCTTACCATTGATGCCCGGGTATGGTTCCAGCGAAGTACACATTGATGCCACATTTCCCAGCTACAGGTTAGAGCAAGAAACCCAAGAAGCGATGCCTGCTTACCAACCCCCAGAACCACTGAAGCTTGTCGTAACCGGAGTGCCACCAGTCTTTTGGGGAAGGACTGACCTAATACCTAGAATCTTCAGGAACATATGTGAAGTTTGCCATGTCCATATTAACAGGAACGATCTCGCATTCTCCATGTTAACATATGCATCCCCATCACGCATACCTAAGGATGCAAGTGTAGGCATCCGCAGAGCAGGGCCATCAAACGCTTTTTTCATACTGAACATATGGCCAATTTGGATTGACGTAGTTCCAGCTATGCCAAGTGAAATAGAGGCAGTGGTGCCCAACGGTAACTGCATTTAGAACAGAACTTTGCTTTGATAATGTTACATTGTTCACTCTAATCATTGTCACTCTTACTATAGAACGCCCCAACCAACGAATGCGCATCACATTATTTCCGTGAGAACAGGCTGACGATGGTGCGGGGTGTTCCAGAGGAGGAGGTCCACTTGGAGCAGGTGTTGGTGGTCGTTACGATACGGTTTCACCACCAACATTCGTCACATTTCAGGCTCATCTTGCTCATAACAAAGTGAAATTGATTATTTCTAATGAGTTCCACAAGTTTTGTATAATTTGTGAGTGCAGGAGCAAGCAAGCAAAAGATGAGCCACATTGAACACAAAGCCAGGCCGGCCGGCCTATGCTAGGCCGACCGGCCCCCTCCTGTGCCCCCTTGCCACGTCCCTGATCCAGGAGATCACAAACACAACACTAATGATCCTGAGACGTGCGATCAACGTCGGTTTGATCCAAGGACCCGAAAGGCCTAGAGTGCAAGACACATGGATTAGAGGGCCCACAACCTCGGATTCTTGGACAGCCTCAACTGAACGCAACCGTTACCGACCTCAGGAGGCAATCAGGAGCGTTCAAGACAAAGGCGGTGGCCAGAGGCTCCAGGTGTAGGCCGATCGGCCTACACCAGGCCGGCCGGCCTCCTGCTGCAGCTCCACGCTACCAGCCTCAGCGTGGAGGTTAAGCAGGTGGTTGGCATGACAGTTTAAGCTGGCTACCGACCTTGGAAGGCTATAAAAGGCCACCCCCTCTTCCATCCAAGACAACCATCCAAAGGAGAGAAGAGTAGCTTAGTGGTTTTTGCTCTCATCTTTAGAGTTAGAGTAGGGAGAGAGTGGGTGAGCTGCTCGGGTGACAGCCGAGCTTTGTAGAGAGAGTCCGGGATTTCTTCCTCGGTCTCATCTCAACATTTCCGCCCTCGAGGAATATATTCAAGAGTTATCTTCAGTAAGTCCTCGGTCTCTTGCCTTTAGTACCTCGCTAGTTTACAACTTACTTTCAGCAAGTTATCGTATTTATCTTGATCTGCGGGTACCTGAGTCTGCGCGAGTGACAGCGACTCTTGTTTGGGGTTTCCTCTATAGCCCTTCGCGTTGGGTGGAGGCCAGTGACTGAAAGCTTAGGCGTGGTGCCTGTGCTGGCTAGTCACCTCAGGTTGTGTTGCACCCCACGGAACTGCAGTGGTAGGCGGCAGGTGGTGACAGCCATGTCCGTCCTTTGTACTCCACCACGTTCGGGTGTACTCATAACAGTAGCGCTGAGTCCGGAAGAACCCCTCTCTCATCCCGTTCTGAGTTCTTCCCGTTCTAGCCGTCGAAGCAGATCAGGTTAGATATAGATAGTTTGTCTGGGGTAACGAGTAGCTAACTAAAGTCAAGCTCTCTACCCGTTTATCCTTTTGCTCCTTGGTGGGTCCGGTTGGAAAAGTTCTAGGCTAGTCGCGTCTACCGTTCCTTGGATTTGATATCCAGGTTCTTACTCCCCTGGTGAAAGGCTACATCGGACTCCGTGCGCTTGCGGATTTTAGTTAGGCTAAGGAGTGCCAACAAGCTTTTCTGGCGCCATTGCCGGGGAACGGTAGCAACACTAGTGTAGGATCTTTTTAGCCGTACACCTTTACCCCCATAACCATTTACCACATGGAGTTTTCTCCTAGTTACCCGACGGTTCCATCTAGCGAGTATTTGGAACCGCCTTCATTTTGCCACCCCATACCACCTCGTGGCTTTGAGATCCGTCCCAGTCTCGTTGCCATGGTTCGTGCACAGTCTTTCGGTGGAACGAAGGACGAAAGTCCCTATGCTCACTTGCAGGTTTTTGAAGAGAATTACTCTCTTCTTATTATACCCGGCGTAAACCAAGACACTCTACGATGGAAACTTTTCCCATTTTCTCTGATGGGGAATGCAAAATCTTGGTACGACCGGACTGCAAGGGGATTTAGCGGAGATTGGATCAAGTTGAAGGACGAGATTTGTCTGTTCCTTTACCCTATCTCCAAGATCTTGAAGCTCAGAGTTGAGTTGATGACATATCAGCAAGGCGATGAGTCACTTGGAGCCACGTGGGAGCGGTTCATAAAATTGGCCAACTCAGGGCCACCGCATAACATTCCAGAGGAAATGCTTATGCAGCATTTTGTTGGTGCATTGAAGCCGGAGAGTGCACAGTTCTTGAACATCACCTCCGCAGGGTCAGTGCTATACAAGACAGTGGATGAGGTACGAGAGATCTTGGAAAAAGTTCTCAACTCTACCGAGTACACTGGCGTTTTCGACGACCCACCAACACCACCAACAACCCCCACAGACAAACAGCCACTCCTCGCCCTCACATTCGATCCGCCTCCTCCGATCATAGAGGAAGTGCTCGAACACCCCAAGTCCTCAGACCAAGAAAATATTCTTGACGATCTGCCGCACTTCATTCCCGAGCTCTTTACAGAAGAAGAGTACTTGGAGATCGGTAATACATCACGTATGCCCATGGAACAAGTGTGCGCAAGTTCAAGGTCTAAGGCGTTCATTCCAGAAGCCGTACCGCAGATCGAGGGTTTATCTGCGATCATGAGCAAGGAATGGACGGAGGAAATTGAAAGTTGCGAAGACATCATCCGAACCACCCGCAACTTCAGAGTACTCCATTGCGCTATTGAGGGAACTGACTCTCAGGAAGTTGCCTACGACCCGAAGGTCGGGAGTAATATCATATCAAGTGCACTCGCATCACGAGTGCAACCAGACGAACCCCGGTCCTTCTCCCGTAAGCACCTCAAGTGGATCGACGGCCAAATGATGGAATGCAGAGGAATCATCCGTGTTGTGCCCGTACACATGGGACGCAACAGGATTTTCCTAGACTTCCACATTTTCGATATCCCTAGAGGTGACAACTTCTTCCTGATTGGACAGCCAATAGAACACCTTGCCAACCCGAACCATGATCGAGCAACGATACAGTTCAAGGTTGGTAAAGAGATCATCCCGGTCAGCCTTGTGCGGTCAGTGAACACTATCGCAGAGGCCCGATCCGAGACAGACCCAGTAGAAGAAGCAGTTAGCTCGGCTCAAAAAGAGCAAGCTCAGTCCTCATAGGCTGAAGAGGCTAACCATTTCATCCAAGAGGCAGAAACAGACAGTTTTATAAAACTCGACGAGGAAGAAAAGCCACAACACCCCCCTCCTGAGTTGAAGCCGCTGCCTCCTGGACTTAGATACGCTTTCCTCCACAATGACCGACGCTCGCCAGTCGTCATCAGTGACAAACTGACAGAGAATGAGACTCGGCAGCTTATCACAGTCCTAGAGAAACACCGGTCTGTCTTCGGGTATTCTCTACAGGACTTGAAGGGGATCAACCCCAGCTTATGCACCCATCGCATACCTATGGAGCCGGACCATACGCCGTCTAGAGAACAGTCAAAGACGGCTGAATGATGCGATGAGGGAGGTAGTCAAGAAAGAAGTGTTGAAGCTTCTACACGCGGGTATAATCTACCCCGTGCAAGACAGTGAATGGGTCAGCCCAGTTCAAGTTGTGCCGAAGAAGGGTGGAATGACAGTTATCCAGAATGAGAAGAACGAACTTATCCCTCAGAGGACCGTTACTGGATGGAGGATGTGCATCGATTACAGGAAGCTTAACAAAGCTACCCGTAAAGATCACTTTCCTCTCCCCTTCATCGACGAGATGCTTGAGCGGTTGGCAAACCACTCATTTTTCTGCTTCCTTGATAGATACTCTGGTTATCATCAAATTCCTATTCATCCCGATGACCAGAGCAAGACTACCTTCACCTGCCCCTACGGAACGTTCGCTTACCGGCGAATGTCTTTCGGCCTATGCAATGCACCTGCTTCATTTCAGCGGTGTATGATGGCGATATTCTCTGACTTGATCGAAAAGATCATGGAAGTATTCATGGATGACTTTACCGTCTATGGTAAAACCTTCGACAACTATCTCGAGCACTTGGAAAGAGTCCTCGAGAGGTGTGAAGAGCATCACCTTATCCTAAATTGGGAAAAGTGCCACTTCATGGTCAGAGAAGGAATTGTGCTGGGACACAAGGTGTCAGAAAGAGGAATAGAAGTTGATAAGGCAAAAATAGAAGTTATTGAGCAACTACCACCCCCGACGAATGTCAAGGGTGTGCGAAGTTTTCTGGGTCATGCTGGCTTTTACCGAAGATTCATCAAAGATTTCTCTCGGGTAGCCAGACCTCTTACAAGCCTCTTGGCTAAAGAAGCACCCTTCAACTTCGACGATGATTGCCTTCTCGCCTTCTACACCCTAAAGAAGGCACTTATCTCAGCTCCCATCATACAACCGCCCGATTGGAATCTTCCATTTGAGATCATGTGCGACGCTAGCGACTATGCAGTCGGGGCAGTGCTCGGTCAATGCAAGGATAAACAGCATTACGCTATATCTTATGCAAGCAAGACATTGACCGGAGCTCAGTTAAACTATGCGACAACGGAGAAGGAACTCCTGGCAGTGGTGTTTGCCATGGACAAGTTCAGATCTTACTTGGTTGGTGCCAAAGTGATAGTGTACACAGACCATGCTGCACTAAAGTACCTCTTGACCAAGAAAGATGCCAAGCCACGACTCATCCGTTGGATTCTGCTCCTTCAAGAGTTTGATTTAGAAATACGAGACAAGAAGGGGACAGATAATTGTGTGGCGGATCATCTCTCAAGAATGCAGGTTCAAGGGTCGGATCTTCCGATCAATGACTATCTCAGAGATGATACTCTCCTCAAGGTCACCACATCCAGTCCATGGTACGCAAATTTGGTAAACTTCATGGTGGCTGGGTATGTGCCTCCAGAGAAGACAAGAAGAAGTTAATCTACCTCAGCAGATTTCACCTTTGGGATGACCCCTATATGTTCAAGGTTTGTGCTGACGGATTACTCCGACGATGCATCCCTCACGAGGAAACACACAAGATCCTTGATCGCTGCCATTCATCACCGTACGGAGGACACTACAGAATTTTCCGAACCCATGCAAATGTCGGGCAGAGTGGATTCTTCTGGCCGACCATGTATGGAGACGCTAAGGAATTCGTACGGAGATGTGCCAGGTGTCAGAAACACGGGCATATCAACGCCCGTGATGCTATGCCACTGCAAAATAACCTCCAGTTGGAGATTTTCGACGTGTAGGGAATAGACTTTATGAGTCCTTTCCCTGCATCCGAGCAGTGTGAATATATCCTGGTGGCAGTCGACTATGTTTCCAAATGGGTGGAGGCACTTCCGTGCACAGCAGCCGACTCGAAGAATTCAAGAAAGATGTTCGAAGAGATCATCTTTCCCCGTTTTGGAGTACCCCAAGTCGTGATCAGTGATGGAGGATCACACTTCATCGACAAGACGTTCCGGAAGTGCCTAAGCGACTTAGGAGTGAACCACCGAGTGGCTACACCTTATCACCCCAAGACCAGCGGGCAAGCAGAAACATCAAACAAACAAATCAAGAACATTCTGCAAAAGACGGTCAATGCCATGGGAACGGGGTGGAAGCGAAAGCTACCGGAAGCACTTTAGGCATATAGAACTGCATTCAAAACACCGATAGGGATGACTCCCTACCAATTGGTATATGGCAAGACATGCCACTTACCGGTTGAGCTAGAATTCAAGTCCCATTGGGCGATCAAGAGGTGGAACATGGATCTCCAGATCGCCGGACTCAAAAGAAGAATGCAATTGGCTGAACTGGATGAATGGAGGGAGAAGGCCTACCACAACGCCAAGCTATATAAAGAAAGAACAAAGAGATGGCATGACAAGGGCATCAAGATCAAGTATTTCAAAGCGGGAGATCAGGTATTACTCTTTAACTCCCGTGTTCGCTTGTTTGGTCATGGTAAGCTTAGAAGTAAGTGGTAAGGTCCTTTTAAAGTCTTAGATGCCGCCGATCATGGCGCGATAACCCTCCAGGATGATGACGGAAATACTTTCAAGGCCAATGGCCAAAGATTGAAAATATTTCTCGAATCCGAAATGGCGGAGCTCAAAGAGATGGACGTCTACGAGCTAACCGAGATACCTAGTCCAGGTCCGGGCAGGACCTAAAAATGGCCCTTATCTAGGATAGATTTCCCTTTTCTATGTTCATTTTCTTTCCCTTAAACTTTTTCTATCCAAATCCTAAAGAATTTCTGGTAGAAGAGCAAAGGGGGCACACATGAAAAATTTCAGGGGCCCCTGAGACAGAGCCAGGCCGGCCGGCCTCACCCAGGCCGATCGGCCCAGCCCGGGCTCGTCTCGGGACGCTCCTTGTTTGAATTGGTCACCCCGTTATCCTTTCTGAGAAATTGTGGGATTTCGAAAAGAGAAGCGTCGTTTTAAATCGAAAGGCCCCCTCCCTTCTTCTCCCTCAGAACTCTCGAGCCTCTCTTCTCCAGAAACACTCCCTCTTTGAGAAATCCATGCCATGGCTTCTCAGTCCAGCCGCCGAGACTCCAATTCGGTCTCCCATGACAGCCACTCCCCATCCAAGTCCTTGAAAGGGACTCCCAGCTCCTCCAACACCAGCAGCGTCAGGATCATCAAGAGGGCGGCGTTCGTCGAAGCCGTCGTCGCGCAGCCGGAGGCCCGGTGGCCCTCTTCCTAGGCCGATCGGCCTGTGGCAGGCCGGCCGGCCTCCCCTCGCCGCCTCTCTGGCTCACCTTTGGGCAGAGCCTCCCTCCGTGATCCTAAGGAGGAGGGTCAGGGGAGTTCACTGCGGAAGACACCCCGAAGGCCAACTACGGGACTTTTGTCCCCGAAGAAGGCCATCGGGAAACGCCTCGTCGCCTCTCCATCCAAGAAGGAGATCGTGCCGCTGTTCATCTCCACCTCGCCGGAGTACTCACCGCAGTACACTCCGGGAAGTCCTAGCCCTCCACGCCGGGAAGGGCCAGGCATCGGGAAGGGGCTCTTCTTAGCCCCTAAGAAGCCCGACGAGGGGAGGAAGCGCTTCATGATGCCCCCTCCGATCCAAGGACCTCCCGGGCAGTTGGAGTGGTCCGAGGAAGAGGAGGAGGAGGACGTGGAGGAGCTGAGGAGGAAGCTCGTCGTGCTGCAACTCAAAGTCAATAACATGGACGAGCGTGTGGCGGAGGCGGTGATCGGGCAGATGGAGGCCAACGACAAGATTGAGATCCTTCGCAAGGCAATGGCCTCTAAGGTCAAGCGCCTCGCGAAGGCGACCGGCAATGAGCATCTCTACCACCCGAAGGAGGAGTAGTTTAGGCTAGGAATAGTTTAGTTTTGGGTGCCTAGTTTAAATTTCCTTTGATTTATTTCCTTCAAATCAGCACCCCCATGTTTATTCCCTTTCAATTGAATAAAATAAATTTATTTATTTGAATGAAGTGACTCATAAAAAAAAATGATTGGTTGGTGCACACTTGTGTGCCAACTAGCCCCTCGGACTGATATTTCAGTGAAGCACGCAGAAACACTGATGTACAGGAGGTGTGCTGGTCGCTGGCCAAGGAAAGACTCGACCTGGTACAATGCCAGGCCGGCCGGCCTAGGCCAGGCCGGCCGTTCCCCGACTGCAGCCGCTCGAGGAGATCCCGTGCCCACTGCATAATCTCGCAAATCACATAAACGAGGAACCTGAATCGGGACGCCTGGCTACAAGGCCAGGCCGGCCCGCCTGTACTGGGCCGATCGGCCTGGGCCTGTGGCCGTCGTCGTCGACTCGACTCCAGGACACGGTTTGCAACCCCCACATTTGATATTTTCATGATTTTGATCCAAATAAAATTCCTGGCTAAATAATTCTAAAAAGTGATCAAAACTCACGAAAGTGAACCCCTGCGCATGACACCTTGGATATACCTGTGATATTTCATGACAGAGTATTTCATTTCCTTGGAACTTTTTGATAGGATTGCCTGATTCTCGTTAATTGACACTTATGATATGATGATTTGAGAAGTTGAGCCTTCTGACTCAAGGTTTTGGAGATTGTTTTTGAAAATAAAACTTAAGGCAACCCTTGTTATCATCAACCTGACATGTCCTATCCAAAGCCATATAACAAATTCAAGTTGAAGTTTCTACATAGCTACCTTCTAAATTTTGAGCTTGCTCGAATTACTTGCCTTCACGTTTGTGCTATCTTGTTCATCATGGCCATCCACGTACACGAGCATCAATAAAGTCCAAATTGTCGAAAGCTCTTCATCCCCCTGAAAAAAAATGAAGAAAGGAATGATACACTCCTTATCTTCAGAAGAAAAAAAAAGAGAAAGAGAAAGGGGAAGGATGAAAGATGCTTGAACAAGGACTCAAACATCAAAGTACACATGCACTTGGCCAAGATGTATGAGTGGTATGAATGATTAGACAAGCTCTTCGATCTTGCAAAATAAATAAAGAAGAGTGAGCAACATCTCAAAAGCTCCACCTTATAACATAGATAGGCTTGATTCTAAGCCCAGGTGAGGATCCAAACACTATGAGTGATCGAGAGATGTTGAGAAATAATAGGGAATGCCTCGTTTTCTTCATAAAATTATCAAAACTCCAAATGCCAAGAGGAAGAAGTGCTCGACCAATCAATGAGTTGTTCTAAGACTCAATTGATGAAGATGAGGGTGTTAGCCACCGGAATCCAAGGTATGAAAGAAAACTCAGAGATATGACTTGTGTATACCTTGAGCTCATGACCCTGATCTTGCTAAGTCCCAGTGATTTAATTCATTCTTTGCTAAGGGACTAGCAAAGTTCAGGTTGGGGGGCGTGTTAGTGGTCGTTACGATACGGTTTCACCACCAACATTTCGTCACATTTCAGGCTCATCTTGCTCATAACAAAGTGAAATTGATTATTTCTAATGCGTTCCACAAGTTTTGTATAATTTGTGAGTGCAGGAGCAAGCAAGCAAAAGATGAGCCACATTGAACACAAAGCCAGGCCGGCCAGCCTATGCTAGGCCGACCGACCCCCTCCTGTGCCCCCTTGCCACGTCCCTGATCCAGGAGATCACAAACACAACACTAATGATCCTGAGACGTGCGATCAACGTCGGTTTGATCCAAGAACCCGAAAGGCCTAGAGTGCAAGACACATGGATTAGAGGGCCCACGACCTCGGATTCTTGGACAGCATCAACTGAACGCAACCGTTACCGGCCTCAGGAGGCAATCAGGAGCGTTCAAGACAAAGGCGGTGGCCAGAGGCTCCAGGTGTAGGCCGATCGGGCTACACCAGGCCGGCCGGCCTCCTGCTGCAGCTCCACGCTACCAGCCTCAGCGTGGAGGTTAAGCAGGTGGTTGGCATGACGTTTAAGCTGGCTACCGACCTTGGAAGGCTATAAAAGGCCACCCCCTCTTCCATCCAAGACAACCATCCAAAGGAGAGAAGAGTAGCTTATTGGTTTTTGCTCTCAGCTTTAGAGTTAGAGTAGGGAGAGAGTGGGTGAGCTGCTCGGGTGACAGCCCAGCTTTGTAGAGAGAGTCCGGGATTTCTTCCTCGGTCTCATCTTAACATTTCCGCCCCCGAGGAATATATTCAAGAGTTATCTTCAGTAAGTCCTCGGTCTCTTGCCTTTAGTACCTCGCTAGTTTACAACTTACTTTCAGCAAGTTATCGTATTTATCTTGATCTGCGGGTACCTGAGTCTGCGCGAGTGACAGCGACTCTTGTTTGGGGTTTCCTCTATAGCCCTTCGCGTTGGGTGGAGGTCAGTGACTGAAAGCTTAGGCGTGGTGCCTGTGCTGGCTAGTCACCTCAGGTTGTGTTGCACCCCACAGAACTGCAGTGGTAGGCGGCAGGTGGTGACAGCCCTGTCCGTCCTTTGTACTCCACCACGTTCGGGTGTACTCATAACAGTAGTGCTGAGCCCGGAAGAACCCCTCTCTCATCCCGTTCTGAGTTCTTCCCGTTCTAGCCGTCGAAGCAGATCAGGTTAGATATAGATAGTTTGTCTGGGGTAACGAGTAGCTAACTAAAGTCAAGCTCTCTACCCGTTTATCCTTTTGCTCCTTGGTGGGTCCGGTTGGAAAAGTTCTAGGCTAGTCGCGTCTACCGTTCCTTGGATTTGATATCCAGGTTCTTACTCCCCTGGTGAAAGGCTACATCGGACTCCGTGCGCTTGCGGATTTTAGTTAGGCTAAGGAGTGCCAACAGCAGGTAATCAATGAGGTATGCTACAACCAGTCCATACATCGCCCCCTAACTACAAAATTGACCACCTAGACACTCCAAAAACTGCATGCACTACCTCATGCGGATCCTCATGCATCAGGTTACTTAATTGAGGAACCGGAAGAACTCATCGATTCATCCACGATTTCGGAAGCACCCGTCGATTCTTCAAACGATAGTTTGCTGACATTGTCCGATAGTGGCACCGAAATACCAGAGACACCATATGAGGAGATAACATCACGTCTCTCCAATGAACGGTAAAAGTTATTGCATTGAAGGGCACAATTCGTTGAACTTCAATCCTTATGTATACAACTATCGAATTAATTAAAACATTATTTCAGCTGTCTCTTTGCTAACACATCTCCTTAACAGCTAAATCCATGGATCAGGAGACACTGGACGGGGCACATACTCAATAAAAGTACACCGGAGACGCCGCGACTTTGGTTGTGAACTTATGTTGTGAACTTGTGTTGTGAATTTTAGATTTGAACTTGTGCATGTTGTGAACTTGAGATGTGAACTTGTGCATGCTTTGAACTTGTGTTTTATTTGAACTTATGTACCCTTTTAATTCTATGTATTCGAACTTATTGTATTTGTTAAGTATTAAGCAATGTATTTGAACTTATGTACCCTAAGTCGTGTTTTGGTAATTAATGACAATTATCTTCGACTACCAATTTCATTGAGTTAAGTTCTGGTGATAAGTTGAGCTTCAAAGGTCAACTGAGTAATGATTATGGATATTGAACCTAAAGGAAGCTAAAGGAAAAGGTAAAAGATAGGGTTTTCGTTTACCGGTCGTGAGATGTTTAGAGATGTATTTTTGACTGGATTGATAGGGTAGATGGCCGAACTATCAAGAGCGATTAATTTCATTTGCATGACGACTCTCTAGTGCCATTTGCATTGCATGCATCAGAGGTAACTTTGGTTGAGAAAAGTGGAATGAAAGATAGAGAGAAATAGACAGGAAAATTTCATGATTCGTGTAAGGCGGACGGTCCTCCGAAAGAGGGCGGACGGTCGGCCGGGGGCAGATGGTCGGCGCGTGGCTGGGCGGACGATGCGCCTCTCCTTTTCTTTAAGGCGGACGGTTCGGCAGACCGTTTATCTAGAGACGGTTTTGAGGGGTTCTAGGCAACATTTATTAGGTGGACGGTCCGCCTTGAAAATACATTTATTTCATCCTTTGAGATACGAAGGCGGCCCGTCCGCCCGTGCGTGGCCGACCGTCCGCCCGTGCATGGCCCTTTTAGATGCGAATGGCGCCCCCACCGCCAGAAGCTTTGCCGTGTGCTCGAAGCAAAAAACACACGGCAAAGCTTCTGGCTTTGCCGTGTGCACGTAGCAAAAAGCACACGGCAAAGCCAGAAGCTTTGACGTGTGCTCGAAGCAAAAAACACACGGAAAAGCTTCTGGCTTTGCCGTGTGCACATAGCAAAAAGCACACGGCAAAGCCAGAAGCTTTGCCGTGTGCTCAAAGCAAAAAACACACGGCAAAGCGCGGGGCGCACCGTAACCGCCGTCAGCCCGTTAAGCACACAACAAATCAGGCGACACACGGCAAAGCGTTTTGCCGTGTGCCCGAAAACTAGCACACGGCAAAGATTGCGTTTGCCGACACTTTGTTTGCCGTGTGTGTTTTGCCGTGCGCGGCGCACGGCAAACGGCGCAGTGCTCGTAGTGCATGGTGGAAGTCACCGGATAAAACTACTGACCTAACATTGTTTCTATTCAGGTAAAAACATCAGACCGTATGAATCACCATTCATCTGGTCCGCACCATCATGACGGCACCGGATAAAACGTTGTGCTTCTCAGCCCCTCCGCAACATCTATGTATGAATCAACATTCATCCGGTCCGCACCATCATGACGGCACCGAATAAAACATTGTGCTTCCCAGCCCCTCCGCAACATCTATATATAGCACACAAGCGGGACCCATCATCTGAAAAAGGGACCCACCAAATCACAAGCAAGACGCTCCATGTGCACTCGCTCGCCTCGCCGTCTCCGGCCGTCGCACAAGATTTTAGTCAAACATTGGGAATATAAATCACGAATACTCCCGCAGTACCAAAAAAACATGCAATTCTAAGATTTCAAATTTGTCCCATAAAACATGCAACTATATATAGCACATAAGCGGGACCCATCATCTAAAAAACGGGACCCACCAACTCACAAGCAAGACCCCCAGCTCACAAAGCGGGAACCACCAACTGACAAAAGGGACCCACGTAGGGTTCTAGTGGGACATTGAGCAGGAGATAGAGGGGGGAGTCCTCTGGTAGCCTCGAAGGACGAGGAGATTGACTAGAAGACACGGCTTCAGGGTGCGGGTGGTCCCGTGGCTCCTTAGTGGAATACATAGAGCTATATTGGTTCATTGGTTTGTGTGACAAATCTTAGGTCAATGTCAATGGGAGTTTCATGGTCATTTATTAGACTCTCATGTCATCACTTTTGACGATGTGGCAGTGTTTGATGAAGAGTGAGCTGAAAAATATAAAACATATGGCTTTCACGTATATTGGCTCTATTAGTTGGACTATGTTTTTCAAATCATAAACTCACTAAATCTAATGAATTGATAATTTTATCTTTAATTTGTATGAAAACCAAAAATCAACGTATCATGAGACATCAATGTCTTAGGTATGGAGAGAAGTCATTGAATTTGTAAAACTAATATTACTATCATGTTTACAAAATTGTTTGCATTTAATATTGAATTCAATCAACATAATCCTAGATTAAATTATGTTTGTTTTTATTTTGGTTAGATACATCAACGAAGAAAATAGCATTGGGGCATGTTAAGGTTTGGAGAAAACCCAAGGTGCACCGGATGAATCATGGACATCACCGGATAAATTGGTGACATAACAGTCCCTGTATTGACGTATAGACACTGGACCGGATGTATGGCCTTTCATCCGGTCCACTCTAAGGTGAGCACACCGGATAGAAGGTGTGGCCAGCCCATTCCCACTCCAACGGTTATATTTTGGTGGACCCCGCACGCCAGCCCATCTCCTTCCTCAATCTCGCCCGCGCCCGTGCCCGTAAGCCGTTGCCGCACTCGATCGCCTCGCCGTCTCCGGCCGTTGCCGGCCAATCGCCGCCGTCGATGTTCAACTAATCCTTCCCGCCCCTGCTCCGCGCACCTCCTCGCCACCGCTGCGCACCGCTGCCTCACGCGGGCTCACGGAACCATTGCCTAGGGTTTCCACTGCCGGCGGCCTTCGATTTGCCAGCCACCGCCGGTAAACGTCGCCGTATCCCAGCCGTGCGCGACGCCAGCAACCTTCTTCATCACCCAACGGCCGTCTCCCTCGTCGATTTCGTCTGCAGTGGTGAGAAACTTCAAACCCGCCCAAATGAGATTCAATTTGAATGAAATTCGTTAAAATTTCACAGTTTAGAGCACAATGTTTGTAGTTTAGGGGCATATGTTTCACAAGAATATCATGTGCACAGAATGCTCACCTGTATATCTCAAATTCCACTATAAAGTGGCTTTAGTGTTTCATGTTTAGGATATTTTGTTCAATAATTAGGATTGTTTTCATATTAATATCATGTCCTCGACTCAAATGTTACTTGTTTAGTTCAAAATCGAAGTGGTTGAGCAGGTCATGGTCGTCGCTTATCTTAGGTGTATTCGGTTCACTTCCACCTCTTGTCGAGCACCCAAGGACACTCCTAGCATTCTTTGTTTTTTTGTCCTCGAGCATGTTAGATCTTTAGATGTAAAATTCATTGGCCCTTAATCAATCTCGTGTTTTGCTTACGACATATCATTTCCAATGATAGTTTATTTACTATTTATTATATATCATATCTTGTTGTTTTGTAATCTTCTACCATATCTGTTGCAGATGGCCGGGGAGAAGAAAAGGGCAGGGAAGGAGATTGTGGTTCCGAAGAGGAAGAAGTGCCGAATGGAGAAGGAGTGGGAGTGTGTACTTCAGGTTCCTAACACACAGGGGCAGCCACAACAGAGTATCAGGATTCTAGAGTGACAGACGGAGCAGTCGTCTACGTTGCGCCGCTCAGGACGCCATCATCGCACAGAAACCCAGACACCGACACAGACGCCACCACCTCAACGCTCGGGTCCACGTGTTCGTGGTGGTGGCACTCGGAGGCGTGGCAGCCGTAGTGCAGGGGAGTGTTCACGGCAGCAGTAGGTTGTGCAGCTGGAGATTAAGGAGCAGGAGGAGTAGGACGAGGAGGCACAGGCAGACTCAGATATTGACATGGAGATATCAGCTGCGCGACGGGTCAGACGTGCACAGACACCACCAGAGCCAGGAGAGTTGCTTCTTGACTTGAGGCAGATTTCTTCAAAGAGGGTGCGGAAGTACAGGAATGTTGAAATCTTTGACTGGTTCCCTGAGCGTAGAGAGGCGTACACTGACCCTCGGTTTATGACACGACTACAGGAGAGTTTCTATACCTTGTACGTGAGGGGGCGGTTTCCTATCGCAGAGCACAAGATGTTGGATTGGCCTTCACTGAGAAGGGCTGCAGGGGGGGTACCTATACAGCCCCACTTTGCGTACATGCCTGGGGTTGAGGCCTTGGTCACGGACTACATGCCTGGGGTTGAGGAGTGGGTGAGAGTCTTCTTTGCCACACTCTACATTGACGAGCAAAGGACCTTCATTCAGTTCATGTTGAATAATGAGGTTTGGCAGATCTCTAGGGAATCGATGGCAAGGTCCTTTGGTCTAAAGCTTGGAGGTACAGTAATGCACCACGTCACTTACGGTGAGGAAAGTACTCCTCCCTGCCGTCCTCGTGCTACGACATTCCCCACAGACGAGCAGATTGATCCACTGTTTCGGCAGCCATTCATTCCTTGCAGCCCGAGGACTCCCGACCAGCTCACAGTCGAGGCTTACACTGTTCACATGGCGTTGCGGAGGTCTCTTTTGCCCAGGAGAGGGATCGCCGAGACGATCACTGCCTTGCAGCAGTGGCTCCTTCTTCACATCTGGAATCATGAGCAGTTTGATATTGTAGATCTGATTTTCTGTGAGTGGGAGGATGCTATATTTGATGCGATGTCAGCCCAGCGGCAACAGCCATATGCTCCCCTGATTAGCTGGTTGATCGCCAACCTCAAAGATGGGAAATGGAAGGATGAGCTTTACTCAGCGAGGGGTCAGTTTGGCACATATTTCGCTACTCGGCCTAATGACAAGCGCCGATGCCCTAGAGCGATGTTGGCAGCAGAGGAGAGGTTGCAGCAGCAGGTAATCGCAGAGGCAGCTATGACTGAACTTGAGCGTGAGTGGGACGCACTAGCTACAGTAGAGGCTCAGCTCCCGAGCTACTTTGATACTGACAGTGATGACTCGGACGAGGACCCAGACTTCGCGCTTTACATTCCAGAGCATCGTACTCACGACGACGAGTCAGGTCTGTCTAGAGCAGTTCCAACGCAGGAGTCATCTCCTCCACCACTTCCTGTGACACCACCACCTCGAGTGAGTGAGGCACACACTACTCAGCTAGATGCTCTTGCTGCTATAGTACAGTCCCTGGCCGATCAGCAGCATTGCTCTGAGGCTGAGCATGCACATCATAGAGAGACACAGATGATCATGATGGAACAGATGCACCACCACCAGGAGCAGTTTAGTGCACAGTTTCTTCAGCAGCAGCAGATTAATTCACAGATATTCGGTTACATTACTGGGACCATAGGACATTTGTACACCCAAACAGGTGTCGAGCCACTTCTTTGGGCCCCTATGCCACAACAGCTCCAGTACGTGCCACTCACTGCACCTCCTCCAGCCGGTGGTTTCCTGGAGACACCGTTGCCTTCTGTTCCCATGACAGCACCTGAAGCGACTCGGGTGTTATCAGTTCCAGTACCGATGTCTCAGCAGATGCGTGCCTCCCTTGAGCAGCTCAGTCAGGGTCAGGTTGGCTCCACTATAGTGTCTACTTCGATTGCCACAGCTCCACTCGGTGGCGAGACGACACCTGAGGAGACTCTCTCGACCCCGAGGCACACTTTGCTAGATACTGTGGAGATTAGGCAGTAGGCAGAGCTTCAGGGTGCAGAAGGTTCCATGACAGGCTCACAAACTGAGGAGATTGAGCAGGAGATAGAGTGTGATGCTGTGGGTGCGGGTGCAAGTGCGGAGGGCGAGGATATTGAGAAGAGCACAGAGCTTGTGGGTGCGGGTGTTACCGTGGCACGCTCAGAGGCCGAGGAGATTGAGGAGACAGAGGTTGATGGTGCAGGTGTTACCATGGCACGCTCAGAGGCAGAGGAGACACAGCTTGAGGGTGCAAGTGGTCCCTTGCCACACTCACAGATTGACCAGGCCGACTCCACTCTCGTATCTATTAACGAGCAGATTCAGGTATAGATGGATCGTGATGGTACAGGTGGTTTTGTGGTTGGCTCAGAGGTTTCTCCTCTTGTCACATCTTCTGAGGATGGCACTCCAGTCTCTACTCCTACTACCCTGACACCAGAGCCCCCCGTGATTGCACAGCGATCTTCGTTCGCTTCTGGCTATTCCACCGACGGCGCCTCTAACCGTGCCGATGCGCCTCGGGACTTCCTGATTAGGGGTTTTCTGTTGGGTAAGGGGAAAGGGGGAGATAAATAGGGAGCAGAGATGGGTGATGCTTGGGTGAGAGTGTTTTATTTTTTGTAGTTTCTCATACATGGACATGTCATTTGGATTTTTGTATGCCCTCGTGATGGTCATTTGTACCTAAGTGCACTCTCGTTTTATTTCAGTTAATGCATTCTTGTAGTTATCTCTCGTTGTATATATTTTTGAGTATGTAATATTGTTTTGCGCATTTATTTTGTGTACCTAACCTCACAAGGCACCAAACATACATTACAAGCCAAAGAAACGACCAAGGACTCAAAGAAGTGTGAAAGAGATTAGTTTGAAACAAAACCGTGAATATATCCGGTACGCCGTATTTTAATCGAACAAGAAAAACATATGTTCAGGCGATTTCACAAAACAATATTACACATTTGTCTGCTCAAAGCACTTTAACCCGAGCGAATGAAAGGGTGCTTGTGCGCGAAGTTGGTGAAGGATGACCACCGGATGATTGGACGTTCGAGCGGTCCCGTCGATAGTGGCGTCACCGGATGAATATGTGCAGCCCACATGTCCACAACAAGTGCCGAGATGAATGAACTTTTATCCGGTTCTATGTTGTCTGGGATCCCCGTATAAACATGTGGGCTGTGTAGCGCTGCGTCCTTCACGCATAGATCACACAGGATGAACATGTCTTCATCCGGTCATCTCTTTTTCTTGCGCATCGTATGAAGCTGTGGTAGATTGTTCCTGCGCGCGTCACACCAGATGTAGCGCAGTTCATCCGCAGAAGTCTGTTGTACCAGGACAGTTTAAAATGGTGCCAAAGTAAAGTCACACACCACAACTGTTGTTATCACTGAATGAATAACAATTCATTCGGTGCTATGTTCTCTGTTTTCACTGTATAAACATGTGGGTTGTGTAGCGCTGCAGCCTTCCTCTTAGATCACACAGGATGGACAGGGATTCATCCGCTCCTTGCTTTTGCTCCAGGACCGAATGATACTGTGGTCGATTGACTATGCGCGCGGATGAAGAGCTATTCATACGTAGCATTCTGTTGTATCAAAACCGTTTAAAACGGTGCGAAAGGAACGTGACACACAACAACTGCCATTATCACCGAATGAACGATCATTCGTCTTGTGGACTTTACTTGGGCAGCGCCGTATAAAGCTGTGCTTTTGTAAACGTTGCACAAATCTGTGAGCGTGTAAAATTTTTGTTTCAAATTTCAATTTTGAATATAAGTTAACATAGTAATGCGAAGAAGTTCCCGTTCATACATTCTGAGGCAATCGATTGCTTACAATACACATGCATACAAAAATCAATTTATTTCAATAGTAGGTAATATTTTAATATCTAGCCATTGACAATTCTTGGTTCTCCATCATTGCGTGCCCAAGGCATTTCGCCCTTTTTTATGCTTGCTTCTACATGTCGTATCTTATGTGGTAGATCTTGGAAGAGGTTCATTTCTTCAAACTGATTGTATTGTTCAACGTCCTCAACACCGTCAACTCCAATAATATTTTATTTTCTAGGGATCACAATGTGCTTCTGTTTTTTAGAAGGGTCGATTACATAAAAAACATGTGCAACATGTGAAGCAAGTATCCAAGGGTCATCTTTGTAGCCAATATTCTGGAGGTCAACAATTGTTAGTCCAAAGTTGTCCACCTCAACACTTCTTGGGTGCTTGACCCATCTACACCGAAATACGAGGAACCGTATATTATCACCATAGTCTAGTTCCCATATATCTAACCAGTCTAAGATCCAAAGATGGCGTACCAAGATCGGGGTTCCGGGCCTCCGCACTTCGATGGGAAGAACTACCCGAACTGGGTTGCGCGTATGGGCGCTTTCTTGCGAGGCAAAGGAAAGTTGTTGTGGGATGTGACCGAGGATGAAAATTATGTCAATCCTACCAACTTAGATGCCCAGGGTGCAAGAGATAAATTCGAGGCCAACGCTAGGGCTGTCGACTACTTGTTTCGTGCTTTGTCGGCTGAGGAGTTTGAGAGAGTTTTGGGCGAGGACCTAGCTAGCCAGATTTGGCTAAAGCTCAAGGTAGCCCATGGTGGTGATAGTCATGTTAAGGCTAGGCTTTTCTCGGTTTATCGTAGAGAGTACGAGAACTTTGAGCAGTTGGATGGTGAGTCGGTCGATGCGATGTTTCAGCGCTTTACCGCCATAGTCAACAACATGAAAGCCAACATTGCCGCACTCCCATACACGGATCATGACAGAGCTTTGAAGCTCTTGCTTTCCCTTGATCGGTCCGTGTGGGGTGCCAAGGTTGAGGCGATCATGGAGTCGGCTAACTATGAAACCTTGAGAGTTGATGAGCTTTTCTCGAAGTTGAAATCTTCAGAGGTTGATAGACGGTTTCTTGCCAAGGCTAAGAGTCCGACTGATCCCCATAGTCTGGCTCTAGTCGGTGGCTCTGGTTATGGACAGGCTAACACTTCCAGACATTTTGCTTTGTCTTCTCTTGTGTCTCTTCCAGATGAAGAATATGAGGTGCTGAGCGAGGAGGATCTCGCGTTGCTCACGAGGAGGTTCGAGCGGATGTACCAGAACCGCAAGGGTTCGAGGCGTGCCGGGAGTACGTGCTACAGATGCGGGAAGATGGGCCACTTCATCACCGAGTGCCCCGAGGAAATCAAGAAACACAAGCACCGCCCGCGAGATGAGCACAAGCACCGCTCCAAGGACAAGCACCACTCCAAGCACAAGAACAAGGAGGAGAACACCGACACCTCGTCAAGCTCATGCAGCGAGGAAGAAGACCGCGGCCACCGCAAGGAGAAGAAGCACAAGAACCGCAACTTCAACGGGCTTTCTGGGGTCGCTATGAACTTCTGCACCATGGCTCACGGCTCCAACAACAAGAACATCTCCGACTACGACTCCGACTCCGACTCCGAGGATGAGGTATTGACTGATCCCACCTCTTTGCATAAGGAGATTGCTAGATTAGAGCAGTTGGTCGATAATCGCGATGATGTGCTTAGGAAGACCAACAAGGAGAAGAGAGAGTTTAGGTCCTTGCTAGGAGAGTCAAAGGAAAGAATAGCTGAGCTTGAGGCCTTACTTTCTGAGACTGGAAAGAAGGCGATGGATTTTGAGTCTGTGCTTAGCGAGTCTAGCAAGAAAGTGGCTGAGCTTGAATCTGAGTTGGCAAGTGCTAGAGCTGAGATAGGTGTGTTGAAAGATGCTCCTATTGTTTCTGATGAGATTGAATGCTCTTTCTGTGATGTGCATCTTGCTGATTTGGTAGCTCTTAAGGACAAACACATGACATGCCTAGATGATCTAGAAGATGCTAGGGTTGAGATTGCTGAGTTGAAGTCTAGACCTTCTTTGCTAGGTGCTTGTACTTCTTGTCCTGTTTTACATGCTCAGTTGCTTGAATCTCGTACCATGATCAGTTCGCTTGAAGCTCAATTGAAATCTCCTATTGCAAACTCTTGTTCGGCTTGCGATGTTGTTGCTTTGAGGAATGTTGAGCTGGCACAATCTGTTGATCGTTTGCAAGATGAGAATGATGAGCTGAGACAGTGTTTGGGTTGGTTGTCTGGTCGTGAGCCTCAGCTCAAGATGTTGATTGCTAGTTTCAAGAGAGCTGATGGTTGTGGGCTTGGTTCTGAGAAGGTTGGTGAGAGTAGTGGTGAGAGAGAGAGAGATCCAGAGAGCTCCACCGCAAACATTCCCACAAACCCACCAAAAGCCATTCTCAAGAACACCTTCACACCCAAACCAAACCACCTGCTGAACAAGCTTGACACCACTCCAGATCCTCCCAAGTTTCCACCTAAGTCAGAGAACTTTCAGAGGAGAGTGACCTTTGTGAGGAGTGGGGTTTACCAGCCGAGAGAGAGGGCACAGCCGAGAGAAACCCCAAAGCCAAAGCCAGTCCGCTTCCATTGTGAGCATTGTGGAAGGGATGGACACCTTGAGGAGTTCTGTTGGAGGAAGAAGAGGGAGGTGAGAAGAGAGAAGGAGGTGGGGAACAGGGATAGGTACTACTCTTCTCGTAGTGTGCCTGTGTCTCGTTCACCCTGGCCGAGAGGCGACGCCTTTGTGCGTACAGTTCCTGTGGTTGCTAGTCGTGGTGTTCCAGTTGTTCGTGAGTTTGCTAGGCGGCCTCCGTTTCGCGGTCAGTTTGGATCAGGGAGGTTCGACCGTAGCTTTGAGGCTAGGAGAGAGTCTAGGCCACGTTTTCCCCCGCGTGGTGCTAGAGGTCCGATGGTGAGAGACGAGAGGGTACCACGTAGTGACGTTGATTTTGCTAACCCCTCTTTTGAGCAGATGGCCCGACACTAGTTTGACTCTTTCTATGCTAACCCCAGTGTCGAGTCATTCGCTCGTTCTCGTTCTCGATTTTGATTGTGCAGGTGTGAGGTATGGAGAACATGAACTTGGTGACTCTTGGTCTTTTGCATGATCAAGGTTTGATGGTTCTCCACACCTTTTTGGATGGCCCCGATGTGGCCCTTGTACACTATGTATTGTGAGTATATCCCTTGTACACTCTTGTGTTCATCTGTGTATATGTAGCTTGCTTTGTGCCTGTATCATGATTTTTATGTTTTCTGTAGCATATTGTACATTTGTTTATCTGGTATCTTTTTAGTTGGCATCTTTTGTTGCATTTTGCTCATTTGAGATTTTTCTTCCTTTTTATGATGGAGCTTTCCATTTGCTTTTGTACACCTTTTCTAGTTTTTCTAGGTGTCTTTGATTGAGGGGGAGCTCAGCTTTATCTAATGGGGAGAAATTTGCTCAAGTTGGCTTGACAAGGAGATGACCTTGCTTATAGCTATTTGGATTGCATGAGATTGTGAGTTTGCTGTGTTTGCATTTTGATTGTGCATATCATGGGAGTTTGAAGTTTGCACCTGAACCTTGGACTTGCATTTCAGTTGCACATTCCAAGGGGAGCTGATGATTGAACCTGAACCTTGGATTTGCATTTCGGTTGCACATTCCAAGGGGACCTTGTAGTTTGAACTTGAACCTTGGATTTGCATTTTGGTTGCACATTCCAGGGGGAGCTTTGTATTTGTGCTATGATCGCGCTTGTGTATTGAGTTTGAGCTTGCCCATGTTTCTACCCAAAACCAGCTTGCAGACTTTTTCACTAAACCACTTGACCAAGCTACCTTCACCCGCTTGCGAGGGGAACTTGGTGTGTGTGCATTTTTTCTGAGCTGAGTTTTGGAAGCTTCTCTTGTAGCATATGTATACTAGTGTACCATCTTTGTATCTTGATGTACATTTTTCTTGCTTTTGTATCTTGATTTCATCTTTTGTATCATATCTTAGGATGAGCTTCTCCTATATGCAGTGATTGGTACAACTTGCTACATTTTAGAGTTTAGGCAGGCTGGCTAGGGATTGACTGTATGGATGGCTATGCTCTTGATGGTTTTGATATATATTCTATTGAGATAGTCTCTTTTTGAATTAAAATGACAAACTGAACTTAAACTCCTTCACCCATGAGTAAATGCCTTTGCATGTCTTGTTTGAGCCGAAATGGCTATATCTTGCTTAAGATCATGCTAGGGTGTGATATTCTTTTCAATTGGGTCAAAGACCTTTGTCATTGTAAATGTTTAGCCCATGCTTTATCTTGTGGAGGAGCATAAGCTTCTTTTGTTGCAAAGACATTTCATGTACCATGATTATTTTGAAAAACTTGAGAAATGAGATGTCTATGCATGAAAGAAGAAAGATGAGAAAAAGATATATTTGCTGAAATTTATGCTCATGTCTCTATGCTTTCACCATTGCACACACTTGCACACATGGGTGCTAAGCGGTTGCATGTTGTTTGCCGGAGAAGTCTCCCATGAGAAGTGAACACATGGCTCCGTGCTTTGACATGACATGAGGTAGAACTTGGGCGTTTATGATGATCTTTTGTCAAGAATGTTTGTCCTTTCATGTTTTTGGTGAGATGAAGTTTATTTTTGCTTAAACAATCCATGGTTAGGACTTTGCTCATGCGGTGCTATTTTTGATAAAAATCCACAATTTGCTCATGGCTTTGTCAATTGGATATATGTCTTTACCTTCTTGATGGCAATGCCCGTGTGACATGATGAACTAGCTCGTATGCCTCTTCTCTAACTTGTAGCATTTTGTATTGCTCATTGTATATTTGAGAAGCTTGTAGTTGCATTTTGTACATTTTTGCCTTGATGTGTGCATTGTCAACAAGGGGGAGAATTTCTGGAGCATTTGGCAAGGGGGAGTCGCTGCTGAACATAGAAAAAAAGATTTTGCTCTAGATTTTGTCGAAATTGTGTGAGAGGTTGAAGTTTTTGCCCAAATGAGGTTTTCTGAACCTTGGACTTGCATTTCAGTTGCACATTCCAAGGGGAGCTGATGATTGAACCTGAACCTTGGATTTGCATTTCGGTTGCACATTCCAAGGGGACCTTGTAGTTTGAACTTGAACCTTGGATTTGCATTTTGGTTGCACATTCCAGGGGGAGCTTTGTATTTGTGCTATGATCGCGCTTGTGTATTGAGTTTGAGCTTGCCCATGTTTCTACCCAAAACCATTGCGAAGTTTCTGAGAGTTTGATCATTGGAATATCTTGCTGGGCATATTTGGAAGGTTTTCAAGTTGGAACGGCATCGTTGCGAGTTGGTTTGTGCAAATTTGGGATTTTGCACTTTGGTCATCTGCCAGGGGCGGTTAAACCGCCCCCCCTGGGCGGTTTAACCGCCCCTGTGCTGAGAGCACAAGGTTTGTGATGGTTTGAGCCATTTTCGAGTGATTTTCGCACGCACAAGTTCACTTGTTCAGGGGGAGTTGCATCTTTGCAGGGGGAGCGCTTTGAGAGTCCTGAAAAGTGAGTTGGAGGATTTGAAGTTTGTGATTTGTGCTTTGTGCTTTTGCTCTTTTGCCGATGGTGTTGAGCCCTTTCGCTTCTTCTTGAAGGGTCGGCGTTTCTGGAGCTTTCTCATGCAGAGTGACTTTTGATTTGGCTTGTTCTTACTTTTAGTCACTTGCTTGAGTCTTGTTTTCGATTTCTTTTATATTTTCTTCATATCAATTGGTTACTATGTGTGTGTTGTCAATGCACTCATCAAGGGGGAGATTGAGGACCCAGTGTGTCCGAGGACCGGTGGATGGTCGCTTCCTGGTGTGATGAGTGATTGACAACGTGGTGTGGATTGACGTTTCCCTTGGCTCAAGTATTGCAGGTGTAGAATGCGGCTTGGTTGCATTGGTGCAGGTGAAGAACAGGCGCGAAAGGTCTTAGCCATGGCGGCCTCCGAGGAGCGGAGAGACAAGTAGGCTTGGTTCGAGGGACCCGGTGGCCGGTGGATCAAGTGCGGTTCACATGCTGGCAAGAACGAGCAAGGGGACGTGGTTCCGGTGCGAGGTAGCGGCTCACAACCGAAGCTCGTACGCGGACGAGAAGCCGGCGCAAGGTGGCGGCTAACAACCGAAGTTTGCGCGCGGGGTTTGGTGATTTGGCCACAAAATCATCGGTGGACGGTTTCCTTTGGTTTGGGCCTCAAAACCAAGGACCGAGGACTCGACGAGGCGGATTTGGGCAGCTGGGCCTGGCTGGGCTGTCAGGGGCGGTTTAACCGCCCCCAGGGCCGGTTTAACCGCCCCCCTGGGCTGGCCCAAAAACGGCGTCGAGGAGCTTCGATCCGGAGGACACGCGGCGTGACTGCAAGGCTTGCGTCGGAGGGAAGCTAGCTTGCAGTGGAAGGTGCCCGAGCCGGAAAATATCTGAAGACCAAATGTCAAATTTGCCCCTGAGGGGTATGTATCACTTAGGGGTAGTTTAGTCTTTAGGACACCACCACTTGGACTACTAATATGCCCCTTCAGGGCTGGTGGCTGTCATCTCTCTAATTATCTCTTTAGTTTTTACTTTGAACTTGTTTTCCCCTTCATCCCTTCCACCTAGAACTACTTCGAATCATTCCTAGTTTGTATAGGTGAATTCATGGTTATGTGATTGAGTTTGTGCTGCTCATCTTTGTGCCATGATTTGATTTCCCGAGCTCCCTTTTCTTTTTCTATTTTCGTGGGTATTTTCGGAGCTATTTTTGGGGGATTTTCGTTCTTCTTGTTCCCGAGCGTTTTCTCTCGGATTTCTTTGGGGGATTCACGTATGAGTGCCTTGTGCCTCTTTTGCTGGTGATCCTTTGCCCCCAAACGCCGAGAATCGCTCTGGATTTGAGATTTTCGGGATGAACTCGAGGTCATGGTGTTCTTCGCGAGATCTGCGATTCCGGGAGTTTTACTGAGTTAGAGGCCGAGATCTTTTGGGAAAACACTCCACTGGAGGTCTAGATCATCTGACCAAAATCTCGCCTCAAGAGCTCAAGCGGTTTGGGAGATCCACTTTTGTTTTGACTTTTACCCGAGGCTCCCAGGCCCGGGCGGTTTAACCGCCCCCCCTGGCCGGTTTAACCGCCCCCCCTGGGTGTGTTAGATCGAGCCGAGTTTCGGGTCGTTTTGGTGTTCGATTCGATTGGTTCGAGTTCCGCTGCTCGTTTCTTGTTCCTAGGGTCAGTAGCTTGACAGTGGCTACGTGATCTTGGCAAGATCGCTCTCGGAGGTTTCGGAGTTGGTTTGGGAGAATAGCCGGATTGTTTGGAAAGATTTTTTATCGGCTCCCATTCACTCCCCCCCTCTCTGGTCGCCGTTTCGGTCCTTCAATCATCTATGATGCCATAATATGTGATGGTTTGGCTACTATTTCCGTCTTGGGCTTGTGTTCGAACACCACTATTTTGAGACACTTTTGTTGTATTTTTTGGCAGTATAAAATATGTAGCCATTAATATCATAACCTTGCCATGATGTCACCTGAGCAGATGGTCCTGATGCCAATCTTTTTATTGTTCTTTCTTCTATGGTTTCCCCATCTGGTATTTCCTGTTCCATCAACCATTCGATGAATCGACGCTTGTGCTCCTTCATGATCCAATCGGGTGAGCGGCCATGACTTTCTGCTCTGACAACATCCAGGTGTCTTTGGATGAATGGTTCCATTAGTCTGAGGCATTGCATGACACTGTAATGTGCTAGTTTTATATCATTCATGTCCTTGTCGATGAATGTTTTCCTCCCCGCTGTGCCGATACCATCCAATCTTCCCTGATGAAGTGATTGTGGTAAACCAATTCCCAAGTTATCTTTCAGATAAGCCAGGCAACACTCGATGACTTCTTCTGTACTGTAACCCTCTATCATGCTTCCTTCAGGGTTTGCACGATTAAGTACATATCGGTTCAGGATTGACAAGAAACGCTCGTATGCCCACATTTCGTGTAAGTATAGTGGACCCAGTGTCCTTATCTGATCTACTATGTGAATCATGAGGTGTTCTGTGATGTCAAAAAAGTGTGGAGGAAAGCACATCCCAAGCTGCACCATGGTCTCCCTCATAAAATCCTGCAGTTCGTCCAATTCATCTTTGGCAATCACCTTCTGAGAAACTCTGTCGAAGAAGTAACACAACCGAGTGATCACCATCTTTACGTATACTGGCTTGATTGCCCTGATTGCAATTGCAAGGAACACAGTTAGCATAACATGGCAATCGTGACAATTGTATCCAGTAAACGATAGTTCTTTGACCGACACTAGTTTCTTGATGTTAGATGAGTAACGACTTGGCACTCTGATACCCCGTAAAGACTCACATACTCCCCTCTTCTCGGCCAATGTTAAGTTGTAGCTAGCCTGGGGAAGTTCATATCTTCCATTCCCCACATCTATAAGGTGAAGATCATCTCTAATTGTGGGGGATATAGTACCCGGGTACCTCACGAGCAAGCCTGGCAGCCCACCAAAAGGGGGCGGCCCAGCCCACCGTTCTGGACCTGATGACGTGCGGGACAAGTCGGCGCACGAAGGAAGGATTTGGAAGGTTGAGTTCTAGTTTGAATAGGAGTTTTTGTAAAGAAGGAAAGGATTCTTAGAGATAGGATCGGCTACAAACCGACTTGTAACCCTGCCCCCCAATATATAAGGCGGGCAGGGACCCCCTCCAAAATATCTCATCTCAACTCATAGCGAAATCCACACAATACAACACCCCAAAACAGGACGTAGGGTATTACGTCAAGTCGACGGCCCGAACCTGTATAAACCCTTGTGTCTGTCCATCCTAACCATCTTGCTTCGGATCTTTGCGATCTTCCCTGTATACAAATCACTTCCGTGGGCTACCCTGTGGAAGACTGCCGGAGATAATATCACCGACAGTGGCGCGCCAGGTAGGGGATATCGCTGAGATCAACCTGGAAAGCTTGATGGATCGCGTCAAGATCTTGGACAGCTGCAATCTCCCGGACGTCGACGGATTCGAGATCCAGTTCGGGAACATCACCGCCACCGCCTTGGATACCCAAGCGGCAGGAGCTACGATCGCCACAGAGGTTTCCTCTCTGGCGTCGACTTCGGCCATCACGGTCCAATCCGGTCCGATCGCATCTGATCGTGCCGGTTCTACCCCGCTGAGTCCATCGCAGAACGCGAGGCCCAACCAGTCGGGAACAGATCTACAACCACTCGGTTCCGATCCGGCTCCTGAGAGTCGCGTCGCCGAGTCGTCTCAGAGCGTAAACGCTCAACCGACGCGCGTCTCGAGCCCTGAGGTCATCACCGTCCAAACCCCCGGCTTTTGCGCGCTCACTCAGAAGCAGAAGATGAAGGACATCATCCAGGCGGATGATTCCCTCTCTGGGAGCGACTCCTACGAGTCAAACCCACGGGGACCCTCAATCCTGGATGACCTGCAGGAAGGTTACACAGCGTCCGACGCCTCTACGGAGCCCGAACTGCTAGGATCACCCGGAGGATTAACTCCGAGTAGTTTGGAGCGTTACACGCCCACATCCGACCTCTCCGAGTCCGAGGAAGATTACCTCGCGCAAGAAGGAGCTGGGTCATACTGCTACATGGTGGCACCAGCGACGCCACCTAACCCTGTGTCAGAAGACGAGGTCACCCCGGCCGAAGAGACGACTGAAGCCAGGGACCAACGCCGAGGGCGCAACGCCAATCGGGCGTCTCGCAGAGCCACCCGACTGCACGGGGCCACCGCATCAGGATCTGGCACCGCTCGACTCCAGGAACCACGCTTGGAGGATCACCGTCGTCATCGGGATCGGCACGACAGGAGGAGCAGCCGGAACCTGATGCGCGACGGCATGTTCGAGTACAACGGATTCGACGTCTACGAGACGCCGGTCCAGAACCTCGTCACCATCGACGAGGAAATCAGTCGGCTGCCACCCAGCACTCCAGGCCTAGGAAAGGTAAGGGCTTTCGTGCAGGCCGCCTCCGTCCAGGTCCACCAGATGCAGGGCAGAGCACACACGGTCGCTTCTGAGCCCGGTCCGTCTCGACGCCGGGCCAGCGGTGGATCGGATCGTGACGAAGACCTTCGCACCACGATCAACAGAGATCGAGACACGAGAGACGTCATCCGCAACAGCACCAAGGAGCGTCATCGCGAGGAAATCCGGCGGCGCGAAGAATACGATCGGGATCATGGAAATCCCCGTCGTAACTCCAACAGAAGCGGCTACTCGACGGAGTCAGACTACTCTGACCCCTCCGGTAGCCCAAGGCGCGGCAACGACGGCGGTCGCACTCCGCCACGAGGACGAGCGGCTCCCCCACGCAGGCGGTCGACCCCGCCAAGGGAGCGAACTCCACCGCGCAGCAGAACCTACCGACGGGACCGAACTCCACCCAGGACTCGGAACTATCGGAGGACCCGTTCCCCGCCCAGGGATCGGGATCGCAGGAGGGAGAGCACTCCCCCAAGAACAACAGACGGCTCGGGTCCTAGTGGTTCCCGCCCTAGAGGTCGGATCGGCGGATTCCAGTCATTCACTGAGCGCTTGAGAAGCGTGACATGGCCCAGAGGCTTTAAGCTGTCGGACATCGACAAGTACGACGGAAAGTCTGATCCATCTCAATGGCTTCAGATCTACTACACCGCCGTACAAGCGGCCGGCGGCGACGAGGACGTGATGGCGAATTACCTTCCCATCATGCTCACCAAGGACTGCCGCAACTGGCTGGCAGGACTCCCGCAGGACGCCATCGACAACTGGGATCAGCTTACCGCGCTCTTTGTCGGTAACTATCTCGGTACCTGGGAGAGGCCCGGGAGCAAGCGGCTCCTCGGCCAGATAAGACAGCGCAAGAACGAGACCCTGCACGACTTCGTGCGCAGGTTCTCGGAGAAGCGCAACTCCATTACGGACGTGACGGATCAGGAGGTTATGACAGCCTTCCAGAACGGCATCTCCGATGGAAGACTGATTCACAAGTGGACTCGGAAGCCACCTGCGACTGTCAATGACATGTTTCGGGTTGCTAGCACATGGGCGGACGCGGAGATTGTGGAGAAGGAACAACTCAGCGAGCTCAAGAATCGCTGGGAAGAAGAGAACAAGACGACCCGCAAGCGCGACCGCCGCGAAGACGAAGACCGACACGACGACCATCGACGCAGCGACAGTCACCCTCGCAAGAAGAAGAGCGAGGGAGATATGGTCGCCACTCTGGACCGGCCCAGAGGCCGGGTAACTCCAGAGGATTTCCAGCGCATGCTCGATGAGCAATATCCATACCACAAGCACAAGCACTCGGCACGAGAGTGCTACGGGCTCAAGCGAGCCTTTACTGGGGGCAACAGAGGCCCTCCCTACAGAAAGAGGAACGATGGTTCCCCCCGCGAGGACAGGCAGACCGACGAGCCTGGCGATGACTTCCAGGAGGCCGACCGAGTGGTCTGCATGATCTATGGCGGACCGGAATTCGAGACGAAGCGCCAGCAGAAGCTCACCCATCGCCAAGTCATGCACGCGAGGGAGCCACCGGTACCTGAGTACCTCAAGTGGTCGGAAGTTTCGATCACCTTCACCCGGGAGGATCACCCGAGCTTCATACCGAAGCTCGGATCTCACGCCTTGGTAGTAGCTCTGACGATCCGCAACGTTCAGCTCACCAAGGTGCTAGTCGACGGTAGCAGTGGCCTGAACATCCTCTTTGCTAACACATTGAAGGAACTCGGCCTAACCACTCTCGACCTGCGTCCCCCCCAATCCGCGTTCTACGGTTTGATACCGGGAGAGGGGGCGGAACCACTCGGGCACATCACGTTGCCCGTTACCTTCGGAGACCGGAACAACTACCGGACCGAGCATATGCAGTTCACGGTGGCGAACTTTGAGACTGCATATCACGCCATCCTCGGGAGGCCAGCGCTCGCCAAGTTCATGGCGATCCCTCACTACGTCTACTTGCAGGTCAAGATGCCAGGACCCAAAGGCGTAATCACCGTCTTGGGGGACATCCGAGTCGCTTACACATGCGAACAGGAGACCCTCAACGCGGCAGCTGCCCTGGACATGTCCAAGCGCATGGAGCAAGTACTGGCTACATCACAGGAGGTGGACAAGGACTCTTTGGAGATCCCCGCCAAGAGGCCAGCAAGAGAAGCCATCGTGCCAAGCAAGCAGACGGAGCTGAAGAGGATCTCGCTGGACCTGGATGACCCGAAGAAGACGGCCATCATCAGGGCAGAGTTAGACCCCAAATAGGAAGAAGTGCTCGTCAAATTCCTAAGGGAAAACGCCGACATATTCGCGTGGAAACCATCCGATATGCCAGGTGTCCCAAGGGAACTTGCCGAGCACTCCTTGAAGGTCAATCCGACTGCCAAACCGATCAAGCAGAGGCTTCGTCGATTCGCGCAGGACCGCAAGGAGGCAATTAGGGTAGAGATTACAAAGCTGCTAGCTGCTGGTTTTATTCAGGCGGTTTTTCACCCCGACTGGTTAGCTAACCCAGTTCTTGTAAGAAAAAGAATAATAATGATTGGAGAATGTGCGTCGATTACACAGATCTCAACAAAGCTTGCCCGAAAGACCCCTTCGTTCCCCCCCGCATCGATCAAGTCGTTGACTCCACGGCAGGCTCCGCCCTGCTCTGCTTTCTCGATTGCTATTCAGGCTATCACCAGATAGGCCTAAAATTGGAAGATCAGATAAAGACCGCGTTCATCACGCCGTTCGGTGCCTTTTGTTACAATACAATGACCTTCGGTCTAAAGAACGCAGGCGCAACTTATCAGAGGACAATCCAAGCATGTCTGGATCAATTGATTCCAGACATAGTAGAAGCCTACATCGACGACATCGTGGTCAAGATCATGAATCCCGAGGACATGATAGGGAATCTAACAAAGGTCTTCGAACGCCTACGTACATTCCGGTGGAAGCTCAACCCGGAAAAGTGTGTCTTCGGAGCACCCTCAGGTAAACTACTTGGCTTCATGGTCAGCAACCGCGGCATCGAGGCAAATCGCGAGAAGATCACGGCCATCACCAAGATGCTACCACCAACCTGTCAGAAGGATGTGCAGAAGCTTACTGGATGCATGGCAGCGCTCAGTCGTTTCATATCACGACTCGGCGTTCGCGGATTGCCGTTTTTCAAGCTGCTCAAGAAGCAGGATAAGTTCGTGTGGGATGACGAGGCGAAGCAATCTTTCCAGGAACTCAAAGATTACCTACAGAGTCTGCCCATCCTCGTCCCATCCCAACCAAGAGAACAGCTCTACCTCTACATCTCTGCTACTCCCCGAGTGGTTAGCACGGTACTAGTGGTCGAGCGTCCTGAAGAAGGACACGCATATGGAGTTCAGCGACCAGTCTACTTCGTCAGCGAGGTCTTGACCGTATCCAAGGTACGCTATCCCCATGTGCAGAAGTTACTCTACGGAGTTCTTATCTCAGCACGAAAGCTGAAGCATTACTTTGAGGCCCATCCAATCTCGGTTGTGAGCGAAAATCCTTTAGGGGAAATTCTACATAACCGAGACGCCAGCGGCCGAATCGTCAAGTGGTCAATAGAATTGGCCGCTCACCACATAACCTTTGTTCCACGAACTGCTATCAAGTCTCAGGTTTTGGCCGACTTCGTAGCAGACTGGACAGAGAACCAAGCTCCGGCTGACGAAGAGATAGTTGAGTACTGGGAGATGTACTTTGATGGCTCCCTCCAGATCAAAGGAGGCGGCGCAGGCGTACTCCTGATCTCTCCAAGTGGACAGGAATTAAAATCGTCCTTCAAATCATGTTCCCAGTATCCAACAATGCAGCCGAGTACGAAGCAGTCTTGCACGGTCTTGGCATCGCAGTATCTTTGGGTATCAAACGCCTGATGGTACGCGGAGACTCTGCCCTGGTCATAAACCAGGTAAACAAGGACTGGTCCAGGACCAACGAGAAGATGGATGCTTACTGCGAAGATATCAGGAAACTAGAAGGGAAATTCTATGGCTTAGAGTTCCATCACGTGGTGCGCGACCATAACAAGGCAGCCGATGAGCTCGCTAAGATGGGGTCCACCCGTGAAGGCGTCCCACCTGGAGTCTTTATACAAGACCTTGTCAAACCATCTATCAAGATAAACCCGGATGGTACTGTCGCGGAACAACAAGTCGGAGAATCCTCGGAGTCAGCCACACTAGTGGTAGACGAAGCGTTGGACTGGAGGATCCAAATCATCGACTACCTTGACAGCGGCATATTGCCCACAGAGGTCGCAGAAGATAAGGATCTGAAGTTGCTCCACGAACAAATCATGCAGCGCAGTAAAAGCTACGTCATCATCGGGGACAAGTTGTATCGTCGATCTGGAGCCTCTCAAATTCTCCAAAAGTGCATGAGTCGCGCAGAGGGTGTTGAGCTCTTGACTGACATACACAAAGGAATCTGTGGTAATCACGCCGGGGCTAGAACCATCGTTGGTAAAGCTTTCCGGTCTAGTTTCTACTGGCCGACTGCTGTAGCAGACGCAGAAAATATTGTGCGACACTGCAAAGGGTGTCAGTATTTTGCAAGGCAAATACACGCACCTGCACAACAACTGCAGACTATACCAGTGTCCTGGCCCTTCGCTTGTTGGTGCTTGGACATGATTGGTCCATTCAAGAAAGCTCCTGGTGGTTTTGACCATGTCTTAGTGGCTATTGATAAGTTCACCAAGTGGATCGAGGTGAAACCAGTCAGAAAGCACACGGCAGCCAAGACCATCAAGTTCTTCACTGACATCACCCACCGCTTCGGAGTCCCAAATCGTATCATTACAGATAATGGTACGAACTTCGTGGCGCAGGAGTTTAAAGACTGGTGCAGCGAGAGGAGCATTAAGCTATGCCCCGTATCTGTGGCGCACCCAAGGGCCAATGGCCAGGTTGAAAGAGCCAATGGCGAAATAATCAAGGCACTCAGGGCCCGGATATTCAAGCAACTGAAGCAGTACGATGGACGATGGATCAAGGAGTTACCAGCTGTAGTCTGGGGGCTGCGGACCCAACTGAGTCGTGCCACGAAGCAAACCCCGTTCTTTCTGGTTTATGGCTCGGAAGCTATCCTACCAACGGACATCGCATACGGCTCACCCCGAGTTGAGTTCTATGACGAATATGACGCGCAAGTGGCGCGCATTGAAGACCTCGATAGCATCGAGGAGAAGAGATTGGCTGCCCAGATCCAAGCCGCGCGTTACGCTCAGGTCCTGCGACGCTATCATGATCGAACAGTAAAGCAGAGATCTTTCGAAGCAGGCGACTTGGTTCTGAGGAGGAAGCAAGACTCTAAGGGCGCGCACAAGCTTGCGTCCCCTTGGGAGGGGCCATACATCATTAAGTCAGTGAGTCGCCCAGGCTCATATCGCCTCATGACGGAAGACGGCGTAGACATTCCAAATCCATGGAACATCGAGCACCTACAGCGTTTCTACGCCTGATTCAGTTATTTATTTATCTTTTTTGTTCATTAAGATATGTTTTCCCGAGTGATTTTGGAGGATAATCATCCCCAGTCACGACTCGGCAGTTTTATAATGAGTTATCAATAAAGTTGATTTCATCTCCCATCTATATCTACTACTCGAATTTCCTCTTTCGCGTCACGCAATTAAAGTACGAGTGGCACAAACTTTAAATCGAGGGGGAAAGTACTCGCCAAGTCAAAGCTCTAAACACATGACAAAGACTCTGCGGCATGAGACTGAGACCAACGAGGCTAATCTACTCCGTAACAGGTCAACCACTCAGAAATTAAGGCCAGCGTAGAAACAAAGGGAGTAGTAGTCCCATAAAAGCTTATATACAAAAACAAAAGCTTAAACATTGTTCAAAAGTATTACTTCTACCAGATATTACAAATACTCTATGAAAATTACACTGCAGGGTCACCAACACCAGAGGGGGCCGCATCATCAGAGTCATCGACAACGTCCTTGGACAGGACATTGGCGATCGGCTCGACTTCAAGGAGCAGTCTGCTCACATCATCTTCGGAGGTGCCAGCAGCGTATCCGCTGCCGAGTGGCTCCAGATCCGATGCTGGGAATAGAGACTTGAGGACCTCCAGGACATGCCTGCAGCTGGCTTGGCTGATGGAGCAAAGCTGTCGCCGAAAGAAGCGTGGAAGCGCCCGAACGCGGTCGAGGATAGAAGCCGAAGATGATGCTGCCTCTGGCTCGATCTCCTCCGCTACCACTCGGACAGCATCTTCCAGCGCGCTCTTCTCGGCGCGCAGTGCCTCCGCCTCGCCCTGCAGCCGAGCCACCTTGGCAGTGAGCTCTGCAAATTGGGCCATAATTCGGTACCGGTAATCTACAGAAAGTTAGATCTGGATAGTATATTCACGTCTGACATACAAACAAAAAGAGAATAACATACCTCTAAGCTCATGTGCGGCCTGGGCTTCGTTGAGTTTAGCCTGCTCCACCTCTCCGCGAAGATCGCGATTGGTGCGCCGGGCTTCCTCCAACTCGGCCTGGTGTTGGGTCGCAGCGGCTTCGAGTTCAGCCACTCGGGCCACCAAGGAGTCGGCCTTAGCGGCTGCAGAAGAAAGCTCTTGAATCGCCGAGGATTTTGCCTTGGCATCAGCAGCTAAGTCCTGCAAAAGATAGTCAGATGACACAACAAATAAAGTGTACCACTCGGTACTCAATCTAAATAAGAAAAGTGGCTCAGGAAATACCTCGGCTATTTGGCCCATACGACGATGGAGCGACATGAACTCCGCCAGAGGAGTCATAGGAGCACCACCACCTGGAGCGACCACCATCGCAGGAGCGACTTCGACCTCTGCAGCCTGGGGCTCCTCCATCGCAGCAGTCTGCTCAACCACAGGAGCAGGCTGGGGGCTACCCTGCGGAACTGGCAGTGTGGTCGGCGACGCTGGTGCAGGACTCGGTGGAGGTGGGGTTGGTGCTTGCAGCGACTCTGGTGGCGGCCCCACAGGCTGATCGCTAAGAGGATCAGCCGAGTGGGACGATACCTCTGGCACTTGGATTGTTGGGATCTCTATCTCGCCGACTGGTTGCGGCGCAGAACCCGCGAAGGGGATCTCAGACGGCGTGCTGCAGGATAAAGTAAATAAGGATTAATTACAGGAAAACATAAAAGTCAATCGAAGGTTGACAATATTACTTACAGAGTAGATATGCGCATTCTCGGGCGCTTTCCTCTCCGAGTGGGGGAAGGAAGGTCCCTCGGACTTGCAGTACTCAAAGGTACTATGGCAAGGGGCAACTGCTCCGAGCTGATAATTGGGGGCGGGATTGACGACCCGGCACCACCAGCTTCGTCATCATCCGAGTCAGACGACTCGGTGAGGATGAGTTGGCGACGGCTTGGCGCATCCCCAATCACGATCCCTGTTGAAACAGAAATCTTCCGCTTCTTCGGGACAGGGGCAGCCTTCCCACCACTCGGAGATAGCACGTCTGGAGAAGGCGAGGACGACAGACTGACATCTGACTCATGCAGGTCACTCTCGCTTCCTCCGATTGCTTCTTCAACAGCACCGGCTCTGCGCGGAGCCGGCTGATCCACTCCCTTCGGCATCTCAGGCAAAGGAGGGATAGACACAAAAGCAGCTCGACCCTGCAAAAGTTGGGTTCAGTTCTTTACTGAGATTACACCCAATGGGTGGAATTGAAAACATAAAACAGCAACAGATTGGTTTAGTACCTCAGGGCGTGGATTCGACAAGTTGTACGCCGGAGGACCATCAGAAGTCCGCAGGGAAGTCCCTGTCGCAAAGAATTTGCCAAGCCGAGCTGCGGCTTGGCCCTTGTCAACACGCTCGGGGGCTTCACGCATGTTGTCCCCCTCGGCGTAGTACTCGTACGCCGGATGAGCCCGCTGCTTGAGGGGCTGGATCCGGCGCAGCACGAAGTTGGCTGCCACTCCTATGGCAGTCATCCCTCTATCCTTCAGCTGGGCTATGAAACCCAGCAATTCCCCAACCTCGTCCATCTCGCTCTCTTTGGGAAGAGAAGTCCAGGACTTGGAGGGAACAGGACGCGAGTCGATTTCAGGAGAGATGGCAGGCGAGTGGTTTCCTACGTAAAACCACTCGGACTGCCACCCTTTGTTGGAAGTAGGAAAAGGAATATCGAAATACTCCTGGGTTCGACCCTCACGGAGCTGGAGCCCGGCGCCTCCGACTACTCGCGGGCACTCGGTTCCAGGATAAGGTTTCAACAGGAAAAGATGGAGAAAAAGATTGAAGTGAGGCTCTATCCCAAGATAGGCCTCACAGAGGTTGATGAAGATGGCAATGTGAAGAATGGAATTGGGATTCAGTGCGCAGAGACTGATCCCATAAAAATGCAGCAGGCCACGGAGAAAGGGATGTGCGGGAACACCAAATCCGCGCAGAAGAAAAGATTCAAAAACCACCAAATCAGAGGAATTTGGGGTGGGGAAAGACTCACCGGAGGCTGCGCGCCACTCGGCGGTTTTCTGGTCTGGGAGGATGCCGTCGATGACGTGCTGCTCGAGGCGCCTGGTGGTGGTGATGGGCTCCCTCCACTCGGCGGCGCGATCCACGGTGACATCGACGGCGGCCTTGGCCCTGACTGATCGAGCCCTTCCTGGCAACCTCTCCTTCCGCTTCGGGGCTTCCTTCCTCTTCGGCGCCATGGCTGCGAGCAGGGGCTGAGGATTGGGGATGGAGGTTGCGAAAATGGATCTAGGGTTTGCGCTCGAGCGTGGAGGAGAACTTGGGCGCTGAGAAGGCAAATGGCGAGGAAAGGAAGAAGATTGCGGCGGGGATGGCTTATAATGGAATGAACCGTTCCTCCCGTGCGCGGCGCGATGCGTGTCTCGGGAACTCAACCGACGCTAGCACGTCCCGTCGCTTTGAATTCAAAGATGCGGTATGGAATCGCGATATCTTGCGATATTCTGGCTTCAAGAAGGCAACCGTTAGTTTCCCTAGGAAACAACGGACTTTACAGGATTGATGGGCCTAAATGGGCTGAAATATGGCACGACCTTTCAGTTCTGTCAAATTAACAAATATGTGGGTTCCTGAGCTAGTGTTCAGGAGCAGAAACCACTCGGTCGTGAGGATAAAATTAGTCGACGGCCAGACTTATTTTTGCAATTGATATTGCAACCTTGCAATTGATTTTTACGTAAGGCATGCGATACTATCGCTAAATTCGCTCAGAAGTCTGGGTCAAGTGCTGACAAGTATAAATCTTGTGAGAAGGTGGCTTACCGTATGGTCAAGCTGGGTCGTGGGACACGACTCGGGAGTCACGCCGAGTTCAAAGAACTTGAGAACAGATTCCTTAAGAAGGGGAAACAAAAAAGCCCCAAAAGGAGAAGATTATCCGAAATCCATGCCCAGAGGCATGGGGGCTGAAAAGTTCAGTCAGGATCCACGGCTTTCAGAGTCTTGACACGATCGTGCCGAGTCGAATCAAGACTCGGGGGCTACACCCAATGGGTGCACCTGGAGGTGCACACCATTGATGGACTAAGTTCAAAAAGAAATTCATAATATTTTATTTTTGACCCTCGACCAGAATATTCTATTCTACTCAAGGCTCGAGGGCTACACCCAATGGGTGCACCTGGAGGTGCACACCATTGAAGATCAAGATATTGACGGAGAAAAGTTGAAGACCCTTGGCCAATTTCATACTAAAATTGCCTAAAGCTTGGGGGCTAAGTGTATTCACTTCGCTGTCGCGTTATGAAAAAGAGCACTTCTTCCCATCACTATGGCTATAATTGAAGAATCGTTTTCAGGAACATTTGAGCAAGCACTCGGATCTTCCTCGAAACCACTCGGATCATCTTCGAAACCACTCGGATGAGATCTTAGACAATTTGAGAGCACTCGGATCATGCAAGAAAAGACAGATCAATTACAGCCAACGATCGGCCAAGAAGTGCTCGGGGGCTACTGTGGGGGATATAGTACCCGGGTACCTCACGAGCAAGCCTGGCAGCCCACCAAAAGGGGGCGGCCCAGCCCACCGTTCTGGACCTGATGACGTGCGGGACAAGTCGGCGCACGAAGGAAGGATTTGGAAGGTTGAGTTCTAGTTTGAATAGGAGTTTTTGTAAAGAAGGAAAGGATTCTTAGAGATAGGATCGGCTACAAACCGACTTGTAACCCTGCCCCCCAATATATAAGGCGGGCAGGGAGCCCCTCCAAAATATCTCATCTCAACTCATAGCGAAATCCACGCAATACAACACCCCAAAACAGGACGTAGGGTATTACGTCAAGTCGACGGCCCGAACCTGTATAAACCCTTGTGTCTGTCCATCCTAACCATCTTGCTTCCGATCTTTTGGATCTTCCCTGCATACAAATCACTTCTGTGGGCTACCCCGTGGAAGACTACCGGAGATAATATCACCGACACTAATGTTCATAGCTACCAAGTCCTGGCGCGCCTTCAAGTTATCCCTTGTATCCAGTAAGAGCCCAATAATGTTTCCGAACACGTTCTTCTTCATGTGCATACCATCTATGGCATGGCGGACCTCTAGGTCCTCCCAATACGGTAAGTACTTGAAGAAAATTGACTGCTTCTTAAACGGCACGCCAACCATGGGAGCCTTATCTCTATTTTTCATCTTTCCATCTTTTTTCATCTTCCCATATTCAACCTCGATGTCCTTGACCATCTGAAAGACCGTGTGTCCGTCTGGTTTTGCAGGAGCAGGACCTATCATAGCATCACCTCCAAAAAATTGATGGAACTTCTTACCTCGGTACTTGTGTCCTTCCTCTAAGAAGCGTTGGTACCTAAGGTAAACTCCCTTTCTAGTCCCATCAAGGTATTGCCAAGCGGTTTCGTCTGCAAAATCCTTATGCTTGTCGTCGAATTTCTGCCATTGGCTTGCATCGGCTGGATGGCGAATGTTTCCATCTCCCTTGATGCGCTTTTCAGAATCCCACCAGCGCATCAGTTCGGCGTCCTTTGGGTTTGAGAACAGACGCCTCAAGCGATCAGCCACAGGGAGGTACCAAACAACCATGGCGGGAATATTTCTCTGCTTCCCGTCATCAACACCTACACAAGTGTCGGGTTCCTCATTGCAAGCAACACCCTTCCTCTTTCTTTTATTTTTATCAATTTGAACATTCTCCTTGTCCCCACAATAGCTAGCATTGTTTTTGTACCGTTTTGCATCACATACCGGGCATTTGTCCAAATTTTTGAATGCTTCCCCGCGGTACAAGATACAATGATTTGGACAAGCATGAATTCTTTCCACACCCATTGTGAAGGGACTGATAAGCTTCTTTGCTCGGTAAGTGTTCTCCGGTACTTTATTAGGCTTTGGAAGCAACCATGCTAAGATACACAGGAGTTCATTGAAACTAACGTCGGACCAACCATATTTAGCCTTTAGAATCAACAACTCGAGTATGAAGCGAAGCAAGGTCCAATGCCTAGGACAACCCTTTGCACACTCGTACACAGTTTCCTGAGCTGCCATTTTCAACACCTCAACATTTTGTGTGCCTTTCGCACTGCCAACTAATAGTTCTGCTTTGGTATGATGCAACAAGTAACCCAAGAAATCGCTGTCCTCTAATTCATCACAACTACTACCATCACCAGCTTCATCCCCAACAATGTCCTCTACACCATCATCCCCACCAATGTCCTCACCTCCACTGACTCCATCACCACCACTTCCAAAGTCAAGACCATCATCCATTTCGTCATCCTCTAAACCATAATCTTCATCATAACCTTGGAAATAGCTGTTCATGGCTTCAGCGTCTAGGCTAATGTCTTGTAACAGGTCCACAACGTCAGTATCCTTCTCACCATGGTATGTCCATAATGTATAATCCTTCACGAAACCATTCACCATCACATGTGATCGGATTGTAACCAAGTCGTTGAAAACACGATGGTTCTGACAGATTTTGCACGGGCAACGTATATCGTTTGTCCTCTCATCCCTTGCATTATTCTCTGTGACTCTAAGAAACTTGTCAAGCTCTACACGAAAAGAAGTACCGTGCCTCGATATATTGTACATCCATGACCGATCCATCTTCTAACCTTAAAAAATAATTAAACATGTAGATCCATCAAAAATAAAAATTAGACACATCCATGACAAAAAATATTAGACATTAGATGATGTTAAAGTTGAAAATGCAAGAAACAAATGCACGCTTGTTGTTAAAAACACAAATATCTCCTCCATGGCTTTAGCAATTTCCTCATACATGAATGAGGCTTCAAAGTCAAAATTGAAGCAAATAAATGGAAGAATCATCTTCCCCTACTTTACTAACCTTGTTACATACTCATGGTTGAGCCAAATTGGGGTCCAAATTGGCCATGTACTACCATGAAGATCTAGATCTAGGTAGAGGTAACACAAACCCTAATTGAGTATAATGCAATAAGCTCAAAAATAATCATAGGATAAGTATCAACTCACCTCCTAATGAGGGGATTGTTCCCCACCTTTTTTTGGAAAATTTGGGCAGCACCTCCCTCTCTTTTTAGGGTTTTGAGTGCACCTGGTCGGGTTGGGGAAGAAAGGCTCGGTTTTGTACAGTGGAGGAGTTTCAGGGGCGGAGCATGGGGTGACCCGCCCCTGGAAAGTGTACCATCTTTAGGGGCGGGCGATCCCACGGTCCGCCCCTGCTAATGTCCATTTTCAGGGGCGGACGAGGCGGTCACCCTCCCTTGAAAATGATAGCCGTTTCCAAGGGCGGTTGACCCCATGCCCCGCCCCTGGAAACCGTTCTTTAGGGGCAGCCCTTAGCTACAGTACTGGGCGCCCTTTTGTAGGGGCGCGTCGCCTTTTAGTCCGCCCCTAAAAAAAACACCTGGCTCCTACAAATGTTTTCTGTAGTAGTGTCACCTTGTCAATAGAGGACTACAGCTTCCAAACAACGGGAACATGTGCTTTCATCGTTAGGATCATCTCAGACTCACAACATCCATACATGTTCGACGATGGCATATCCAAGCAGCAGTGAGCTCAGGCAATTAGGATAATCTACATGTTTGCAAGACGTAAAGATGCTCCTATACACGTTAATTAGCTAGTTCTTGTTGTCCAACAACAGTTAAACGGCAGTTTTAACATGACCTGCATTTATATGTAAGAACATGTAACAATTTAATTTTAACAGAGGCTTAAAGCAAAGACTTCAGGATAGTGTATATATGCACTGCACGAATCACCTACCTAAATCACGACCATTATTCAACTATTGGAATCCAGAGAAATATATATATATCAAAGTTTGAACAGGACAGAAGTTATTTCTGAAACAAAAAATTTATCACGTAAAATAGAGACAATAGTTTCTGATAATAAATTGTGTTACTTACAAATATATTAGAAATAAGTCAGAGGAATCATGGTGCAATCAGCCTAACAACGTTATTCTTTTCCGTGTGTATTATCTTGATAGAAGGACATTAGGCCTATTGTCATACATGCAGCGAATGCATCCATAATTCCATATAAGGATATATGGACTTCGTGCATGCTTGCTAGAACTGCAGGGTACAGAAATCATGTCAGACATCAGAATAGTGCTTGCTTTGGAGCCGGCCGCATTAACGAAATTAAACACCATATGTACAAATTGATCTCAACAATTCAAATCGAATGATAGCAGTGAAATTGACGTGGGATCTCCAAATTTACACATGGAGGCGCTGTGGACTTGTAGAAAGACGGCGGAGGCATCCCAGCACGTGGCGCGGAGGTTGCTGTGTTCTTCATGGCACATCCATTAGGGTTTGCAGCTGACGACAAAGAAACTACAGAGAGCAAGGTAGACTCACCGTCAACTTGGTTTTCCTTCTGAATACTCATTAGTGCACTTCGTTGTTATGATTCACCACAGATAAGGCCTTACACAACACGATCTGTCCGTCAGCGAAGCGGCCGCCGACTTCCCCATGGGTCCTTCGTTAAGGTTGGCCTTGGCCATATACGTTTTTTTTTAATTAGTTTGATCGCTGGCTCCTTTCTCTTCCCATCTGTGATGGATCGGATGACCCTCAGGTTCATCATGTATTTGAAGGACTTAGAACTGAGAGAACAAATCAAACTCCAATCGATTGATTATGGCAACAACAGAAGCACGGGATGAGAAGAAGAGAAAAGGAAGGAAGGAGGACTCTTTGAATCTGAGGGTATAGAGTCTAGCGTAGTCTTTTTTCTCCTGCGGGAAAGCATAGAAGGAAGGACTCCGGCCTTTATGTGGACCGGGCTGAATATGATATGAGGAATTTCATGTGTTTTCTTTAAAGGACTCCTAAAGGTGGTGGACTGGTTGCGCCGTGGGGAGTTTATCTTGGGGTTTCTTTACTTTTTTTTCAAACTTGTACTCCTTCCATATCTTGTTATAGATGCCACGGGGATCTTTTTTTTTCTATTTCTTTTGAGATGCACGGGCTCTTTTATTTTAATGATCTCAATGGTTATGAGTTTGTCCCTCCATAAATCAATGGCTAGATATTTTTCTTTTTCTCCGATTAACGTGAGATTTTCTAGAGAGTCTGTGATTAGTATAGGTATAGATACATTTTTTTATTCTGAAATATATTAATTTTCAATCGCTACGGGAATCTACAAAGTTCCCTAGTGTCGTAAACACTCGGTACTATCAAAAAAACAGTCGGGACAAACTTTCCCAAAAGTGGACACTCAGCGAACTACAACCAGTAGTGTCAGGTCGCGATACTTTGTGTTTCCTGAGTGTTTCAACCACATTGAAACACTCAGCGAATGAATTGTTTTATGTGAGTAGAGCCAGACACATGGCAACTAACAAACATTCGAGGAAGAAAGATGTTACCGGAATCTACAAAGTTCCCTAGTGTCGTAAACACTCCGTACTATCAAAAAAACAGTCGGGACAAACTTTCCCAAAAGTAGACACTCAGCGAACTACAACCAGTAGTGTCAGGTCGCGATACTTTGTGTTTCCTGAGTGTTTCAACCACGCATTGAAACACTCAGCGAATGAATTGTTTTATATGAGTAGAGCCAGACACATGGCAACTGACGAACTTCGATAAAGAAAGATGTTAATGGCTCCATATTACCGTAATGGAGGTGTTACCCGAGTGTTTGGCACTCGGGATTTTTATAAACTCTCTCAAGTGTTTTGCGATACCACACACTCAGGATTATCGCGCCGTACTAGGAGAGGGAGCGGGGGCAGCAGCTCAGATGTGATGGGAGGTCATAAACTGCAAAATGAGAATGACCTGCAGCGGTAGCACCTTTGAGTTTTTGTTAGGCCAAAATCATTGGGCGCGAGCAATACAACTAGCCGGAGTTTTCCGGCGTGCAAGATATTTTGTTGCCCGCAGTCAGGTCACAGCAAACACTCGGGACACATGTTGATGCGTGGGTATGATCATTATTCTTGTGTGTTAGAAGTTTATTTCCCGAAGCTGGAGTGAAACACGCGGCGATTACGTAGTGTCCCGACTGCCTTTACCTCTCCCGAATGTAGCCAGGGACACTCGGGTGATTCCCCGAATGTATCTATAGAGGATAAAAGTATTTCAAAATCACCCCCGCGTAAAGGAAAAAGCTCTTTCTTATTCTTGGTCGTATTGCCGACGTCATAATAATACGTATTTGCACCATAGGGAGGGCTTGTACGTATCAGAATGGCCTCCATAGTCACCAGCGTCTCTTGCCAAAGAATTATATACCCAAAGGAGTGAGGAGCAAAAGCGCGAGGTAGTAGTCGTGGCCGAAGTACACTTGGTTGATCAGCAGGCGGGGCACAAAGATTCAGACAAAACCGAGCTTGGATAGAACTGAAGAAGATTTGGCGAACATATACTATAAAGGACGACGAAATTTTCGTACCAGGGTTACTCTTGTCCCTTCAACACCGTCGGATTTTATGATGATGATCGAACGCTCTAGATTAATCTAAAGAGTCCAAGTTGACTACATTATTCCTACACCGTCGGATTTTATGATGATCTAATAACGGTATAGATTAATCTAAAGAGTTCATATTGACTACATCATTAATTCAGTATTTTTTTAAAACACGTGCCTGTGGAACGTGCCCTTGTGCTAGTTCATAAAACACTCAACGAAATATAAGTCACTAGGGAACTTACCAGATTCCGGTAGTGAATTCAACAATTTTTTATGGACCATGAAAACTGTTATTTTTAGTATCCTATAAATGCAATTATGATCAGATTATGTTTCTTGAGAAGTCTATCACTATCCCAATGGTCCGAAAGAACAATACTACAGAAACCATCGATCTAAGCGGCACGAAAACCTCATCCGAAACGGTTATTTCACCGCTTTTCGTTTTCCGATTAGAATAAGCGGGTCATCCGAAGCAGTTACATTGGGACCGCGCTTCGTTTGACAACTTATTCTAACCGGCGTATCTTGTGCCGGTGGGGATAGTAAAAATAGAAATTCGTAAATCAAAATGACAAAAATATTGTTTTCGTAGCCCAGGAGGCCACCCCAAGCTACGGTCGCCTAGCCTTCGAACTCACAACCTGCTACAAGTCACGCGTATTTCACGCGAAATACGCGAGCGTGCGGTGCCCAGCCTTCGAACTTATGACTTGCTGCCTCGCGCGAGCCTTTCTTACCATCTCATCTAGACGTCGTTCCTCCTTTCTTACCATCTCATCTAGACGTCGTTCCTCCTTTCTTACTATCTCATCTAGACGTCGTTCCTGCACGCATGAGTGAGCTATATTCGTTTTGACCCTTGTTGCCTTAAGCTTAGTTCAATTATTTGAGCATCTAAATGGCTTCAAATCGAAAAACTTTAAACTACAAAGTTGTAGATCTCATCGAAATGTACAAAGTTCATATAAAGCTTATCTCCATCTGAGATCGTATGTAAAAGTTACGAAACTCAGAATGCAACCTGAAATTCAAATTACAAGAGCAGGAATAGAGTGAGAAACAGAACATTGAAGTTTTAGACATCTAAACAGCTTCAAATCATAAAACTTTGCACTACAAAGTTGTAGATCTCCTCGAAACGTACAAATTTCATATAAATCTTATCTCCATCTGAGACTGTATGTAAAAGTTACGAAATTCAAAATGCAACCTGAAATTCAAATTACAAGACCGGGAACGAGAACTATTTTGGACATCTAAACGATTTCAAATCGAAAAACTTTCAACTACAAAGTTGCAGATCTCGTCGAAACGTACAAATTTCATATAAATCTTTTCTAGCATCCGAGACAGTATGCAAAAGTTATAAATTTTTGAAACGGAACAGTTCGTGCTGACTAGTTATTAGAAGCGGTGCGAATAGACCCGGTTAGGATAACTAGTTATTGGAAGGGCGCAAGTAGAGCCGGTTAGGATAACTTGTTATTGGAAGCGGCGTGTGTCGGTGTTTTACCGGCAATCCTACCGAGAGGTATCCCTAGGTAGTAGAGTTTTGGTGGAGTGTTCGTAGAATCAGGAACTCGACGATTACGTGACACGAGATTTATACAGGTTCGGGACTCCAACTAGGCGTAATACCCTACGTCCTATTGCTGATCTTGTATTACATAGTGTGAAATATGAGTACAAGCTTGCCCTATTGATCTAGTTGTTGATCAATAAGACTCCTTGAGATTGTCTGGGTTCTGTTTTGAGAGGGGTCCCTGTCCAACCTTATATACTGGTTGGCGGGGTTACAAGAGTGGAATCCTAGTCTAGTTCGAGTAGTAACCCCAGCAAGCCTCGCTATGCGAATGCTTTCGATATAACGACTAGTTTCCATATCCTGTAGAGTCCTGTTGTCGCCTTGCGCCACGGTCTGTACTCGTTGCCATATCCTCCTTTGGTGTTCTTCCTCCGTCTGTGTGGGCCCTAGGCGTGCATGTCTGACAAGCCCCCGAGCGCTTCGTAGCCAAGTTCTTTTCTCGTATTGAGAGTGCTTGGCCTGCTGGTTCGAGTACTTCTCAGTCCTTCTTGAGGATCTTCGAGTACTTCTGTTGATGACGTTTTTTGACACGTGTTGGAGCCGGCGCGTGAGGAAATTTAATGAGGATTGAGTCAGAGTCAAGGGTGGTTTGAATTGAAATCGGAATCGGACTCAAGACTCCAAAATCGGATCGGACTCGGAAGAATTGATCAAGGGCGTCGTGAGTTTTGGGCTGGATTGGGCCATTATGGGCCAGTTTTCTATCATTATTAAGAGTCTTAGTTAAATAGTTTCTTTCTTTCGCGTCAAGTTTGTTTATGTCGTAATCGACTAGGAGTCTGTAATTCCAGGGTATAAATATAAGCCCTGAGGGTCGTAAGGAGTTTAGATACACATCAATACAACAAAACTTTTACTACTTTGCATCTACTTTACGCAACTTATTTTCAAGTCGGCGACTTCGTCAAGCTTTTTCTCTTTCACGAGTTCTCCTGAGCTAGTCGAGGCGATCCAGATCTCCAAGGCTTGCTCATGAGTTCCGCTTTTACTGAATAACATCTAAGCTTTAGCATCAGGCGCATCGCTGTTGCTTCGTTTAGATTTATTCGAAAGGTATCGATTTTTGCTAGATCTACAAGTCTTTTGTTGTTGTTTTAGCTTTTATCACCACCTATCCAGCTTAGGATATTATCTAATCGGCTCTGTCAAAAGGCTTAATCTTAAGATTCGTCTAATAGCTGATTAATTTTATTCTAAGTGTTGTTTTATTAAGCATTATGAGACTTTTTAGTTGTTATCTTTTATTGCTTAATCATCAATCGGCTCTTCGCTGTTTGATCGTTGGAGTCGGCTCTCTATGCCGTTTCACTATACATCGGACCCGAACCTTCGCAGTTCGATTTTACTAACGAAAGAATCGGCTCTTCAGCTGTTTCTTAACGTCCGATATTACCCTTGTCAATCAACAGGTCAGATTGACTGGCACGCCCCGGTTTTTAAGGCCACGCCTTTACTCGTGTGTTCGCGCATCTGTCTCCGCCTGATTTTTGCGTCAACACACTTTTGGCACGCCTAGTGGGACACGAAGAAAGATGTTCACGATGCCTCCGAACAAGCCAGTTGACCCCAAAGACAACAACAGCTCTGATCTTCACCCTGAAAATATTACTGAAGTTACTTATGATGATCTAAATGAAGAGTAGAAGAAGGTGTTCGATCTTCATCAGCAAGAGTACCGTAATGAATGTCTCAAATTATTTACTGCTACTAAGCGAGGAGAGGCCATTAAGAGCTTCCTCTTCCACATACGATCACCATTGCTGAGTCATCAGGAAAGCTCCAAGAGATGGTTGATAGCTCTATTCATCATGCTTTTATTAATCAATTTAGTGTGCTGACAAATACGGTATTAGTTCAATTGCTCGAAGATCCAACACTGGCAGGATTCAGAGGTCCAGCATATCATCCTCCATATTCTTATTATGGTAATCCTCCTTTTTACGGAGCTCCTACTACTCCAGCTTTCAGATCTGTTCCGTTTGCATCCAGCACTGCAGCAGGGACTTTTGCGTCAGTTCCAAATGCATCAACAAATGCCAGTGCATCAGTTTCGGCTACAATTACACCATCAGCATCTGCAGGGTTAGCATCAAACACAATTGCAGCTGCACAGTCCTCTTCTGCCGGTGCTTTGTTTTCTTAGAACCAATCGGCTAGCCAGCCGACTAGATCGGCAGCTGGAAATACCATGCCCTTTGATTCATCAGGACGTCCAGTTTCTCAGATGGCAGGAGTACATTCTTCGCCTCAATTAGCCCCTAAGAGTTTAGGAACTGGTACTTATAATCCACAGACGAGATGGGGCATGCCGCCCGATTTCGGTAAGAAAACAGAAGAAGAAGCTATCACATCGGGAGAAGGTACTGCTTGGGTTAAACATAGTGATGGAGAAACTTGGTCTCTAGTGGATAGTAATTACAAGACCATACAGCAGATTCAAGTACCAGCCAATTTTTCTCCGTTCGATAGTCAGCGGTCTGGACAGATGATGCCACATGGTCAATCGAATATATCGGCTTTTCAGCCGATTCAGACTTACGTACCTCCCGCTCCTACTGTGCCTCCTCCGATGGTACCTCCTGCTCCTTCTGAACCACCTGCTCCGATGATGCCTCCAGTTCCGACACCACCTATTAACTTTCAGTCAAGGGGACCACCGTTGTCTCAATCGGATGTTCAACTTGCAGATCAATCTCTTCAAAAACTGATTGATTGGTCAATTCAGATAGCCGATGTGATTCAAAATCAATTCGGTTTAAAGCCAAGTGTTCAGAGTGTCATGTATTGTGCCCCTTATCCCGTGCATTATGACATGATGCCTTATCCTCATCAATATCGGATCCCTGAAAATACAAAATTTACCGGACAAGATGATGTATCTACTGTTGAGCATGTTAGCCGATTCCTTATGCAGTGTGGAGAAGCTGCTAATGTTGATTCATTGAGGGTCCAATTGTTTTCAAGTTCTTTGTCTGGTTCAGCTTTCAACTGGTTCATGACTTTGTTGCCTAATTCTGTGGTTACATGGTCCGATTTGGAAAGACAGCTTTCTGATCTGACTAACATGAGGTAGAGGAACGATGAATCAGTCTCCACGTTCATTGCTCGATTCAGGGATGTCAGGAATAAATGCTTTAGTTTAATGTTAACTGATAAACAATTGGCTGAAGTAGCTTTCGATGGATTGTTGCCATATTTAATGGAGAAGTTTGCTAATCAAGAATTCGAAAGCATAAGCCAAATTGTGCAGAGGATGTCTGGGCATGAAAATCTGTAGTATGAACCAAGGAGAAATTATCAGAAAAGGGTTAATTATGCAGGTTATGGTTCTAATTCTGAATCTGATGATGGTGAAGAAATCGGCCTTGCTGAGTGGGTCAAGAATAAGAGACCGATTTCAGTCCCATTTGCCAAAAAGGAGCCTGAAAAATTTGGCTTTGATATTACAAAGGCCGATTAGATCCTCGATATGCTACTAAGAGAGGGGTTGCTTAAATTGTCTGCCTATCATAGGATTCCTTCAAAAGAAGAATTAAAGAAGATGGTTTACTGTAAGTTTCATAATGCTACCTCTCATAACACAAATGACTGCAAGGTGTTCTGCCAGCAGTTACAATCGGCTATTGAGCAAGGGAAGAACAAGTTTGAGTTGCCTAAGAAACCTACAAAGCCGATGAAGATTGATCAACATCCTTTTCCTGTTAACATGGTAGAAATATCCAGAGAAGAAGTTGTTCCCAAGAAAGTCCTTACTTCACAGTTGGCTAAGGAAAAAGGGATTGTTGATCCTAAAGTCCAAGTTTCTATAACCTATCTAAAAGGAAAAGGTAGATCGGAGGAAGCTGGAGGTTCTAAGAATCAAGAAAGGCGAATTACTTCCCAAGGATTGATCAGTAAGTTCCAAAGGGTGAATGAACAGATTAGATTTAAAGAAGAGATGAGGCAAAGTAATGCTGATCATTGGAGATGCCATTTCTTCATTTATTGCTGGGAAGAAGGAATTAAATTGCCAACTCTTGAAAATTGCCCAGAGTGTAATGGGCAAGGTTGGAACACTCGGCCAAGGAAAAGGCTGTGCTTTGAAGAAAGGCCTAATCGGTTTGATGTCCGAAATCAAGAGGATTGGGATCGACCAATAATAAGAGATCAAAGATCGGATAGTAGGGATCGACAGGATGATTCGAATCGGCGTATTCCTGTTCATGAAAGGCTTGGCTGTAGAGTTGATATAAGAGACCGATTGGGAAAAAATCCATATATAAGCCAAGAAATTGAAGACATGGCTGATGATCGGGTCCCTGATGATGAAATCATGCGAAGAGATCCTGAAAGAGAGCCGATTCGTGATCTACAGCCGTTCCATCGATTCAAGGAACCGCAACCTCAGTGGTGCCCTGAAGGGTTGACTAAATATCAAAAAAGACGTGTTCAAAGGTTGAGACAAATCGAATTAGAAGAACAACGTCGGGCTAGTAACAAAGGCCACCAAAATCGGGTTTGGCATGTGAAGGCTCAAGATCGTGATCAAGATGATGCTCCAGCTACGGATGTGCTTGTGGCATTTATTTTGCCAGAGAATTTATGGCATCAGATGAGGTCATAGAATCGGACGTTGAAGATGGGATTGCTCAATTGGCGTTGGAGCTGGCAACTGCTACTTTTGAAAAGCCAGAAGAGGAAGACTGACAGCATTTGAAGCATTTATTATTGAAGGGGTATATTAATGGAACTCCGATGACTAGAATGCTGGTTGATGGTGGTGCTACTATTAATCTCATGCATATGCTGTGTTAAGAAAACTCGGTAAGGGCGAGTCTGATTTGATGAAGACCAATCTAATGCTCAGGGACTTTGAAGGAAAAACTTCTCCAGCTCGTTGGGCACTTTGTGTTGATTTGACGGTCGGGAGTAAAAGTTTGCCTACTACTTTCTTTATCATTAATGGCAAAAGTTCTTATAATATGCTCCTGGGACGAGATTGGATTCATGCTAATTGTTGCATTCCATCTACAATGCATCAATGTGTGATTCAATGGATCGAAGATTCGGTAGAAGTGGTAAAAGTCGATGCTCCGTTCAATATTGCAACAGCTGAAGTATGCCCATGGAGCTATGAGGTGACTTGCATATCAGGACAAGCTATTGATCTTGATTTTCTCAGGATGTCCGATTTTGGCATACAACTGATCTAAGCAGTCGGTCCTGAAGAGTTGTCCTAATGGATGTAGAAGATGACGGAAAACTAGGCTATGGATTTACGTCGGCTGATAAATTAGAAGAGGTTGATTTAGGAGATGGTAGTAAGCCTAGGCCAACGTATGTAAGTTCTAAGTTAGATCCTGAGTTTAAAACTAAGTTAATAGCTTTATTACGAGAATATAAAGACTGTTTTGCTTGGGATTATTCTGAGATGCCTAGTTTAGACCGATCGGTTGTTGAACATCGGTTGCCAATTAAACAAGGGTTTCGACCGTATCAGCAGCCGTCTCACCGTTTTGATCTTAATATTCTGGATGATATCAAAGCTGAAATTACTCGGCTTATAGATGCTAAATTTATCAGACAGTGCCGGTATGCCGAGTGGATTTCAAATATTGTTCCTGTATACAAGAAAAATGGAAAGCTTCGGGTTTGCATTGATTTTAGAGATCTTAACAGAGCAACTCCGATGGATGGATATCCGATGCCAATCGTCGATGTGCAAGTTGATGCGGCGGTAGGACACAAGGTCATTAGTTTTATGGATGGGAACGGTGGATATAATCATATCTTAATGGCGATCGAAGATATTCACAAGATTGTGTTCCGATGTCCTGGTCATATCGGATTGTAGGAGTGGGTTGTGATGACTTACGGGCTTAAAAATGCTGGTGCTACTTATCAAAGGGCCATGAATTATATTTTTTATGAGATCATTAGAAAGATTGTTGAAATATACATTGATGATGTGGTGGTTAAATCGGCGAGTTATGACGATCATTTATCCGATTTACGACGCACGTTAGAATGTACAAGGAAGCATGGTCTCAAGATTAACCCACTCAAATGTGCTTTTGGAGTCTCGACTGGGCAATTTCTGGGATTTATGGTTCATGAAAGGGGAATTGAAATTAGCCATAAGAGTATCAGTTCGATTAATAAGGTTGTTGCTCCGGAAAATAAGAAGGAACTTCAGTCATTAATCGGTAAACTTAATTTTATTAGAAGATTCATATCCAATTTATCTGGTAAGATCAAGCCGTTCAGTCCATTACTAAAACTGAAGGCCGATCAAGAGTTTGTTTGGGGGGAAGAACAACAGTAAGCTTTAGACAAAATTAAAGAATATTTGACTTCTCCTCCAATTTTGGTTCCTCCACAAAAAGATAAGTCGTTATCAGCTAGTGAAACTGCAATCGGATTTGCTTTAGTTCAGGAGTTTGAAGGAAAGGAACGGGTTGTTTATTTTGTGAGTAGAAGATTATTGGATGCTGAAACAAGATATTCTCCCTAAAAAAATTATGCTTATGCCTTTATTTGTCTTGTACTAAATTAAGGCATTATTTATTATCGGCTGAATGCATTGTTGTTGGCAAAGATGATGTGCTCCGATATATGTTATCTTTGCCGATTTTAAATGGAAGAATTGGTAAGTGGATCTTGGCCCTTTTGGAGTTTGGTTTGCTGTATTAATCTGCTAAAGCTATCAAAGGTCAAGTATTGGCTGATTTCGTTACACAACATTGTGGATCAGATGTAGCTATGGTGGAGCCAGTTCCTTGGTCTTTGTTCTTTGATGGATTGGCTTGTGGGGTCAGATCCGGCATCGGTGTTGGGCGCATCTCGCCTTGGGGGGCAAGTTTCGATTTTGCACTACCAATTGAGAAAACTGCTACTAACAATCATGCTGAATATCGGGCTGTTCTTAAAGGTCTGCAACTATTAAGAGAAGTTAAAGCCGATGCTGTAGAAATATTTGGAGATTCGATGTTGGTTGTGAAACAGCTATATAGGGAGTATGAATGTAATGATGATGTTCTCTTAAAATATCGTGATGAATGTCTCCAATTGTTGAAGGAATTTAAGATGGTAACGATCGAGCATATTCCGAAATAACATAATCATGAAGCCAATCGGTTGGCTCAAAGTGCTTCAGGGTATCGACCGATTCAGGAGATATTGGAATTGGATTTGGCTGACGATGATTGGAGAAAAGAAATATTTGATTATTTGAAAGATCCATCTAAAAGAACTGATAGGCGAGTAAGGTTGCAAGCAATCAAGTATGTTTTGATGGAAGATAAGCTATATTATCGGACACTTGATGGGGTATTGCTCAAATGTATCAGCTTTGAAGAAGCTAAAGTGTTGATGGGCGAAATTCATGAAGGTGTCTGTGGGGCACATCAGTCGGCTTTTAAAATGAAATGGATGATCTGACAGAACCGATATTTTTAGCCGACTATTCTTGAAGATTGCTTTCGATACTATAAAGGCTGCCAAGACTGTCAGAAATTTGGCAATGTTCAAAGAGCTTCGGCTTTGGCTATGAATCCGATTGTTAAACTGTGGCCGTTCAGAGGATGGGGAATTGATTTGATCGGACAGATTAATCCACCATCTAGTAAGAATCACAAGTTTATAGTAGTGGCGACTGATTACTTTACTAAATGGGTTGAAGCTATTCCCTTGAAAAATGTGACATTCAGAGGATGGGGAATTGATTTGATCGTACAGATTAATCCACCATCTAGTAAGAATCACAAGTTTATAGTAGTGGCGACTGATTACTTTACTAAATGGGTTGAAGCTATTCCCTTGAAAAATGTGACATCAGCTGATATGATTGAATTTGTTAAATAGCATATTATCTATCGATTCGGTATTCCCCAGGCTATAACTACTGGTCAGGGAACTATGTTTATTTCTGGAGAATTCGAAGAGTTCGCATCAAGCCTAGAGATCAAGATATTAAATTCTTCTCCATATTATGCTCAAGCCAATGGTCAAGCTGAATCTTCAAATAAGGGGATAATCAAGTTGATCAAAAGAAAAATCGAAGAGAATCCTAAGAGGTGGCATATTTCGCTGAGCGAAACTTTGTGGGCATATCGAATGGCTTGTCATGGTGCCACAAAATTGTCTCCTTATCAGTTGGTTTATGGTCATGATGTCGTTTTGCCTTGGGAAATTAAGACTGGATCTCGGCGTATCGACTTTCAAGATGATTTAACGGTTGAAAATTATGCCATCTTAATGAAAGAAGAACTAGAAGATTTAGCAGGTCATCGGTTGAGAGCTTTGAGCAATATCGAGAAAGACAAGGCATGTGTAGCTCGATGGTACGATAAAAAAGTAAAAGTCAAGAGTTTTATTGAAGGGGATCTCGTTTGGAAACTAGTATTGCCAATCGGATCAAAGGATTCCAATTTCGGAAAATGGTCTCCGACTTGGGAAGGGCCGTATCGAATTCATCGTTGTGCATCAGGCAATGCATACATCTTGGAAACACTTAAGGGAGAGATATTTACAAGACCTCTAAATGGGAAGTATTTAAAGAAATATTACGCTAGTATCTGGGTAGATTCATAAACCGATTATTGATCGGGGATACTAAGAGAAAACATACAATGATGAACGAATCGGATATGGGTCCGTTTCGAAGATTCTAATCCGATTTTGATCTAAATCGGATGGTACATGGCCGATGTGACATGCATCGCCCTTAGTGCAAAAAATAAAGAAATAAAATTACAGAGAGTTTAAATACTCTTGGATAATCTCTATTGCTCTCAGATAACTCTCATGTTGTTCATATGAAGCTTCAAGTCTTTGCTGTTCTTGAAGGACTCTGGCGGTATTGTCTCTATTATTCTGAGTGATATTTATCAAATGCTATAGTGAAGGACCGAAACGGCGACCAGAGAGGGGGGGAGTGAATGGGAGCCGATAAAAATTCTTTCCAAACAATCCGGCTATTCTCCCAAAACAACTCCGAAACCTCCGAGAGCAATCTTGCCAAGATCACGTAGCCACTGTCAAGCTACTGACCCTAGGAACAAGAAACAAGCAGCGGAACTCGAACCAATCGAAACGAACACCAAAACGACACGAAACGCGGATCGATCTAACACACCCAGAGGGGGCGGTTAAACCGCCCGGGCCTGGGTGGCTCGGGAAAAAGTCAAAACAAAAGTGGATCTCCCAAACCGCTTGAGCTCTTGAGGCGAGATTTTGGTCAGATGATCTAGACCTCCAGTGGAGTGTTTTCCCAAAAGATCTCGGCCTCTAACTCAGTACAACTCCCGGAATCACAGATCTCGCGAAGAACACCATGACCTCGAGTTCATCCCGAAAATCTCAAATCCAGAGCGATTCTCGGCGTTTGGGGGCAAAGGATCACCAGCAAAAGAGGCACAAGGCACTCATACGTGAATCCCCCAAAGAAATCCGAGAGAAAACGCCCTAGAACAAGAAGAACGAAAATCCCCCAAAAATAGCTCCGAAAATACCCACGAAAATAGAAAAAGGAAAGGGAGCTCGGGAAATCAAATCATGGCACAAAGATGAGCAGCACAAACTCCATCACATAACCATGAATTCACCTATACAAAAACTAAGAAAGATTCGAAGTAGTTCTAGGTGGAGGGGATGAAGGGAAAACTAGTTCAAAGAAAAATCTAAAGAGATAACTAGAAGAGATAGCAGCCACCAGCCCTGAAGGGGCCTATTAGTAGTCCAAGTGGTGGTGCTCTAAAGACTAAACTACCCCTAAGTGATACATACCCCTCAGGGGCAAATTTGACATTTGATCTTTAGATATTTTCCGGCTCGGGCACCTTCCACTGCAAGCTAGCTTCCCTCCGACGCAAGCCTTGCAGTCACGCCGCGTGTCCTCCGGATCGAACCTCCTCGACGCCGTTCTTGGGCCAGCCCAGGGGGGCGGTTAAACCGGCCCTGGGGGCGGTTAAACCGCCCCTGTCTGCCTCACTCGGCCCAGCTGCCCAAGTTCGCCTCGTCGAGTCCTAGGTCCTTGATTTTGAGGCCCAAACCAAGGGAAACCGTCCACCGATGATTTTGTGGCCAAATCACCAAACCCCGCGCGCAAACTTCGGTTGTTAGCCGCCACCTTGCGCCGGCTTCTCGTCCGCATACGAGCTTCGTTTGTGAGCCGCTACCTCGCACCGGAACCACGTCCCCTTGCTCGTTCTTGTCAGCATGTGAACCGCACTTGATCCACCGGCCATCGGGTCCCTCGAACCAAGCCTACTTGTCTCTCCGCTCCTCGGAGGCCGCCATGGCTAAGACCTTTCGCGCCTGTTCTTCACCTGCACCAATGCAACCAAGCCGCATTCTACACCTGCAATACTTGAGCCAAGGGAAACGTCAATCCACACCACGTTGTCAATCACTCATCACACCAGGAAGCGACCATCCACCGGTCCTCGGATACACTGGGTCCTCAAAGTGTTGCGGCAGCTTCCCCGAAAGATGTGCATCTGCGAAGTATAATCTTAGCTCCTTCCGATTGATCTGATGGGAACCTCTGATCGAAAAGATTGATTTTTCGGGCTTTGTGCATGTATAAATTGAGCCACAGAATTATGAACCACCAAGGGCCTCCAAGACATGAAATTGATTCTCCTTTTCTCAATCGGACTGATACTTCATGCAGTAGCTGGTAAACCGATCCGAGAAGATATTTGCCTAGAGGGAAATGGTTGCCCGATGCTAGGTGTTCGGCTATTTTTTGGTATTTAATGCAAGGGGCAAAGGCTTTTCCGCAAAATACAAATTTCTCTAACCACATAAGGAGGAAGGCTGAATACTCCTTGTGGTCAATCAGTCCCTGGTTCTTTGAATAAATGGAGATGTACTCTTTCCAACCTATTCTCGACACTTTGATATTATGAGAAGGTTTGGCTAAGCTATCGGATCTGATCGTTGTGGTGATGTCAAGACCGGTCAGCATGACCACATCAAGGAGAGAAGGTGACATCGGACCATGGCCAAATAAAAAGGCAGTCAAGGGATCGGACCAGAAGTAGGAGGCAGCCATCAAAAGAGGTTCATTCTTTTTGATGTCTGAAAGAGATAGAGTGAGGCATTGACCGATTGAATAGGTTTCCCAGTCGGTGTGTTTGCTGCTCATTCAAAGCTACCAGTTTTTCCATCCGGTGATCAAAGTTGGCCAGGATCGAAAGGTATCTTTCCATAAGGAACGGGGGTCCGATAAATTGTTCAAAGGAAGGCGATTGGTTTCCAGATTGATAAAATCGGTCGGATCTTCACTACCAATCGGACCCAGGATGAAAAGGCCAGGAGTTTCGGGGATGGGAATTTTGATTTCGTTTGCAGATCCCTGAAGAAAAAGGCAAAGAAAAGAAATTTAAATCTATGAAAAATGCGGAAACGCTTTGGGAAGAACGAAGAACGGCGAAGAACAAAAGATCCGAAATGAGATCTGTTACCTGAGTGGCAGAAGAGCTTGAAGCCATTGTGACTTGCGGTGGGGTTGGTGGTTCGCTCGAAGATGATTGTTGAAGTTGGAGATTAACGAAGACAGGTCGCCGGCGAAATTCCTCGAAACTCGCGCTTGAAAGGTGTTGGACTGGGGGCGATGGCGAGGAAGGGACGGCGGCTGAAGGAAAGTGGAAGGAGTGAACTATTTATAAGCCTTGCCAGTGGGGGTAAATGTGGAATTTCAAGTGGCCAAGTGAAAATCAGGGTTCCGTATGAAACGGTAACAAATCAAAAGGATCCGAGAATTTCGGGACAACATGAGCATCTTATCCCGAAACTGGGGGGAATGTGTTGATGATGTTTTTTGACACATGTTGGAGCCGGCGCCTGAGGAAATTTAATGAGGATTGAGTCAGAGTCAAGGGTGGTTTGAATTGAAATCGGAATCGGACTCAAGACTCCAGAATCGGATCGGACTCGGAAGAATTGATCAAGGGCGTCGTGAATTTTGGGCTGGATTGGGCCATTATGGGCTAGTTTTCTATCATTATTAAGAGTCTTAGTTAAATAGTTTCTTTCTTTAGCGTCAAGTTTGTTTATGTCGTAATCGATTAGGAGTCTGTAATTCCAGGGTATAAATATAAGCCCTGAGGGTCGTAAGGAGTTTAGATACACATCAATACAACAAAACTTTTACTACTTTGCATCTACTTTACGCAACTTATTTTCAAGTCGGCAACTTCGTCAAGCTTTCTCTCTTTCACGAGTTCTCCTGAGCTACATCGGAATCGGTCCTTCGCAGTTCGATTTTACTAACGAAAGAATCGGCTCTTCAGCTGTTTCCTAACGTCCGATTTTATCCTTGTCAATCAACAAGTCAGATTGACTGGCACGCCACGGTTTTCAAGGCCACGCCTTTACTCATGTGTTTGCGCATCTGTCTCCGTCTGATTTTTGCGTCAACAACTTCCTTGAACTGCAGATCTTTCGGTCTTCTAAGGACGAGGCTGTGATGTGCTCAAGCCCTGTGATGTTTTTTGACCTTTAGAGTGCGATTTTGAAGTTGCACTTCATATGAAGTAGCCCCCGAGCTTTGGGTTGAATCGATGATTCGAGCTAAAGGTCCTAAAAATCCTAAATCTTTGGTGAAATTTGAAAAAACTTCGTATTAGCGGCCCGTGTGCCTTGTAGCCCCCGAGCCTTGAGCCATTCTTTGGAGTGGTGAAAAGAATCCAAAGTACTCGTGGCTTGTGTGAGATGGATAATGAAACTCCCCGAATTTAAGAAAGGCTAAGATCGTTGAATAGACTTTTGAGTTTAGGAGCTCTTCTAAAAACAAACATCTAGACAACGTCTTTTTCTCCTTAAAAGCTGAACAATGTCTGTTATCCGAAATAGGCACTTTTCCCTAGGTTTCTTCTATCCTTGGTTATAAAATAACCTTTTTAGGGTTTTTACTTTTCACCTTTCTTTTAGGTAGAAGTCCTTTGCCCCTTCTTCTCTGTTGCTGGAGGTCCGCCGCCGCCGCTATTTGCCTTCTCTTGATCTTTCCTCTTTTTGATTCCCTTGATCGCGATGCGTCCAAAAAAACCCGTGATGTGGAAGCCAGTGCCTAAGAAGAAACAAGCTAGAAAATGCAAGCGTGTGGGCTCAGATCCAGTTCTTCCTCCTCCGAAGCTTGGGAAGGTTGATGGTCCACGTTATCCACCACGACCAAATTATATCAAGAGGTCAGTGGTGAAACATGTTGATCTTGAGCGTCTTGTGGATCTTGGTTTATTGAAAGATCAAATGTTTTTGCTATGGACTACTCCTCCCCCAACTGAAAATCATCCTTTAGATCCAGTTGATAAGATCTGTATGTCCTCTTCTTTCGTGGAGAGGGGTCTTGGGATCCCGTCTTGCCGCTTCCTCCGTGATCTTCTTAGCTTTTATCATATTGAACTCCAGAACCTTGATCCCAATGGAATTTTCCATATTTATGTTTTTGTTCACTTCTGTGAAGCTTTTCTTAGGATCTATCCGGATTTTGACTTGTTTCGAGAGTTGTTTGTCCTTGTTCCCTTTCCGAAAGAGTTCTCTGTCTCTCCTGTTGGGGGAGCAGTGTTCAATTTCGACTAGGTTCTAGACAAAGATACCTCGACTACTCTTTGTCTCCGCCTGGTACTGAGTGGAGACAGTCGTGGTGGTATGTTGGGAATCATCCACCTACTCTATCAGAGTTTACTAGAAAAGCCCCAGTGAGTGAATCGTGCTGGAGTGAGGCTCCCACCCATGGTGACTCCAAAAAGTTGTCGTCTTATTTCAAAACTATCGACTACTTGAAGAGACAGGGAGTGTCGGTTGCCTCGGTTGTGTATAGCTGGGTTGAGCATAGGATTCAATCCCTGAGTATGAGGGAAACACTAGGCTATGAGTACAGTGGTCCTGGTGACCCTTCTCGTATGAGTGCAGAGGACCTTTCTGAAGGATATATCTTGGAGAGGGTCTGACTGATGCTTCCTGGGGTTGTGAAGAAACCTTATGTGCCTCAACTCTATGACTGAGAGCATCCTCCTTTCCGGGTATTATGATCGTTTGTTTGCTTGATGGACAGGTTCTTATGTTTGCATGCTTTTTGACATGTTGTCTTTGAAGGTTCTTGCTGCCTCCTCTCTTGTTAAGGAAGAGGAAGGTGATGATCTTTGGAGCAGAGAGCCTCCTTTTGATGATCTTGGGATGAGGCGAAAACCACGGATCTGTGTGCGTAAGGTTAAGATTCCCCGCGACGTGTCGCAGAGTGGTTCTTCTACTTTGTTGACGGAGCCCCCGAGTTCTTTTGTTGGGAAGCTTGAGTCTCGGTAACCTCTTGCGTCTTGTATTAGATCTCTCTTTTCACTTTTGTGGGTCCTTTTTTACTATGCTTCTGTAGGATGGATCCTGAGATTTTGTCTTCGTCAGCCGCCGAGCCTTCCCTTGAGAAGGCAAGTACCTCATCAGTTTTGAGGAAGGCTATGGAGACTGCATTTTTTATGCCGTCCGGGCAAACAAGTGAGGGCAAACAAGTGAGGATGTCGTGGTTAACTCGTTGGCCGCAAGATCCTCGTTGCCCATGAAGCCAAGTGCCATTGTGAAGAAAACACGGAAGCTGGTATTTGGCGCTCCTCGTCTCCGTGTATCTGGCTCGGATAGGTTTGACGCTAAAAACTCTTGTTTGGGCCAATTTTTAGGAAAATTTTTCCTAACTGCCTTTTTGTAGGGTCTCTGTCCGCTTGTCTGATTTAAAGAAGTCTTCGACTGGTCTGCCCTCTGACTCTTCTCCACTGAAGAAGGATGATTCTTGCTTGGAAATGAGTACATTGCGGACCCTAGTCGACGTTGATGCTTCAGTAAGATCATGTACGGCTGACGAGTCTGCTGCTGCTGAAACGGTTATTGCCAGAACAATACTTTTATCTTCTGAGGAAGTAGTCGTTTCTGCTTCTGTTGTCGCTGGTTCAGGGCGGGAGGAGAATCCTGTTTTGCCATCTGACAATCTTTTGTTTGTTGAGTCTCTAGTCTTGAAGAAAAGAGTTTTTTCTCTTGAATCCGAAGTGATAGAGCTCGAAAAACTTAATGTTGATCTCAAAGTTCGCTATAAAGAGTCAGAGGATGCTCATTGGAAAAAATATCCAAGATCACAACGAGGCTATTGACAGGATTATCAATAGTATTGATAATTATGTTGATATTGAAGTTGTCAATGCTAAGCATGCCCCTGAGATCCAGTCTTGGTGGAAAAAGATGCAAAGTGAGTACTTGACTTTTGGCCGTTGTCTTTCTTTTGCTATTTGCTTACTGACTTCTTTTTTCCATTTTAGAATTGGAAACGACTATGAGACGCATCAGGTTGATCGCAACAAGTGGAAGGATGGTATGGAAAGTGCCATCGATGAGAATGAGCAGTTGAAGCGATCGTCAAAAAGTCTTCAAGGCTTGTATAATGCTCTGAAGCTTGACCAAGAAGCTCTCATCAAGCGTTATGAAGACTTGGACGCGGCTGCCATGACGGTTGCAGATTCCATTGCTCCAACTCCTGCTGGTTCTCGGCCTCGAATGCTTCTTGATCGTCTCACGGAGCTTTCGAAGAGTTTTGACCTGTATTTGCATCGTACTTGTACTTTTGTAGCTAACCATGTCCTTGCTGCCATCCAATCCTTAGTTCCGGAACTTAAGCTGGAAAGTGTACCTTGCGATAAAGCTATGGATTGTTCTGATGGCAAGTTTGAGGAGTACTTGGAGTCCACTAGGTCGATTGCCGAACAAGTCGTGGAAAAGTTAGATCTCTCATAGGGTTGTTCTTATTCTCTCCGATGAAGTGGAAGTACCCTTTTTGTGATGATCCTTTGTAAAGAGTGGACACAATCTGAATTTTATTGTGCTTTGCCATAGCTTATGCACGTATTTTCTGACTTGTAATGGCCTTGATTTAGTGAGATGCCTGTTTGTCTTGGCAGTGTGCTTGTCGACCAGGCTCTGTTAGTTCTACTTATAAGAAGTACTTGGATCGTGTCCAATTTGTTTCTGAGACCAGGGTAGTTTTTCGGGTAGTTTGCCTGACATGCTCTTCCCCTTTTTGTTTGGTCTAGACTTTGGCTTGCTGTTGTAAGGCTACCATACTGTTGACGACCGTTATTATACGATTTTACCGTCAACATTCCACGATATTCCAGGCTCATCTTGCTCATGCCAATGTGAATTTGATTATTTCTAATGAGTTCCACAAGTTTTGTACAATTTGTGAGTGAAGGAGCAGATGGGGAAAAGAAGGAACAATTTGGGCACAGGGCCAGGCCGACCGGCCCCCTTTCCCCTCTTCTGGCCACGGCACTGATCCACAAGTTTACTAATGTATCAAAGATGATTATGAGCCGTGCATTTGATGTCGGTTTGATCAAAGGACCCGGAAGGCCTAGGGTGGGATAAACATGGATTGAAGGGCCCACAACCTAGGATTCTTGGACAGCTTCAACCGAACGCAACTGTTACCGACTTCAGGACATCATCCAAGCCGTCCCTGCAAAGGTCGGTGCCACGTGGCACCAGAGCCAGGACGGCCGGCCTAGATGAGGCCGACCGGCCTACTACCGTGGCTTCTACGCTTCCCCCTTCGCGTGGATGTTAAGCAGGAGGCTAGCTTGATGATGACGCCGGGAATCGCCCTTGGAGCCTATAAAAGGACACCCCACTCACCTTGAGAAGAGACGTCGAAATACAAGAGAAGAAGCTCCAAGGTGAAGCGCTGCTGCTCCTAGCCTTAGAAAATAGGGAGAGAGGCGAGGTGAGAGTTCGGGGGAAGAGCCGGAGGTGTCCGCTCTTCCTCTACTTTGTACCTCGGCGGATGCAGTTCATCTTCGAGTGACTACATCCGGGTCTTGTCTGGTAACTCTGGTTCCCTCTGATTAATCAAGCATCTACTCTTTCTTACTATTGTTTCCTGGTTCCTCGTTCACTACTTAGTAGTGGGTGCTTTTCTCTGACGTCGAGTGAAGTAGTAATTATTAGTGTAGGCACGGTGTCTAGACTAGTCGTTACCTTGGTTTGCACCCAGTTCAACGGAATAGCTGTGGTAGCCGGCAGGTGGTGACAGCCCTGTCCGGCCGACGTAATCCACCACGTTAGTTCTGGTCTGTAGGACTTAGGGGTAGGCGGTACCACTCCCCTTCTCATCCCTTTCTGTGAGTGGTGGTGTCTCAGGCGCCCGAAGTTAACTCTCGTGAGTAAGTCTGTGTTGCTTGATCAGAGGAATAACCATTGTTGCTACACAAGTACCCTCTCTACCCTCGTCCCATTTACCTCTTCTCTTCGTCGTCGTCCAAATCCACATTTATCCCTTCGGACGAACTAATTAAGGATTAGTACACTTCACGTTCCCTGTGGAAATCGATACTCTAGAATACTCCTGGGTGAAAGCTACATCAGTATCCGTATGCTTGCGGATTTATCTGTAGGTCATAAGAAATACCAACAAGTTTTCTGGCGCCGTTGCCGGGGAACGGTAGCTGTTCTTATCCCGAACCTAGTTCGTCCACATATCATCCACCTACCATCATGAATTCCACTCCTACCTTATATCAATTCTCAGCTCCAAAAGCTGAAGATCTGGAGCCACCATCATCATCTCACCCCATAAAAAGCTCTGGCTATGGAATACACACAAAATTCATAGCCAAGATCAAAGAGAATCCATTTTCTGGAGCTGAAGGGGAGAATCCTTATGTTCACTTACGGGAATTTGCGCAAATTTGCTCATGTCTCGTGATTACGGGGATGGCCCAACAAACTCTGAAATGGAAGGTGTTTCCCTTCTCTTTGACGGGTCGAGCGAAGATATGGTGTGATCGTTATCGTGGGAGAGTGAAGGGAAGTTGGGAGACACTACGAGCAAAATTTTGTCTAATCTTTTTCCCTGAATCTCGGGTCGCTGACCTTCGAATCGAGATCCTTACCTTCAAACAGAGGGAAGGAGAATCACTAGGGGCTGCTTGGGCTCGATTTACCTATCTTCTGGCCTCTGGTCCTGATCTAGGGATCTCTGAACCCATCCTTCTAATACATTTTAGAAGAGGTCTCGAAATCGAATCAGCCAAATTCCTAGATTCGTCCTCAGGAGGATCTTTCACTCATTTGACACCTAGTGAGGGGAGGGCCATTCTAGACAAAATTCTAGAGAACACCCCTTACACTGGGATCTATGATGAATTCCCGGAAGAAATTCCTGAGGAGCCCATAGAAGAGACATCTGCGTCAGAAGATGTGAGAGCATCACAAGAATCCACACCAGTCGTAGCACATCTCTCCGATACTCTCCCTGAACCAACCCCAGAATATGATCTGCACCTACATGATTCTCGTTGTGCCTTCCCCTACGATTTCCACGACGAGCTATTCCTGGAGTACAGGGACAGCTCAAAACTTCCCGTAGTTGAAAGGCACACAATTACTAAGGTCCAAGCCACCGACTACATTGACCAGCATTCTCGAGAGGAGCTCTATTCTGTCCAAATCCATCACTCTAAAAATTCTCTGACAGATCCTTTTCACAGGCCTACGATACCTCCTTTGCCTCCCGATCCTCCTAATGAAACATCCCTTAAGGAGGCTATGAATCAGGAGTGGTTGTGTGGAGCGAGATGTTATTCCGAAGAAATTTGGATTAGTTCTCCCTCTACGATCCTTCCTTGTTCTATAAGGGGAATAACCGTAGAAGCCTATCTTAACCCCATCATGGAGATTAATGTGATGCCATGGCACTTAGCGTACACTCTATTGGGCAATGTCTCGCTAAGGCCGCCCGACAAGCTCCTCACTAGTTGTCCCTTTGGACACATCCTTGAATGTCGGGGGGTTGCATGTGCCATGCCACTCATGATAGACAAGATCGAGGTGAGCCTAGACTTTCACATTTTTGATATACTTGATCTTGATCTACTCCTAGGCTGCCCAGTTCGAGAACTCCTTGATAAACCTCGAGGGAGCCTAGATGAAAAGCTTAGGGAAGCTGCCTTCGCCACCACTACCACTTGTCTAGCAAAACCTATGGCGAAGCCTCTTCCTAAGCTAAACCCGTTCGAGAGTATGATGCATGGATCTCCGTTCACATCATCCAAGCCTGTTCTCTTTGAGGTTGTGGTCTCTGCTCTCAAATATTACGAGTCGGAAGAGACCCTTCACTTTTGTGAAGAGGAACGATCATCATCACCCTCGAACGAGTTTGAGCCTCTTCCCACTGGCCCTTACTATGTTGTTTCCGACCATGATCGAAAAACAACATCAAGCTTCCACGATGAATCTCTTGAGATAGTGAACCCGTGGACCATGGAAGATTGTAAAACACTAACTTTGGAGTCCAAGGAAAATAATCTCTTGGATGAGCATGGAAGTTTTATTCTTGAAGTCATACATAGACCATGCTCGTTCACTGCCTCTCCAAAGTTAGCCACGTCCGGTGCCCCGAGCACACACGAGGACTACAACCACCTCAAGGTCCTCTTCTACAAAGCATTTAGAAGGTTGGTTGTAGATGCATATGTTTACCATAAGCATTGCAAATTTCGTGGTTCCTCTGTTGCCCTAACCTTGCAGCTAAAAGCTTCATGACACATCGATACTTGGTGATGAGACGGGAACGACATCATCGATGATAGCTGCAAGAGAATGTTCCCAAGGTCAAGCTTATGACCATAAACAAAGCACTGCCGGGAGATAGCCCGGATAATTAGAATTTATTTCCCTTTTGAATAAAAAGCAAGATCATGTCTCTATGATAAAGTTGTCATTTGGGTATTTTTGCTCTCTAACCATTTCAGGCGAAGATCAAGAAGAACGATGAACACCTTAGAACATGAGAGCTACATCAACTACAAATACCGTTGTAAGTTTTATTCAGAGAATGATTACGAAAGGAAACTTGAACTCCGCACACATGGGTTGTGTTGCACAACAATGCAAATTCCAAGTGTGGGGGAGGCATGTGAGTATCCCAAGTAAGTTTCTTTTATACCAAACTTATCTTGGTTTGAAATTGGTGCTAGTTCCTGCATCTTGCTCTATAAAATAAAATAAAAAAAAAGAGAATCATATTTTTGAATTCGAATAAAGGCTCCCTGGTTCTTGAACCAGAAGAGCCCCTCTTCTTGTTTCCATCTTTTGGTTTTGAATAACAGTACCAGCACAAGTACAAGTGTGGGGGAGATCTCTCAAGCTCATCATCGACGTACACATTCGAGGTCCCCCACGAAGGTGTCGCACAACATCGACTGCGCTAACATGACAAAGAAAAAAAACGATGGTATGTGCACTCCACCTCTCGCTCCTTAATTCATGAGTGTGACTGAATTTCAATTCCTATCATTTAAATCAATCTCAATATAAAATAAATCAGGGTGCTATGCCTACCCTTCATGTTCCCATGTTTGGCTTGCATATGTTATATTCCTTGCTATGACCTTGATGCTTGTGAATAAATATTTTTAGGGAACCATGTTCATCTAAGTAGTTGATGTTTGAGATATGGTTTGAAGATATGATCTTCACTCTTAATATTGAGTGCTAGGGAAATTTATTTGAAAATTTGAAAATCCTTTGCAAAGCTCCTCTTTGATATGCCAAAGTCCTACCGAAGCCATATGATGAGTTATCTTGAAAACTATGTACACATATGCTACTTGTCATTGCATTGAGCTTTGTCAAATTGTTGCGACCCATATGAGAATTCTTTTCATGCTTTCATGATCAAGATCACGTACACGTTTATCCCCCATTGCTATACTTCTACACTGGAAGTTAGCATTGTTTCATTCATCCATCCATTCCACAAAATAAATGCTCCATCATGTTCGTGTAAGTCTCACTCCTCAGTTATTGTTACAAAAGAGACATGGCTATCGAAAAAAATGGACACATGAAGGTCCACACAAAAAAAAGAAAGAAAAAAGAGAGAAAAAAAAAGTTGGACACATGTAGGTCCAAGAAAGAAAGAAAAAAAATCTGATGGCCATGTTCTCAAAAGATTTTTTTTAAAGGAGAAAGACTACACACAAAGGAGTTGTTTATTCCATCCACCATCCATCATACCCATACACGTGCACATCTTGATCTGATTGTATGATTTGATTTCTTCTTGGGTCCGCTCTTTGACTTTGCAATACATGTGATGCAAGTATGCCTCTTCTTCATACCCTACCTTGAGCTCCACATATAGCCATCATTAAAAGTAGGATGAAGAAAGGCAAGTTAATGCCTTGGTGAGGATATATACACATTGAGAGATCTGAGAGAATCAAATGAGGAGCAATGCAAAGGTTTGTTTTTGAAAATTTGGTTAGAAAATCCCAAGCTACTTGACACATAGAGTTGAAGTGATTTGATTCATGACCGTTCCAATCCTCAACTACCCAAGATAGCATGATAGACACTTCAAAATTCACAAGTACAAGGTATGACTTGGAATATTTCGTATGCTTGTTCCATTTCCTTGGATGTCATGTCTCATCTTAGTACCTACTCCTCGCTCGAGAACGAGCAAGGGTCTAAGTGTGGGGGTGTGTTGACGACCGTTATTATACGATTTTACCGTCAACATTCCACGATATTCCAGGCTCATCTTGCTCATGCCAATGTGAATTTGATTATTTCTAATGAGTTCCACAAGTTTTGTACAATTTGTGAGTGAAGGAGCAGATGGGGAAAAGAAGGAACAATTTGGGCACAGGGCCAGGCCGGCCGGCCTAGGCCAGGCCGACCGGCCCCCTTTCCCCTCTTCTGGCCACGGCACTGATCCACAAGTTTACTAATGTATCAAAGATGATTATGAGCCGTGCATTTGATGTCGGTTTGATCAAAGGACCTGGAAGGCCTAGGGTGGGATAAACATGGATTGAAGGGCCCACAACCTAGGATTCTTGGACAGCTTCAACCGAACGCAACTGTTACCGACTTCAGGACATCATCCAAGCCGTCCCTGCAAAGGTCGGTGCCACGTGGCACCAGAGCCAGGCCGGCCGGCCTAGATGAGGCCGACCGGCCTACTACCGTGGCTTCTACGCTTCCCCCTTCGCGTGGATGTTAAGCAGGAGGCTAGCTTGATGATGACGCCGGGAACCGCCCTTGGAGCCTATAAAAGGACACCCCACTCACCTTGAGAAGAGACGTCGAAATACAAGAGAAGAAGCTCCAAGGCGAAGCGCTGCTGCTCCTAGCCTTAGAAAATAGGGAGAGAGGCGAGGTGAGAGTTCGGGGGAAGAGCCGGAGGTGTCCGCTCTTCCTCTACTTTGTACCTCGGCGGATGCAGTTCATCTTCGAGTGACTACATCCGGGTCCTGTCTGGTAACTCTGGTTCCCTCTGATTAATCAAGCATCTGCTCTTTCTTACTATTGTTTCCTGGTTCCTCGTTCACTACTTAGTAGTGGGTGCTTTGCTCTGACGTCGAGTGAAGTAGTAATTATTAGTGTAGGCACGGTGTCTAGACTAGTCGTTACCTTGGTTTGCACCCAGTTCAACGGAATAGCTGTGGTAGCCGGCAGGTGGTGACAGCCCTGTCCGGCCGACGTAATCCACCACGTTAGTTCTGGTCTGTAGGACTTAGGGGTAGGCAGTACCACTCCCCTTCTCATCCCTTTCTGTGAGTGGTGGTGTCTCAGGCGCCTGAAGTTAACTCTCGTGAGTAAGTCAGTGTTGCTTGATCAGAGGAATAACCATTGTTGCTACACAAGTACCCTCTCTACCCTCGTCCCATTTACCTCTTCTCTTCGTCGTCGTCCAAATCCACATTTATCCCTACGGACGAACTAATTAAGGATTAGTACACTTCACGTTCCCCGTGGAAATCGATACTATGGAATACTCCCGGGTGAAAGCTACATCGGTATCTGTACGCTTGCGGATTTATCTGTAGGTCATAAGAAATACCAACACATACCTCATCAGTTATCTCTCGCTTTGAGCTATTTCTCTTGGAAGTAACCTCTCAGAGATCCTAGAAAAATTATACTTCTCTGGAAGTACTCGGAACGGGTCCTATTGTTTTTTTTCTAAGACTAGTTTAGCCGAGTGGTTTGCCTGACATGATCTTCCACTCTCTAGGCTTTTGTTATCTTGCCCAGTTTCTGATTTGCTGCTGTAAGGCCAAGCGTACCTCTTTAGTTACCTCTCGCTTTGAGTTATTTCTGTTGGAAATAAGCACTCGGAGGTCCTGGATAATGAGCATTCTTCTGCTTTGAGCTCGTTTGTGAGTGTCTTTTGTATTCCCCTAAATAATCTGTTGGGATGGGGTAAACTTTCTTGAACTCATTCAATTTGATTGGGCATCTTTCTTGAAATCATTCAATTTGATTGGGCATCTGCCCGGGAGGAGCTTGATGAGACGTGTCCTTCTGAGAAAGTTTCGCTTTCGCAGTCCCGTCTTTGTCCTTGATTGTTTTGATCTTTTGTTGTGATCCTTCTGCTTGTTGAGTCCGTGACTTAGGTGCGGGTTCGCGCCTTGTTGTCATCTTGCTACTTTTGGATAGGATCGAATCTTTTGTAGTATTTTCCGAAAGCTTCACGTGTAAACAGTGAATCTTATTTGATTGGGCCATTTTTTGGCTATAAATAGGCCTTAGGTTGTTGATGGCTTGCTTTCATGCTTCTGGATTCATGGCTGTTTTTGCTTCTCTCTTAGCTTCCTCCTTTGTTCATCCTCCCGGACTGGGTCATCGTCATGCTTGAAGTCTTCATGCCAGAAGAGTAGTTGCAAAGGAGTGGCGGGAGGTAGTCACAAGTAGCCGGGCGCGGTATTTTTATGCCATGCTGGGTGTAGATAGTACGGTGTTGTCCTCTGCTTCCCTCTAAAAGGTCTTGTTGATCTTGAGATGGAAGTACGTTGTGTCACCGATGACTGGCTGGTCCAGTGCGTCGATGTCGTGCTGCGTGTAGACGGTCAGGTCTTTTTGTGACATGGTCTCTTGTTGTGTGCTCCTTCCCTCCACAGATTTTCCCTCCGTGCCCTGGATGCTAGAAGAGAAGTTGCAAGATGCCAGATATGGGCATTTTGCAGCCTGTTCTTGGGTCGAAGGCACGGTGATTTCTTGTATGGCTGCTTTTAGTGGTCTGTCGTCTTTGTTCTTGTAAATGTTTGTCTCTTGGCTGTCCTTATTCTTGTAAATGTTGTCGATCTTCGACAGTTCTTGTAACCAAGGCTTTTGAATAAAGTGTGGATGTTTCACCTTTGTGTCATGTGAATTGTTTTCTTGGTGTATGGTTATCTAATCCTTTGGCTAGTGCCTCAAGGTTTCGACCTTCCATTGTAATTTTGGAAACCAAAGCCCCCAGATGTTGGCTGTCGAACTTTATTTGAGGAAGCTTGAACTTTCCAAGTCTGTGACGAGTGATTTTTATAGACAAAGTAGTCGAAAGACTGGCGCAAAAAAAGGGGGGGTTTACGCGGCAACACGATCGATAGTACTTTTATAAGTCTATATTACATAATCCTTGGTTAAATAAGTAGTAGAATCTTCTTGTAAGGAAACTACTCGATGACTATGGAGGTCCAATTTACTGTTTAAATGTGAAACTACTCGATAGCGTGGTGCCCTTTATAAATTAGGGTCTTTTCTCCTCGTGATACGAGTGGCCGTGCCTTTCCTTGATTGGAGTAGTCCTATTGCTTCGGCCAGATTTGCTTAATCGAAGGAATGACTTTTCCAACGACTCCTTTATGACAGCAACGACATTCTCCTAGGCTTCCTTGGAGTGATAGGACGCCGTTTCGAGTAGACATCTTGAGGACGAGGTAGTTGTAATTTGGGACAGCTTGAAATTTGACTAATGCAGGACTTCCGAATATTGCGTTGTATGGAGTGCTGAAGTCGATTACTTTGAAGCTTAGATACTCTGTCCTCGATCGGTTGCCGTTGCTGAAGGTTACTAGGAGAGTTACTGATCCAATTGGCATAACTTCTATGCCTGGGATGATTCCAAAGAACGGAGCGGTTGTGGGTACCATCCATTTTTTTGAGTCGAAACTTATGTCATGTAGAGATGAGACTGTCAGCAGATTAAGCCCGGCTCCACCGTCTATTAGCACATTTGTAGTCTTGAGCGTACCAATCTCTGGTTCTGCTACAAGTGGTGGTGGGTTTATTTCTGAGAACGTTGCCCACTGATCATTTTCTGAGAAGGATATGTTGGTGTCTGTTTTTCTTGAGAAGAAACGTCTGGATACTGGTGTCGTTTTCCTACCCTGAGGTTCCTTCATTGGTCGAGAGATCACCATTACCATAGCATCATGGTGCTGATACGTGTAAGGCTCTTCCGGTACGTCCTGAACTGGAGTAGTCTTTTAATTCTTCACAGGGATCCCCAGTGCCTTTTTAATTTAGTGTGTAGCACTCTTTAGTGAAGTGCCTTTGATTTGGGTGCAATGTGCATCTCTTGTTAAGCGCTTCCTCGAATGCTGCTGAATTGGAGTTTGACTTTAGCTCGTTGAGCTTTTGGAAGACAGTTGTTGTGTCCTCGACTGGTTTCCTCTTGAGGGTACTCTGGACTTCTTGAGGCTGAATTTTTCCAGTTGCTTTGAGGATCATATTGTTCCACCGTGGCGATCCGCAGACGTGCCTCTGAGTCATCACTTTCTTCTTCATGCGGGGCCTCATAATCATCGAGTTGTTTGATGATTGTGGTGGTCAACCCGAGAAGTTTTTTTATTTCGGTAGTTTGGTGCATGAGAGATAGCCTGAAGTGCAGTTCCATGGCGTTGGCTGCTAAAGAGTTGCAATACTTGCTTGTCTGTGCGGGTCCACTCTTGCTTGTCTTGTTACGTAGAATAGCACGACACTCAACCCTCTCTGGTTTTTAACCACTCGACTATTCTTTCTTTCTTGCTCCTGGGTATTGTTTAGTGCTTCGGAGGGTTCGAGGAGTGCTTCCCTTTTGTGGAGATTGGCTTCTTCGAAGTCCTTGAGGCCAATCATGTATATGGCACGGTCCTGAGTGTGGTGTACCATGTTGTTGTTCCTGATTTGGGCCTTGTCTTGATCGAGATTGGAGCTTGTGACGGAGAAACCGCAGCTTTTGTTGATTGTGGAACCTGCTCGCCTCCAATCTGCTGTTCTTCCTTCTGGTGTCAAGGTTATGAACAGGCACTACCTGGTCAAACCGTTAGGATCTTTATCATCCGAGTCCGAGTCGTAATCGAGTACTTGGGATGCCTCCTTGCAAGAAGTGGCATGCTCTAGATCGATCCGGATTAGGATATCCACATATTGCTCTATCATTGACTCGAATTGGGAGCATATGAGTTTTTGGTAAGCTTATGCCAAGTTATGTAGTCCGAAAGTGGGTAGGGTTGGGTGGGTGCTCGAACCACTCGTCGAACTTGAGTCAGATTCGGAGTGAGTTCCCTTTTCGCGAGAAGAGTTCGAGAGCAATTATGATTCGAGCGCTTGCCCCTTGACGACGTCAAACAGCTGAATTTCGTTGAAATTTTTCATGAGTTCTTCCACACTTGGCGATGTCTTTCTAGATTGGAGTGAATTGTTGTTGTCGATCATCTCCTTGTTCTCGGTTCCGAGAGCTGTGCCTTCCCAAACCATCTTGTCTTGCTTTGAAGTCATCGAATCTCCACGGGATTTTTGGCGAACCCTCCTACCTGGCGCGCCAGATGTCGGTGTTTTACTGGCAATCCCACTGAGGGGTATCCCTAGGTAGTAGAGTTTTGTGGAGTGTTCGTAGAATCAAGAACTCGACGATTACGTGACACGAGATTTATACATGTACGGGCCGCCAACTAGGCGTAATACCCTATGTCCTGTTGCTGATCTTGTATTACGTAGTGTGAAATATGAGTACAAGCTTGCCCTATTGATCTAGTTGTTGATCAATAAGACTAGTTGAGATTGTCTGGGTTCTGTTTTGAGAGGGGTTGGCAGGGTTACAAGAGTGGAATCCTAGTCTAGTTCGAGTAGTAACCCGAGCAAGCCTCACTATGCGAATGCTTTCCATATTACGACTAGTTTCCATATCCTATAGAGTCCTGTTGTCGCCTTGCGCCACGGTCTCTACTCGTTGTCATATCCTCCTTTGGAGTTCTTCCCGCGTCCGTGTGGGCCCTAGGCCTCCATGTCCGACAGCGCGAATAGAGCCGGTTAGGATAACTATTCTAAGCGGGTGCCGGTTAGAATGAGGGCTTTATTCTAAGCGGCATCTTTTCCACCACTTTCAATGACTTAAACTAAGCGGGCCATTTTGGTCCGCTTCGTATGGGCCGACGAGGATAATGATTTTTGCAGTAGTGAAGAAAAACCATATTTGTTGACTCGATTATGTGAACAATCACACAACAAAGTTGTTGTAAAAGTATTGTTATCTTCTTTGAGCACGTAGTTTTCAGACTGCATATACATTTTTGTACAGTAACCTTAGACCTTCTCTGATGTGTAACTTTGGTTACTTTTTTCATTTTTATAAAGGAAGACTAAGTGACTGAAGGATGAAAGGATCCGAAAGCTCTTCCATAACAAAAGCAATTGGCTGACTCACTATTTCCGCTAGCGAAACAAGTCCTCGGGCTCAGCCATCATCATTTTTTTTCGAATACGCAGGAGAACTGCGTATCTTTGTATTAAGAAGAAAAGTGTTCTAATTACAAAACCAACTCTCCACCTTGGATCAGGGTGGTGAGAGGGCCCAAAGTACAAAAGACTATTACCACAAACAAATAAAAGAAAAACCTGACCCAAACAAGACCAAGGGACCTACAAACTCCCCACCTAGGCCAGCGAGGTGCTTAGCACCTCCAACTAGCCACAAATGTGCTTCATGTTTAAAAGCTTGAACCGCAGTCTGAACACTTGGTGCAGCTCCATCAAAGACACATGAATTTCGATGTTTCCAGATGGTCCATGCTCCAAGTATGACCAGCGTTGTAACGTCCCGCCTCTCCAAGGCCGGACCCGTCTACAGCTGGCAGCTCTTTAGGACCTCAAGACTATCCTCACAAACCAACCAGCACATGTCTTTTCTGTGCACTTTGTCCTCACTCATGCGCACCCAGGAAAGACTTCCCGGTCGGTCACCCATCTCGAAATTACTCCAGGTCAAGCACGCTTAACTTTGGAGTTCTTTCGAGATGAGCTTCCAGAAAAGAAGTTGCAACTTGTTGGTACGAGTATTCTATCAATCCTATTAAGCCCTGGACTGTCACAAGCGTGTTGAAACCTTTTCTAGCATTTTTGTTCAGCTTCTTCCAGGACCTCCTCCACCATTCTGCTAGGGTGGCTGAATGCCGATTTGGTACCAAATTGGTGAGGTTCATGGGTTGTAGAATATTGTAAATTCCTGGGCGAAGACACAGGAAGTGAGGATATGTTGAATGTTTTCATCTTCTTGGTCACATTGGGGGCAGCGGTCACAATGGGGAAGTCCCCTTGACCGCAATCGATCTGCAGTCCAACACTTGTTTTTAATTGCAAGCCAGATGAATGTCTTGCATTTGTTAGGGGCCCAAGCTTTGCACAATCGTTTCCATGGTTCAAACTGAACCGACCCAATAAAGAAGGCCTTATAAGCTGATTTTGTGTAGAAGATGCCAGAATTCTCGAATTTCGAATTATGAATGTCGTCTGAATCATTTAGATTAACCTCTGAAACTGCTGCCCATAGCTCCAAGTATTCCATTATACCATGCCAACTCAATGCTCCCCTTATGTCAGAAACCCACCTCTCGTCAACCATAGCTTCAGCCACCGTTCTTGTCTTTAGGATAAGTGGTGGAACTTTTTTGTAGACTTCAGACTCGGCCATCATCATGGGCTGGGGTTTATGGACGAATGACGGTATTAGCCTAATATGCAAAAGGTGTTCTAGATATGACCTTCAGAATGAAAGTAATAGGCAAAAAGTGTTCTAGATATGACCTTCATTCGTCCATAAAGCGTTGAAATATGACCCAGCCAAATACAGGCAAGTTGCAAAAACATTGCCTAAAACAAAGAGCTTCCTCCTCATGACTGTCATGAAGATATATAGCTTTCTGTCACACACATACCGTTTGGCATTTGGATACAGAGTATGTGATGCATATAATGCTAATTTTGAGTTAAAATCAGGAATTTAGCGTGACCCGACTTGGCCGCCAAACAAAGATAGGAAACCTTGATGCCCTTTGGAAATAAGTGGCTGAGCATCATCAGAAACAACCTCTGCTCAGCACGGCACGTAGCAGGAGGGAGCATTGCCATCGGATAAGAGACTGGCAGCTCTCTTTATTTTCCATGTGGAAAAGATTATCATGAAAACTTGCATCATTGTGGACAAGACACTGACAGAAACATCGGCAAATACGCAATCGTTGTGGAAAAGATTGTCATGAAAACTTGCATCATTCTGCTAGACTGGCAGCTCTCTTTATTTCCATGAATTCTCTGCAAGCAGTCGAGCACTGACCGAACAGTTAGGTCATAGGACATGCTCAAAGCCTCAAACGGCAGAACTGTGAGATCATTTATGTCTGTTCATCGACCACTTGGTGGTATTGTTTTGTACGTAGTATCTTTTTTTTATTTGTGTACCAAAACCATGATATAATGCTTCAGAGGCTGGCGAAATATCCTCTGTGCATATATGGTGTTTAGTATGGATTTTGATCTTGATTTTATCAGTAAAAGTTATATTATGGTTTGTCCTCGCATAATACCTGGCAACAATGGAAGTTAAAGAAATTTTAGACTTTGCTATAGCCTATAGCTCAAGAAAGGCCAATGTTTTCAGATCTGAAGAACATGCACTATATTCCCATGGTACGTACGATTGATGAGGTGCAATGTGACATATTTGCCAGCTGTGCTAACATGTGCCTCCTATATAATGATATTTTATTCGTCTGAGAACTTGGTTTGCCATCGGGATGTACAATGTAAGATTGCTAGCTAATGACCCTTGTTTTTTCTGTTGATCTTGAATTGGCAGATTCAATCTTGCTAGATTAAATTTGAAATTTCCAAAGATCCATAACTTGCTGGCTTTTGCAAAACGGAGATGGTATATACTTCACATATGAGTAGATGAACGAGTCATGTACACAAACAGATCTTCACCACGAGGACTGCATGCATGTAACATGACAAGAAGCACATAAGCAAACAGAAACATGAACAGACACTAAACAAGTTTGAACTGCCAAACCCAGAAAAGGCGAAAACTCGCAGGAAGGGAGGCACAAAATAAACAGAGGGATGCTATCAAAACTCTGAATATCTCCTAATTCTTTCCCTGTACGATGATGACCGCTGCACATCTGGCCTGAGGCAGCTGATGAGGCAAGGCACTGCCTCTTCAGCTCCCGTGCAGTTCAACTTTAATGATGCCAGTTTCCCGGTGCCAATGGATCTAAAAGAGGAGCATCCCAGCTGAACTGAGGAGGAGCGCAATCGACGCATTTCAGGACGACGATGCATGGAATTGGCGCGACTGGGACCAGTGCTTGCGCCTGCCGCACATAGAGCTAGAGATGTGCTTGTCCAGGGAAGCTCCTTTATTGGTGTGGTACTCGTGAGCTTCATGAAAGAGACAATGGCATGACGGCACAAAGGGCATGATATAGAGCCAGGAACGCCACGGGTGGATGTTGAGCTACTTGTGGTGGAGCACAAATAGAGTGCGCATTTGGTGCAGAACTCATGGCCACAGCCTATTTAAAGATGCAGTAGTTGATTATATTTCCAGGGGTGAACAATGCATCATGAGTAAGTTTCTCAGTACCTTCTGCAGCTACCGTGCATTCCACTTCCAAACATATAACACATGGATCCTGACATGTGGAGGAGGCAGAAGTCTTTCTCCATCCGCACTCGCTGCAAAATATCAAAAGATCTTTGAATTTGTGATGGCACATAAGAAAAGAGAGAAAAAAAAGGAAAACATGGCAAATCTTTATCCGTTTTTGTGAACTTCAACTTTGATGTTGGGCATAATAGCAAATAAATATCAGGTTCTTATCATCAATATTCTGGACCCAGTGAAAAGCATGGCCGCCCAAGGTGCTCCATAACTAGGTTTAGAGCAACTCTGTTGTTTTAGTTCCCCAAAGACAAAGGCAATAGGAAAATGCTGCTGTTCAACATTGGCAATCTTCAACTCTTTCATTGGAGCGAGATATGTTGATACAACTATTTAAGTACATATTTATTTGGTAAATTCTAGATGTTCTTATAGAAGATAACTTTTAATCGCAGGCACTTCATGATGATATATGAATAACAAGTTCACTACATATTTTGTCTAGTATTTGAACTCACCGAGCAATTTTTACAATGCTCATCAGTGGTAGGCACAGGTATGGTGAAGGAAGAATGCGTATTCGGCCTTCTGGCTGTTTGCTTAGGATGCCTTCAACACTACTTTTATGCCATGAACGAGCCACATGTAGAGGAGTATACCTTCAAGCAAATAACATTGGAAAAGACTAAGTAATACAAACAAGTAACATAATTCATTATAAGAGATTGACATACTCCAGCCCTATCACTTTTTTCTCAATTGGAAAACAAAACTTTGAAGTTTAATGTGAGATACAAGAACATACGACATCATAATTCATTATAAGTACAAAATGTTAAAATAGCTTTTGGATTTGAGTAAAGTTCAAAAGGAAGGTGGTTTGACTAGATTTAAGACTAAATACCCATTCAAATAGAACATAATAAATAGCAGAGTACAAATTATGCAGGTAACTAAGTAAAGAGATCTTATTTCATAACACATTTGTGATAACAAGAACATAACCTTGCTGTGGCAGTTCTGTAGTAAAACTTTTTTATAAGGTAAGTTCATTTAATTGATTTGGTGCAGGAACAAATTTTATGATATAATGGCCAGTGCATACCCATTAGCATTTTCAGCTCCCATGTTCGCTCCTGCTGCAATGAGAAGCTGTTTAGCAGAAATCAGTAAGTGGGAGTTTGCGTATTACTTAAGTTCTCATGAAATACAAAAGTAAACCATCATACTTGGCAGCAGACAGCACTTCCACCACATGCTGCGTAATGGAGAGGAGTGCTCCCTGAACCTGCATGAAAATATTAATTAATCTAGGATAATATTAAAAAACCAGGAAAAGTAAACCTGTCATTCACAATTTCATGCCAAAACAAGGTCAAAATTCAGTAACAAGCTGAACCAGGTTAACCATTTGTCATTTCTGATTAATACATACCAATGAGGTCGATAGTTGAACCATCATTGACAGTGACCTCAGAGACAGAAGCACCAAGGTCTAATAGCAATTGCACACTCTCAGTGTGCCCATGGAGGGCGGCCAAGTGAAGCGGGGTGACGCCACCATCCGACTTTCCATTAATTAGCCTCCGGAGAGATCTGGAGAGCACAGGAAGAAATGATGAAAAATTATCAGTGAGAGAAGGTGACCACATAAATAAACGCCTATAGATTATACAAGTAAAATGATGCAAATTTGTAAGTGACTAGAAACATGCCAACATAGATGAACGTCAGAATTTTACATACGCTGCATCAAAGGCATCCTTTTTTGTTTCATCTGTGGACTTCCCACGCATGACCTTCCAAAACTCTGACAAGCTCGGCACGTAATCAGCCACAAGAAGCCGAATGCACCGAGCATGACCTTTTAGGGCGGCAAAGTGAATAGCTGTTGCGCCACTAAAACAATCTCTCCTGTGAATCTAGAAATTCAAGATACAGATCACTTGCATAAATAGATATTTTGGAGTAATTTGACTAAAGAATAAATTAGGTAACGTTCACTTACATTAGCTTTAAAAAGAACTAGAATCTGTACAACTTTCCAGTGACCATATAGACAAGCTTGCATCAGAGCAGTCTGCGCAGTTTAATGTTTAGAGTTAGCAAAAAAAAATGCATAGAACATAAAAACATAACTAGGAAGAACAAGCAGGTGGTACCCATTGAAGAATAGTATATTTCTATAAATTTGAAGAACTGAGCAGTAAGTAAACAATCAGGTAATACCCATTGAAGAATAGTCTATCTCTATCATTTTTTAAGTACTGAGCACTTCACAACCAACATAGGGACTTTGTGTAGTAGAACTCAACCAAGAAAACAGAATAAGGATATACCACAAACAGTTCCTCTCCATGAAGCTACCGATTCCCGCTTGAACCAAAAAAAAAATGAAAAAATAGGCGACCTCAGTAACACTTAAATGCACAGGAGTACAAAGCCTGAAAGTAGTTTTGTATCATACTGTTGGATAAACCACTAATGGAATAAATTATTGGTTCAATGTTTTTTCCTAAAAGGGTGGCCTTTGGTGCAGTGGCAGTGGTAGAGCTTCATCGCCTGTGACCGGAAGGTCAAGCCCCTGCCTCTACACATTTATGTGCACGAATGACTGTACCCTAAACAACCAGCCCCAGACCCCGTGCGGGAGCCTACGGCACTGGGTACGCCCTTTTTTTTCAATGTTTTTCCTAATATAGTCCTGAATGAAAACTCACTGCTGATGAAATATTCTGTACTCTAAAGGATGAAAAAAATAGCATTGAACATCTAAGGTGAGAAGGAGAAGAATTTACCTGTCCTCTGCAATTTCTAAGGTTGATATTAACCCCAGATTCGATTAGGAGGGACACAATCTATCATGGATAAACGAGATATTCTTCATCAAATAATAGCAAATTCACATGCTGATAACTGATTGAATGAATTAAAAAGGCAAGGTGGATCTAGAATCATTGCAGAAAGATCAGGAAACAATGCACAGACAAAATCAATGGTTCACCTCATGGTGGCCCTTTGCTGCTGAGTAATGGAGGGGCGAGTTCCGGATCCCGAATGTCGAGTACCGGGCAAGGCGGGGGTTGAGCTCCAAGAGGGCCCTAGCCTCTTGAATGTCTCCATCCCTTGCGGCTGAGACGAGTCGCTCGCCGGTAGCCGAGCAACCGAACGAGTCGCCCATCATACCTAAGATCCCCATGGCGCTAGTACCTATGAAAACAGAAAACATTAGCAACAATTCTTGCAGAGACTCTCCAAGTACTGGATTTCACTAGTTGAGCACCCTATGGAGCTGCACAGAACCAAAGAATCCTCAAGGCATGTGCTGAGGCAGGCACCAGAATGGAGAGCGGCGCTAGCCTTATATTGATATGGGAAGGGAATTCGCCACACACCACTTGGGAACTCCAGAAAGAAACTGATTCAGGAAAAGCGGAAAATACGCCACCTGTCCTCTTGACAATAAACACAAGAATCCTACATAAGCAGGGACCAAATGGCGTCATAGACTCATTGTTTTATGTGAGTAGCTAGCGAATGTAAATAAATGGCAGCACAATTGGGTTGCCTATGCAAGCAGCTACCCAAAATTGAACAAATAAAGAGGGAATTTGAACATACAGGATAACCTCAACCGATCCAGGAAGATACCAGTACTCAAAGTACATGGCACTGCATCCACACGGATCAAAGTGTACAACAGATGCCAACTTTGTATACGAAACAAACTGTGCCAAATTGACCAGTAGTAAGAAAAGGAGTATAAATAAAGATATCTTATCCCCAACTGATCCAGGAAATGGTAAGCAGCAGCAGCATCCCAACCCACAACTCTCTTCTTTTTTTTACTGCAATTATTGTTTTCCCGCTTCAAAAAAAATTATTGTTTTCCAACTATTCCGCAGACCTCTCAAAGCGATGCGGTCAGACGGAGGCGGAGACGCAGTAATGGGGGGTGGAGGAAAAACGGCCGCAGGGACGCGTCGCTGTCTCCCCTGTCCCTCTCGGGACGGAGGGGAAGACGGCCCCATCTGCCGAAGGAGGAATGGCGCAACTACCGGCGCCGGCATTGCGCCCGCGGATTGACCTTGGACAGGTGAGGAAAAGGCAAGAACGGCAAAGGTGAGGAGAAGAAGAACCTGAGCGCGTCAGTACAAACGCCCCCTTTTGACATTCGTGAGAGAGGGCCGGACGGACGGACGGATGATAAAAGGAATGTTTCAGCGACTGATAAAGAAAATCGGGGCCAGATCAAAGCGTCTGGCCCGGAATTAAGCAGGCATTAGCGCTGAATCCCTGCCGAAACGAAAGATCAGATCTCCCGGCGGCGAAATGGCCGAGGGAAATGGCTCCGCTCCGCGCAAGTAATAACAAGAATCAATTCAATCAAGAAACGGAAGCAGCTGGCTCACCTCCGGAGGGCCCGCCGGAGTGGAAGAAGGGATCTTCAGGCGTCGGCCGGCGCCGGCGCTAGGGAAGCCGGAGCCCCTTCGCTCCCTCCGACTCCGCCTCCGCCTTGCCGCCGCCGACGCCAACTCATCAAGAAATCAGCAAGTGGCAGCGCCGGCGGAGGAAGAAGCGGGATCAGGGTGGGAGCGCAGGTGGCTCCGCCCGCGCGTTGTAGCTGTCGCTGTCAGTGGCAGCGCCGGGACAGGGCGGGATGGGGGAGGAAGGAACGAGGTGGTGAGGCTGGCTGGGGGGGCGCGGCAGGACAATTGGACAAGGGGCGCGCGCGCATGCAGCAGTGGAGAGCACGAGGAGATGGAAGGGGGAGAGTATTGTCGCGAGTGTCAGCAGCAACACATGGGGGCTCCCCCCCTTCGCTGCGCGGTTTCTTGTAGCGCCGCTCTGGTTGCAGCCTGCGAGGGCGGAGCCGCAGAGGCGCGCGGCGCGGCACGGCACGGGGTTGGTGTGCGGCGAATGGCGATGTCCCTGCGCTCGCTCGGGGTCGGGGCCTCCGGCCTTGGTGGTATCGGAGGCGCCTGACTGACGCGCGATTCCTTCGTCTTCTGCCTCGGTACCTTATGGTGACAGAAGTTACCTGAATTACCTGTTTATTTTTAACCCCGTGTCCGGATAAGAAGGATAACTTTATTCTTCTCTCTGACATACGGACAGATTTTTTTTTTTTTTGATAGGGGCACCTGGTGAAAGAAAAAAAAATAGTAGTAGCTTGAGGATTGAGGAACTCGATATGGCATTTTATTTTCAACCTGAGATTTTGCTTCCGTTGGACGTCATGTGCTTTGAAATGGCGGCACACTGTTCTGATGGATAGTCCATTTGTGCGGATCAGCGTACGGGTTAGGAGGTACCAAGGACATCTGAAGGCAAGGTAATAAACTTCAACCGTGCTGATCACTGGTTAAATTGGTACAATAGTACGCTGGACGACATCTTCGACATTTGAAGAGCAGGGGGAGAGAAAACTGAAAACCCTGGGCAATTGTGCTTATGTCGACCTACAGTGGTGTACCCAACTTTAATTTTCAAAATATTTCGGTTCACCATAAACTCGTTACATTTGTAAAATGTATACAAACAGCTATATTTGTAAATGCCCTTTTGATATTTATGTAATTGATACACAAATAGCTATCTTGCAACGGTGAATCCTGATAAACATGGCAGATTTATTTTCTCAAAGGAACAAAGTTGCATGGTACGACAAAAAAGAAAGATGCTGCGGTGCAACAATCTTCTTAATTGAACCAAACTATGATTTTTGGTGGGTAAAGTAAATGTTTGTTTCGAAGCACAGGAAAAACGTAAATGCTCACATATGTGTACATACATTTACATATAAAAGCACCTCCAACTTACTTGGCCAATAGATTATTGAGATTCACAAAGTTACCACATGCATTTCGTTGTTCACTGAAAAATCAACTACCCTAAAAAATATCATTAATTTCTAAAGAAATTGGAGAAAAAAAATATGAACATGCATTCTAAGTTGAGGACTTGAACCTCTAGGCAGGTCAAGTAAACAACTTTGACTTACTTTGTGAAATTATTCATGTGATTGGTCTTTCCGTTAAGTTTGTGTTGAAACTTGAATACTCTATATTTGAAATATATAAATGTGGCCTTGTTTTCTTCTTTGTTGGTCACTACTAGTGTCGCATCACATTGACATTTGTTACTTGTCCAGCACTGCGATGTCTATGGTCCTATGTGACGCAAGACTCAAGAGCTGCCCGCTTTAAGAGCTTGTAGTTTGGACAATCTACTCATCTGAGTTTGAGGAGGAATGAACTAATTTTCTCTTCAATATCTCGCATTACTATAAAGTCCACACATGAAAACAATTGTCTCCGAACAAGCCCTAATGTTACCTATGTTTCTTAATTTATTTGTTCATCTTCATGTTTCCATTTGCCCACTACTCATATAATTCCATTTTTGTGTGTTCATCTAGCATAATTATCATGTTCTAGAGGCTAGTCCTTCAAAAACATGAATACTAGTATACTACAATTATTTCGGATACCATGGAAGGTGTAGTAGGTGGAACCCTCAATTTAAGAAGTCCTGGTCCCTATTATGTCGTATACGAATGATCCATGTACCCCGTAGATTACCCATAAAGTATTCAGTTAATCTTTTCCTTATGTGTATATTGTTTGCTTGCTAAACTTTTTTTTAACATTATCACACTTCTAAATGACTAAATGTATATGGATAATGGATTAACTTGATTTCATTAATTAGCTGTACGTGGTCAACTACCAAACCGTATCAATTTCTAGTATATGCGGAGTTTAAACAAAAATAAGCTTGTTAACTATACATTTGCATTGGCAGATGTATGAAAATGCAGTACATATTGACGCGCATTGAAATGACATGTTGACATAGTGCGCATATCACGCTGCTAGATATAATCAATGTTCGCCTACACGGCCGTGTAGGCCGTATACACGGCGTTTAAACGCTACTCGATGGCTCACTGTGCAGTTTAGGCCTAAACGATTCATTACACGGTCAACCCGTTTACACGGTCTTACACGGTGTAAACGGTTGAATTTAAACGGCGCAAAACGGATTTACACGACGTGTAAACCCGTGTAGGCCACCGTTTAGGCTATATACTAACTCGTATTTGTATGTCATTGTCATAAACTCGAAGGTGCGAATCAGTAGTGTTGTTGCATGTTGTCTTTTGGTTATATTTGTATGGTTCATTACATGTATTGTTGTGACCTATGTCACCTGTGACTCTATAAGTGTCTAAGAATTGAGAATTGGTCCCTATATTACTTATCATGATGTCATTTTTGCTGATGTGGTACACTACCGTGTAATCCGTGTACACGCCGTATACACGGCTTTTACACGGCCTACACGCTAAACGTTGCTTGACCGAACGACTACCGTTTAGCGTTTAGGCTAACATTGGATATAATTATATATTTTTTATAATATCATTCACAAATTTTAGCTAGGTTTTCAAAGAAATAGAATAACTGCATGTGTTTCACATTTACATTATTTTATATTCAGGTGTTTTGAAGATATTTTAGTCTCATGGATTTGTTGTTGATAGTTGCATATATTACTTTTTCAACTATTTTAAATTTTCTTCTAAGGTTTTCTCAAACCACAAGGACGAACTTATCTTTCTCAATACATTAGAATTTTCCTATTATTTTAAAATAGATGCATAAGTACTACTATTGTTAAGCAATAAGGGTCCTTCATCAACTCTGCTCAAGTACTACTCCTAGTTTTATATGAAAAAGACAAAGAGGAAAACTAGAGTCAAATTAATGCTGACAACACATTACACATATGGCCCTAATTTATGGCAACGTACATAGTGACAACTTATTAGGTTTAACAAGCAAACGACGTTTTCCAAGGCGGCCGTACCCCCATTTTTCAGTTAGCAACACTGCAGAAAATCGTCGCTTATTGATCTCAACAAGCAAATATGACCCTTTCAGCGATCCCCATTTCTAAATCACAAACATACTTTTCCTAATGCACATTATTTTCTTCCTTGTGTTTCTCCAGTGCTTTGTACATTGAGCCAATATTGTGTAAGGGGACATGGAGAGCAGTTTCTTTGCTGGTTTCCCTCATATTCTATTGGCACGATCACTGTGCTGCTGCAATTTTTTTAATATTAGGCAGCACAAATTATTGCAGCCCAGAAGAAACACAATCGGTGATCCAATCAGACCCCACAAGCAAGGCATGTCTGCCTGCATGATGGAGAAAGCCACGCAGGGAACCAGTCGTTGCAGTAGGCTCCATCCTGCACATTGCTATGCTACATGTAGATGTAGTCCTATCAGGGACGTGATGGGCATTTGCTATTTTAATATTCAAGTGTTGGATGGGATCTCCAATGAGATGGACCCGTTAATATGCATCTATTTTGGTTAATACGACTACGGGATTCATAGAAGATAAATGGTGTGGTACTACTGTTTGATTCATAGGATTTTTTTTTTATCGTAAAGCTGAAAAAGGAATAGTATAAGGTTCTTTTCCCCAAACTCTGCTCAACCTGAATAGGGACCATATGCAGCAGTGCTTCAAGCTAGTTATTTCAAGTTTATAACCAATTTACCATTTATGTTCCCTTGTCTGGCACAAAATGGCATTTCAAATGGTCTAGTACATTATTGTAAAAAGTCATTTCCACTTATTTGGGCAAATAATATCCTCACAATATGTACACTGAGAAATAGCTGACACCTATATTAATATTTTCAATATATAATTTAATCAAACTGTTGGATTTGAGAAACCAAACAACCAGGCCAATTAACGAAGATTAACTACAATAATCAAGGGAGTGTCTTCATGTTGATAATTTGCTCGGTACTGGCATTTGTGTCGTGGAGGAAAACATGCACCTCACTAATAATTCATATCCATAAAACATGAAAACTACAGTGAATGATTAGCTTGCTCTAAAAGAGAATGATCTTGTTTAGTGTGTGTACTAGCATATTTTAAAGACGATAGATAATGAGCATGGTAAATTGGAATGCTAAGTGCAAACATGCGAACATGGGGGGAAACAAGATACGGAGTAGTTCTTTGGGTGTATACCTGATCATGGGCCGCCCGACCCGATAAACCCGACCCGACCCGCCCGAAAAAAACCCGACCCAACCCGACCCGAGCACGTGACGGGTCGGGCGCGGGCCAGTTTTTTAACCCGAAACACTAAAAAAACCCGACCCAACCCGACGCGACCCGAAAAATTACACGTGAAACCCGAAACCCGACCCGAACCCGGCACAACCCGACCCGACCCGACCATGTCACGGGTCGGGCACGGGTCAACGATTTTGACCCGCCAACCCGACATGACCCGACCCGAACCCGACACAACCCAACCCATGATCAGGTATATTTGGGTGTCTTCATGTTGATAATTTGGTCGGTACTGGTATGTCTACACACTGTCGGTACTGGTATGTCTTCATGTTTATGTGCTTATTATGTGCTTAGCTGAATCAACAAAAACCACTCCTGTGGGTGTCTTCATGTTGATATTTTGGTTGTTGGGTATGTCTACACACAGTAGGGTTCTAGAGTCGAGGTGGCACGCCGTACGTATAATACTAGGTAAGGGGGCGCTAACGCTGCGCCAGACGAGTTTTTTTATAATACTAGGTAAGGGGGCGCAGTAACACCGCGTCAGATGAGTTTTTCTCTATAAGAGATCATAGATAGTGATATTATGCTGGCATGACTCGTAAGAAAACTCGATGGCAGTAAGGTAGATGTTCTCGACCATGGAGAGCATGGCCGTGTTGACATAGAGTGTGCACCTAAAGGGCCTTCTGCCACTACGACGCCAGAGGTAGTGGGAGCTAAGGACTGGAGCGGCGCGAAGTGATGTTATTGGCCAGCTAGCTGACAAATTTAAAGAGAGGAGAGAGGAAAATCTGGAGTTAGGAACGATTCGACGAACTCGTCTGAGAAGAAATGGTGGTCGGGGTTTCACATGTGAGCCCGGTGAGCCCGGGGTGGACGGTATCTCCCTCCGAGGCAGCGGCACCACCTCTGATCCGAACTGAGACTCGAAAGAAGGGATAAAGGAGGCGAGTTGACACGTGATGCGAGAGATTGAGCGAGCAGTGAAGGAGCACAATATTTGTGACACATGATGAAGAAATTGAGTGAGTAGCTGAGGAGCACAATGTTTGTGTCACCTTTTCAACTTTGTGGGGAGGCAATGACGACTCTCTAATGTGCAAGGGACACCACGATTTCATTTGCCAAGAATACAAAATATTAATACGTGGCGACTGAGCAATTACGTAATAATGCAATGCTAGAAGCCTGGAACATCGTGGCAAGCGAGAACGCACCGACTCTCAGTAGGCTCGCTTTCTTTTGGCGACATGGATGTACCTATTTCTTCTGAAGACAATGCCGAGAAACAACACGTAAAGTGCAACGTTGAAAGTTTGGAACCACGTGGCAGGCGAGGATGTACCAATTGTAGATGGCGACGTTTTTTTATGACATAGATGTACTTATTTTTGCTAGAGACAAAATGAAAGTAGTACTTATATATAAAAAGAAAAAAGAAAAACAAAAAAAGAAAAAAGGAAAAAAGGAATAATTGCTACAGTAGCATGATCGCTGGGAGCGCGTCAAACCTCCCAGCGATATAGATAGTACTATGTGCCGCAGGACATGGACAGATTCCATTGTACCAGAGCCCTGTTTGGATTGAAAGGGTAAATATTTACCTCAAGGCAAATGTTTTGCCTCTTGTATTTGTCCCTAACAAATTTGCTCCATGGGGTGTTTGGATTGAGGGTAAATAGTTGCCCCCAATTTGACACTCTTTAGGGGCAAATGAAATTTGAGGGGCAAAACATTTGCCCCACTCCATTTACCCCTACATGTTTGGCACCTTTAGAGTAAATTGGGGCAAATTTGCTTCATTTGCCTCATTTACCTACCATCCAAACATGCCCCAGAACTTACTGTTTCCTTCAACAAGGCACAAAAGCTCCAGCCGTAAAGTGCCACATGACAAAAGGTCTCATTAATTTCCTTCACTCACGCTCTGCAATGTTTGGATTGGGCTATATAAAGAAAAAAGAGCTTGCTGCACATGCTCATTCCCTGCACATGTAACTCTCTTTGTAAAAACAAATAAAATAAAATAAAAACACACACACACACAAACGTCTATCAGAGAACACGAAAGATCCCTAACAATTGACATCAAGGAGGGGAAAAAAGTTGCTGCGAAAGTTCCTCACACAATGAACCACCTTTTGACAAACATTATAAACTACTTTTGCAGGTCTGTAGCCCCAACATTTGTGGACCACAAGAGTAAATTAAGCATATGGGGTGTTTAGTTCTCCGTCAAAATTTTTACATAGCAATGTTTGTACACATGCATGACATGCTAGATGAAGTCGAAAAAATGTATTTCACAGATCACATGTAAATTGCGAGACAAATCTAATAAGACTAATTAGGCCGTGATTAGACAATAAATTGTTATAATTCTACAATAAACATGTACCAATGACGGATTAATTAGGCTTAATAGATTCATCTAAGCGATTTACAGATAGAACCCTAAACCCTAAACCCTAAACCAACCTGTAATTAGTTTTGTGATTAGCCTATGTTTAATACTTCAAGGAAAAACTCCATTTTTGACCATCTAACTCTTGCCTCGGTTTGGTTTTGACCATCGAACTCCAAGACCAGAAATCTTTGGCCACTTAACTCTCGAAACCGTTCATATTTGGCCATTGGACGCCATGTGGCGGTGGGACCCACATGTTAGCATCATCTCTCTCCTCTCCTCTCCTCTCCTTCTCTTCTCTCTCCTCCGTCGGCCGCCTGGAGCTCCTTGGCCGGCCGTCGGTCCATCTCTCCCACGTCGATTCAAATTTAAAACCCAACTATATAGTACCTGCTATGAAGGGCTGTTAGCATTTTTCTCATTACAGACATGCTTATACTTCTTCCATGCATGATTCTGGTGTACATATATATTTCCACCTTTTTTATTTGTTTTTTTTTCTAATTATTAAGTCTCATTTCTTATATGTCTCGTTACAGTGATTGTGATGAATGATCAAAGTCAATGCTACCAACTATCTCAATTCGTTTGCCCAAGTTGCAAATGGGACTTGTCGTGAACTTCACCTCTATATATAGGCAAACAGACTATCTTTCATCTATTTTTAGTATGGTTTATGGGACAACTCATATATTTCGTACATTCCATAGCAATTTTTCTATCGAACTTAGAGAACATTGCATATGAGTGTTTGGACGAAGGGAATATTGCTTTACAACCAAAGTAGTCTCCCCCTGTCCTGGTTAAAAAGCCTAATAGCTCTCCGATTCTTTCTCTAAGGGCCCGTTTGTTTAGTCGAAATTTGGAGGATTTAGAATCTAGTGATAAATTATACTATGTGGCTAGAAATTTGACATTTCACAACTTTTCTAAACTCACAAATAAACCTATCCCAAATTCATAGGGTGTGAGATGGAAATGAATTCCATAGGGTGAGAGATAAAAAGATAGGCTTATTCATCGGGTGGGAGATAAAAACATAGGATTACTCTATTATATCATAATAATAGGAGATAAAAAGATATGCTTGTTCATAGGGTGGGGGATAATTTATCACTAGATTCTAATTCCTCCAAATTCCGATCAAACGGAACCTAAGGGAAAAATAATGCTTTTCATAACTCTAAGGAGAAAAAAAAAATCAAATGTTAAGATGACTAGTTTTTGTCGGTGTGGTGCCTTCTCTCGGAGACATTCAAAAATCATACTCAAATCCAATGCTTTCCATTGAAACTCCGCAACCGGATTTGAAATTAGATAAATCAATTGAAAGATATTAGCATACTCTCTCCACATATGAAATAGAAGCTGTTTTGGATAAGATTTTAGTTAAACATTAGAAATATAAATTGCGAATAACTTATAAGTCGTTGAGTTTGAAAATGTGAAAACCATATTAATAGATTTGTCTTGAAAAATATTTTAATAAAATTAAAGTATACATATATCATTTTCTAATAAATATTTTTTGTAAATATAAGAAGTCAAAGTTATATTTTGGAGACCTCATTGTCTAGTATGACTTCTATTTTCTGTATGATGGATAAATGTAGTTGACCTACTATCCTTGATTTCCGTCCAGCCTCCCAGTTTTGCCACGTTGCTGTTCAGTTTGGGTGTTTGGATCCAGGCACTAAAGTTTTAGCAGGTGTCACATCAAATGTTTGGATAATAATTATCAGGACTAAATCTAATTAATTATAAAACTAATTACAGAAGTCGTGGCTAATTCGCGAGACGAATCCATTAAGACTAATTAATTCATCATCGGCACGAGTTTACTACAGCACCAAGTTGTCAAATTAGAGATTAGTTATACTTAATAGATTCATCTCACAAATTAGTCTATATTATATACTCTAAATTAGTGTCTAAATATTTGATGTGACACGTGCTAAAGTTTAGCTGGGGAGCAAGGAGGCCAATTGGCCTGCGGTGCTTGCTGTTTTTTCTTATAGGCACGTGTTGGTGACGGCGAGCCAATTACCGGCAACGAAACTAATGAATGCCAAATGTTATGGGCGAGCCAAATATTGGTTTGGCACGCCTGGGCACCAAATCAACGACTTATCGGTGCACCATATAGCTATCGCAAGAGGGTAGTTAATTATTCTCTGGTACGATTATAGTTTGCAAGTTTGCTCTAGGCAGGTCACAAATATAGACAAGGACAAAAAGCAATCGCCCGGATAACATGAATTTCATGGAAAAATGAACCAAATAATTTGATTACTTGAAATGCGGAACACAACCGATGAGAACAATACACTTATAAACTAGTGATGAAGGGGACAGATCTCAGTGGGACAGGATTAGTCTGTTTTAAATTTTGTAAAGTTGATGGCTTGATTAGTACGAGGTTTACAAATGTTTTAATGTTTTGTTCGTACTATAGGCTAAAGTATATGTAATCTATTCTTTAGCTCGGTCGGAGTCAAATGAACAGTATTATTGCTTCATTGAGGGACTGAGTAGGTTGGTTACCTGGTGTGTAGGTTTCCAGATAAAAAAATAGGATATAGCATAAACGGCTGGTTTCTGTTTGTGCAATCTCTTAAGGGTCTTGACAACAGTTGGCGTGCGGTCTGTACTTTGTACACTTCCTAAAAGTCTATTTTTCCTCCCTCAACTATTGAGGTTATCCAGTTGTCCTCCACAATGTATGAAAAATAAAAAACTTTAATCCTTTAACTCTTAAACTGTTTGATTTATAACCCTATCTAGTTTTGATAGCGGTTTTGGATGTATATATTTTTTAGGAAAATATTTTATTTTCAACCAAAACAACTATAAAACTAGATAGGGTTGAAAAAGAAAAACAAACAATTTTAGCAGTTGAAGGAGAACAAATTCCTGATTGTATACATCGAGGAGAAAAATCAGACAACTGTAATAGTTAAGAGCGAGTAAAATAGACTTTTTCTTCTTGGACCCATCTTGCAAATTTCACCAAGACCTTACTGAATTCCTACAGATTACCTTTGGTCAACATTGCAATTGATGGCATATAAATCATGAGCTAACTGAGTTCAGATACCAACTAAACTAGATATACAAAGAAAAACGGGTCAAACTGGTTCACTCATATATCGTACACCCTATGTCATCCTAGGGTAACAATCAAACAAGAATGTTTCTAAAAATGTAAATTGCTTGAATGTAAATTTACAAATTAAATGAGCTCAAGTGAACAAATCACAAAGGAGAAACACCGAATTTTTTTCCGTGGTCTCGGTAACTTGCCGGTCACCCCTAATCCACGTTGTCGTTAAGGTTGATTCAATGTTCCAACCGCTCCTCTACCAAGGCACCGCTTGATCTTGAGCCGGCTTGAACCAAAAAACTGCTTCACACCTCGATTTCACTAAAGTTACTCTTCACCACTCTGGTGAGTCGTGCACAAAAAAGCCTTTCACAAGCACACCAGGCCTTTTCACAAGTTTCACTTCAGAAGATCACCCGATCACGGCACCACCATGTTGTCTAGGTGTCGGCAAACACCAAGAGTAACAAGTCAAGACTCACTTGACCCTTCACCAAGTGCGTAAAGCTCAATCTCTCATGCAAATGCACTCAAATCTCGTCTCTCGCCCTCTCTTATGTGCAACACATGCACAAACTTGTGGGAAGGACTTTCTCAAGCTTAAGGACACTTAATAGAATGCTCAGCAACCATTTAAGACACAGGGAACCAAGTATATAGGCCACACCTCCCAAACTAGCCGTTACATTCAAACAACCCGAAAAATGCTCTTTTTCATGGATTGTCTGCCGTACAAGGCCGGACGGTCCGCCATTCGGAGCCAACGACTATATTGTCAATAAATGCTTCTCGGAGTTGGTCGTTACGCCCTTCGCGGACTGTCCACCTCACAAGTGGCGGACGATCCGTAGTTCTTTCTACATTCCACACAGAAATACCAACTTTCTGTGTCCGTTTGACGGACTATCCGCCATACAAGCCCATACAGTCTAAAATGCATTATCAATCACCAACATAGAACCAACATATTTCTGTGTAGCTCCAAAGTTCATATTCTTGCATTCTTATCCATGTTTTAATGGGCTGTAACTTTCATCTTATCCATGCTCTTAATTTAATCGTAGATGCACATATATGTGGCCAACAGATAGCATCATATCGATACGTGTTACTAATATTATAGTCACATTTCTGGGTAGTAAAAATGCTAAAATAATTGTGAAGAAGATCTTAGGATGTTAACAAGGTAGGAAAAATGCTTCAAGCGAGATAGGCAGATCGACATCAAGATTAGTGAATTGTAAAGTGAACCCATTATGCTCAGTACCAATTATTCATAGAACCATATCGAAGCCTTTGAGAGTAAAGGCGCATCAGTCGCGCTGTGTGGCAATTCACCCTAAGGCGGCTGAAAAAGTTAACGTGACAGAAAATATATTAGAATACTCATTTGTTATCAATTTGCGTGTTGCCATCTGAGACTTTTTTATAGTGCGAAATCTTGACTATGGTTTGAAAAAAGATGGTCTGGATTACCCAATTTAACCTGTGCTTACGTGTACCTCCAAAGCTAGATGTGCATCCGTGTCAAAAGTTGTCATACACTGATTAGCATTATTTGCCTTGGTTAACCTGCCTGGCTTGCAACGAATGCATTATTGCAAGATTGTGAACGAGATGACCTAGCAATCGTCCATTACACAAGGTCGCTTTTGAAGCATCATGTCGTAAAAAGATGTGCTGCCAATTGAATATAAGGCTGGGCAGGGACCCTCTCAAGAGGAACGGAAGTCTCTCAACAGAGAAGACATACAATCAATACCAATCACCACACAGGACGTAGGGTATTACGCCTTTTAAGCGGCCCGAACCTGTCTAAATCCTGAGTCTCTTTGCCTTTGCGTTCCTGATCTCGGCGAAACCCACCTGAAACTCTACTACCTCGTTATACCCCTCGGTAGGATCGACGGTAGAACACCGACAGGGTTAGATGCAACTAACTCCATTCTAACCCTCCTGTTTGGATCCTTTAAGGCTAGTTGAGCTCCAATTAGCTCAAACTAACTCTAACCCACGGATCCAATCAGGGCCTACGTTGAAAAGAAAGAAAAACTCTAACTAAGCAAACATCAAACACCACCAGCCGGTTTGATTAGATCATAATTAAACACAGGTAGTTTGTCATTAAAAAGTAATAATCTGGCATTGATAGAGAGAGAGAGCGCGATCAGCAAGCGGCCGAGAGAGAGAGAGAGAGTGGAATTGCCATTCGTATGCTGCAGAGCTGTGTACGTTGTGTTTATCTGAAAGTGCCTTGATCGACACCTGGTGCTGGTGGTGTGAGTGCTGACCGATGTGGGGGGCGGCAGCGGCGGCTCCTCAGTCTCGTCTCTCGAGGATGACGGTGCACCACTCGCTCTTGCATCCTTTCTGTTTCTGGTTGAGCTCGTCTGTTTTGGCTCGTTTCTCCTGCAGTAACACCGTTCTGCGGCGGCTTCCGCCGCCTTGCAGCCGAGGACAGAGAGACCGCTGCGGTGGCCGTGCGCGGCGGCGGTGAGCTCCACAACAGCATCTTCCGTCGGCGTGACTGTTGGGGCGGCCGAGAAGCGCAAGCCGATGACCGTATTGGTAGGGTGCGAGCCTGGGACAGAAGACAAATCTTCCACGACATCTCTGTGGGGGGCGGCTGCAGGACAAACGAGATCAGCATTGGTCACTCATGCATGAGCGAAGAAGAGCAGTAATCACCTCAATCATTCATGGTATCCTGTTCAAGAAAGAAAAAACGATTACGGAGCAGCCAAAACAGTACGGCATGCAAATATAATGAAAACACTCACGCAATGACGCAACTATATATATGGCAGCCCAAGACTACCTTCTGTGTGTACCTGAAAACACCACACCATAACAAGTTAGTACGTGGAACTAGCAAGGAACCATGGATGTAGCACACCAACTCCTGCAAGCGACCACACCTCCAGCACTACTACTCCTACTGCTCGTCCCTCTCCTCCTGCTGCTACTCAACTCCGCCTCTCGCCGAAGCCGACGTCATGGCAGCAGCAGCAAGCAGCAACCGAGGCGTCTCCAGCTGCCTCCTTCCCCTCCGTCCCTGCCCATCATCGGCCACCTCCACCTCGTCGGCGACCGCCCGCACGTCTCCCTCCGCGGCCTCGCCGCGGAGCACGGCAGCGGCGGCCTCATGCTCCTCCGCCTCGGCGCCGTCCCGAGCCTGGTCGTGTCGTCCCCGCGCGCGGCGCAGCTGGTGTTGCGCACGCACGACCACGCCTTCGCCTCCCGGCCGGCGTCCAGGATCGCCGACGCCCTGCTGTACGGGTCCTCGGACATCGGCTTCTCCCCCTACGGCGAGCACTGGAGGCAGCTCCGAAGGCTCGTCACCAGGCACCTCTTCTCCATCAAGAAGGTCAACTCCTATAGCCACGCTCGACAAGACGAGGTAATTAATATATATGCTATCTGTTTATATATTTATTTATATCAACGTGACATTTATTTAGCATATATGTGTATACACCTATCATATATGTTCATGTACACCATGCATCCGTTCGTGCGTGCATGTGCATAGGTGCGCCTGGTGATGGAGAAGATCCGGGAGGCGGCGGCGGGGAGCAAGGCGGTGGACATCAGCGAGACGATGAACACGTTCGCGAACGACATGGTGTGCCGGGCCGTGTCGGGCAAGTTTTTCAGGGAGGAAGGACGGAACAAGCTCTTCCGGGAGCTGATCGACATGAACACCAGTCTGATGGATGGATTCAACCTGGAAGAGTACTTCCCAGGGCTAGCACACGCGTTAGGTTCGCTCACCGGATGGTTTGCGAGCAACAAGGCCGTGGAGGGGAACAAGAGATGGGACGAGTTGCTTGAGACGATAATAAGAGACCATGAGCGACGGAGAAGGAGCTCCGAGCAGGGGCATGGTGTCGGCGGTGTTGAGCAAGAAGAGACTGACTTCGTCGATGTGTTGCTGTCGGTTCAGATGGAGTATGGTATTACCAGAGACCATATCAAGGCCATCTTGATGGTAACAAACTTATTTTCATTAATATTAGTAGCGTATATCATTAGGCAATAAGAACCTGACATATCTACTCCCTCCGTCCAAAAAAAATGCACTTCTCGCTTTCCAAGAATTTCGATAATATTAAGTTTGACCAATTATGAATAAAAAATATAAATATTTATGATATGAAATATATATCATTAGATCCGTTTTAAATATAGTTTTTAACAAATTTATTTAAAACCATATATATGAATACAATTCACTAGAAATTTGGCCAAACATGAACCACTTTAACTGGCACGTAACCCAAACAGGCTTTCATTTTGGGACAGAGGAAGTAGTTATTTAATCTTTCCTAATATGTAATAAATGTCATGCATAAACAGGACATGTTTGGTGCGGGCACGGACACGTCATCATTGGTGTTAGAACTTGCCATGGCGGAGCTCATGCGCAAGCCTCAGCTCATGACCAAGCTACAAGACGAGGTGCGTGAGAACACCCCCAATGGACAAGAAATGGTGGCGCAAGATGACATAGCTAGCATGACATACTTAAGAGCTGTAGTGAAAGAGACACTGAGGTTGCACCCACCGGCACCGCTGCTTCTTCCCCACCTCTCAATGGTGGACTGCAAGGTCGATGGCTACACGATCCCCTCTGAAACGCGAGTCATCATCAATGAATGGGCTATTGGTAGAGATCCTGAAGCCTGGGAGAAGGCGGAGGAGTTCATGCCAGAGAGGTTCATGGAAGGTGGTAGCGCTGCAGCCATCGACTTTAGGGGCAATGACTTCCAGTTTGTGCCATTTGGTGCTGGTCGAAGAATCTGCCCTGGCCTGAACTTTGGTATGGCCACTGTTGAGATCATGCTGGCAAACCTTGTGTACTGTTTTGATTGGGAGCTTCCTGCTGGCAAGAAGAAGGAGGACATAGATTTGACGGTGGTGTTTGGATTGACTGTCCATCCGAAGGAGAAGCTCATCCTGGTCCCAAAACAACATGGCAATGTTGTTCATGCCCTGCAAGCTGAGTGATCCTTTAAGAGCCTTGTTTGGAAGCACAATAATAATCCACTTCAATCCATATGTACTAGGGGTTTGGATGAGATTTATTTTGTTTTCTAGACTAATCTATATGTATTGAAAGGGAATGAGTTCATCCACACAAGGCGTTATGCGTGGGTGTGTGCACCTACAGCACATACATGGGTCCTTGTGGTGTTTTGGTATAGTAGTAGTTATATCCAGCATATGTATAAATGCTACTTTACTTGTTATATATAATATAAGTACAATAGAACGAAGCATGCACGCTCATTCACCATATTATGGTACATATTGAAAAATAAAGTTTTGAGAAAAAAATATTCACTATGTATATTGTACAACTGTGGAAGCAGCAGCTGAGGTAACACAGATAACAGACCAAGTAGTACCGAGTCACCACACATATTAAGAAGTCCACACTACGGGAAAACTCTACATTGGTGCATTCACGTTTGTGCCGGTCAAGCTGGAGCCGGCACTAATGTTGCACATTAGTGCCGGCTCCAGGGAACAGTGTCCCTGGAGCCATGTTAGTGCCGGCTAGTGTCACTAGCCGACACTAACGTGCTAGCCGGGCCCACCATTCGCAGAGAATATATGAATCCCGCAACGGTCGGGTTGCACGTTAGTGCCGGCTGGTGGCTTCAGCCGGCACTAACGTGACGCGGGAATATTAGTGCCGGCTAGGGGCTTCAGCCGGCACTAAATGTCAACAAATAGTGCCGGCTGAAGCCCCTAGCCGGCACTAACATGCCCAACATATACCAGCCTTCTTCCTCCTGAACCCGAGCCCAATCATTTGAGCTCGAGCTTCTCCTCTCTCCAATGGCTTGTTAGAGGGAAGGTGCTGCCCATTTTTTGTCAAATTTGTGGTGATTTCACTCATTCAAGTGGAGCAAAGGTTAGCAACTTCATCCTCTTTGGTTTCACGGTTTTAATTTTTCATTTCATGCTTTGTAGGTAGAGAAATTGTTGATTTAAATCATGAAGGGAAATGAGAATGATTTTTTGATTTGTACATTCATTCATTTGAGATATATGTAAATCTTATCAGAGAAGTATGACACATATAGATAGTTTGTGTATGACACATTCAGAATTATTTTTTTAATTATTTTATAGTGTGTATATTTTTTGACCGTGATATTAGTATGTACATTATTTTTAAAAGAAAAAATCTTAGAGATAACAAGCTTTATTGTTGATTTAAAGCATGGATAACAAGCATTATAGTTTTTGTATTAGATAGTTGTGTATGATATATTTATAATTTTTGCACATTAATTTGATAAGGTTATTACATAGTTTGTGCATGACATATTTAGATTTTTATTATTACATAGTGACAAATTAGAGAGAATTTAAAAAAAAAAGTCACGTTGTTATGTTCTAATATTTTTTAAATATGGTTCTCGGCTATTTAAAAAAAAGTCACGTTGATCAATATGGCTTCTGCTGCTGGAGGGAGTGGTGCTGGTGGCGGTGACCGTCGTACGCCTGAAGACAAGAAGAAGAAAATCGGATCGTGAGAGAAAGCAATGGTTCGTTTTTTGAAAAAAACAAACGAAAAATATGTTGAAAGGGGCGAGGACCCAGGTTTTGATCTTGAGAGTGTATTGCGGCGCTCGGCACCATGTCCTACAGAACCGACACCTCCAGCTCCGCCATCTTCTTCAGCGCTAGGAAAAAAACTCTCACAGCATCCTGATCCTGCTTTCCCATCCAAAGATGGTTGAAGATCGTGCTCGTGTTGCTTGTTAGCTATTGAGAAATTTATGTTCATTTGCATAAATAATTGTGGTATAACACTTATTAAGGTTTTTTGTACTTGGTGTAAGTCATTTATATGGATAATTTGTGTTGGAAGTTGAGACGTTATAATTTATATGTTATTGTAATAACGATTAAGTTGATTTGAGTTATGCAGGATTAATTTGTTATTTTAATACGTCAATTAATTGCAGATGGATCGGCAATGGATGTACGGCGGACGAGCAACATCAGCGTGGGTTAATGGCCTAAAATCTTTTCTCGATGCAGCAGAAGCCAACAGATCACCAAAGGGTTTAATGTTATGTCCATGCAATGTTTGCCAAAATACGATACAATACAAGAAAAGAAATACTCTATGGTCCCATATTTATGAGAACGGTTTCATGAAAAGCTATTACATTTGGACTAAACACGGTGAGATTGGAGTTATGATGGAAGATGAAGAAGATGATGCCGGCGCTGATGACGATCATGATAACACCATTCCAGACTGGGTGTGGGTTCAACAAGCTGGTGGCTTTCATGACAAACCAATGGGAGAGGGTGAAGCAATGGGAGAGGGTGAAGCTAATGTTGCACAAGAGGAGACACCTGACGAGCTAGGTCAGGCACTGCTTGATGCACAGAAAGACAGTGAAACTGTGAAAGAGTCATTAAAGTTTGAGAAGATGCTGGAGGATCAAAAAAGCGTTGTACCCTGGTTGCAAACCGGAGCAGAAAAAGTTGGGTACCGCATTGGAGATGTTGAAATGGAAGGCAACTAATGGTGTCACCAATAAGGGATTCAGTGAGCTATTAAATATTGTAAAGAACATGCTTCCTGAGGGTAATGAGCTGCCGTCGACAACTTACGTAGCTAAAAAATCGTTTGCCCTCTTGGATTGGATGTACAGAAGATTCATGCGTGTCCTAACGACTGTATATTGTATCGCGGAGAGGAATACGAGAAGTTGGAATCTTGTCCAGTTTGCAAAGCATTGCGGTATAAGATCAGGCGAGACGATCCAGGTGATGTTGATGGACAACCAATCAGGAAGAAAGTTCCCGCTAAGTTGTTATGGTACTTCCCCATAATACCACGTCTGAAGCGTTTTTTCAGAAATAAGGACAACGCTAAGCTGATGTGGTGGCACAAAGAGGATCGTAAGCAAGATCACATGATTAGACACCCCGCAGATGGGTCCCAGTGGAGGAACCTTGACCGAGAGTATCCTGAATTTGATAGGGACCCAAGAAACATAAGATTCGGTTTGAGTACTGATGGAATGAATCCGTTCGGTGAGTTTAGCTGCAGTCATAGTACATGGCCGGTGACTCTATGTATTTTCAACTTTCCTTCTTGGTTGTGCATGAAGCGAAAGTTCATCATGATGCCATTGCTTATACAAGGGCCAAAAGAACCTGCCAACGACATTGATGTGTTCCTACGACCCTTGATTGATGATTTATTACTGCTCTGGAAGGAAACAGGCGTACGTGTGTGGGATGAGTATAAACAGGAGTCTTTCGACCTCCGAGCTTTGCTATTCGTAACCATCAATGATTGGCTTGCACTTGCAAAACTGTCGGGACAGTCGAACATGGGATACAGTGCCTGTACCCACTGTTATGATGAAACCAATAGCATTTATTTGAAACACTCTAAGAAGTGCATATACATGGGCCATCGTCGATTCCTTCCTTCCGATCGCCCCCTAAGAAACGAAGGGAAACATTTTAAAGGACAGGCCGAAACTCACCATAAGCCTTTGTTTCGTGATGGAAAACTGGTGTTCTCGATGATCAAGGATGTCAAGTGCGTATTTGGGAAGAGTGACGGTAGCGTACCTGTTCCCAAGGATCCGATCACGGGGCGTGCTCCAATGTGGAAGAAAAAAAATCTATCTTGTGGGAATTACCTTATTGGGTCGTCTTAGATGTTCGAAACGCAATTGATGTGATGCATTTGACGAAAAATCTTTGCGTCAACATACTAGGATTTCTGGGAGTACATGGTAAGTCAAAGGATACATTGGAAGCAAGGCGCGACATGCTAAAGCTGACGGAACGACAAGGCTTGCAACCCGAAAAGATAGACAAGGGACGTCACTATTTAAAACCTGCCAGCGACAATTTGAGCAAAGAGGAGAAGGAAAGTATGTTTGATTGCTTGAACAGTATTAAGGTCCCGTCCGGATACTCCTTGAATATACAGGGCATAATAAATGTGAAAGAGAAGAAAATCCTAAACTTGAAGTCCCATGACTGCCACGTCTTGATGACACAATTACTTCCGGTTGTGCTTAGAGGGGTTCTACCGGATAATGTGAGATTGGCAATTGTAAAGCTTTGTGCGTTCATGAATGAAATTTCTTATAAGGCAATTGATTCGAACAATCTAATAAAACTACAGAAAGACATTTTCGAATGTCTTATCAGCTTCGAGATGGTCTTCCCACCATCATTCTTCAACATGATGACACACCTTCTGGTTCATATTGTGACTGAAATAACTATTCTGGGTCCTGTCTTTCTACATAATATGTTCCCTTTCAAGAGATTCATGGGAGTCTTGAAGAAGTACGTCCCCAGCCGTTCTCGTCCAGAAGGATGTATCGCTAAGGGCTACAAAACTGAGGAGGTCATTGAGTTTTGTGTTGACTTTCTTCCCGACATGAAGTCGATAGGGCTCCCTATGTCACACCATGAGGGGCGAGTGAAGGGAAAAGGCACACTTGGAAAGAAATCTAATGTTAACATCTCTTGTAGTGATTTTAGCAAAGCAAACTTCACGGTTCTTCAGAATTCATCCAAGGTGGCTCCATATATTGATGAGCACATGAATATTGTACGAGCCGAAAATCCTAAGAACGGTCCTAATTGGATCACGCGCAAACATATATCTACTTTTGAAGGCTGGTTTAGACGAGAATTATTGGGCAACAACATAGTTGATCAAGAACTTCAATGGCTGGCTAGGGGACCATCGATCACAGTCCAGCAATACCAAGGGTACGAAGTCAATGGGTATACATTTTACACAACAGCTCAAGACAAAAAAAGCACAAATCAAAATAGTGGTGTCCGTATGTGTATAGTAAACAGTAATGGAGAAAAGGACAACTACTATGGTGTCATACAAGAGATATGGGAACTTGAATATGGACCCATAGTTGTCCCTCTGTTTCGTTGTCAATGGGTGGCTAGATCCGGCGTGATGAAGGACCGGTATGGGATGACCATCGTTGACTTTAAAAAGATTGGATATAAAGATGAACCATTCGTTCTAGCCAAGGATGTGACACAAGTGTTCTATGTGAAGGACATGTCAAGCAAGTCGAAAAAAATCTCAAGTCAAAGCAGAAAATGAACCGCAACAACACATAGTTCTTCTAGGAAAATGAAAAGTTGTTGGAGTTGAGGATATTTCAGACAAGTCCGAAGATTATGACCAGATTGATGACTGTTGGCACTCCTCAGCCTAACTAAAATCCGCAAGCGCACGGAGTCCGATGTAGCCTTTCACTAGGGGAGTAAGAACCTGGATATCGAATCCAAGGAACGGTAGACGCGACTAGCCTAGAACTTTTCTAACCGGATCCACTAAGGAGAAAAAGGATAAATGGGTAGAGAGCTTGACTTTAGTTAGCTACTCGTTACCCCAGACAAACTATCGATACCTAACCTGATCTTCTTCGACGGCTAGAACTCAGAACGGGGTGAGAGAGGGGTTCTTCCGGGCTCAGCACTACTGTTATGAGTACACCCGAACGTGGTGGAGTACAAAGGACGGACAGGGCTGTCACCACCTGCCGCCTACCACTGCAGTTCCGTGGGGTGCAACACAACCTGAGATGACTAGCCAGCACAGGCACCACGCCTAAGCTTTCAGTCACTGACCTCCACCCAACGCGAAGGGCTATAGAGGAAACCCCAAACAAGAGTCGCTGTCACTCGCGCAGACTCAGGTACCCGCAGATCAAAGATAAATATGATAACTTGCTGAAAGTAAGTTGTAAACTAGCGAAGTACTAAAGACAAGGGACCGAGGACTTACTGAAGATAACTCTTGAATATATTCCTCGGGGGCGGAAATGTTGAGACGAGACCGAGAGAGAAATCCCGGACTCTCGTATACACAAGTCATATTTCTGAGTTTTCTTTCATACCTTGGATTCTGGTGGCTAACACCCTCATCTTCATCAATTGAGTCTTAGAACAACTCATTGATTGGTTGAGCACTTCTTCCTCTTGGCATTTGGAGTTTTTGATAATTTTATAAAGAAAACGAGGCATTCCCTTGTTATTTCTCAACATCTCTCAATCACTCATAGTGTTTAGATCCTCACCTGGGCTTAGAATCAAGCCTCTCTATGTTATATGGTGGAGCTTTGTAGATGTTGCTCACTCTTCTTTATTTATTTTGCTAGATTGAAGAACTTGTCTAATCATTCCTACTACTCATACATCTTGGCCAAGTGCATGTGTACTTTGATGGTTGAGTCCTTGTTCAAGCATCTTTCATCTTTCCCCTTTCTCTCATTTCTTTTTTTTTTACTGAAGATAAGGAGTGTATCATTCCTTTCTTCATCATCTCTCTCTTTTTTTTCAGGGGGATGAAGAGCTTTCGACAGTTTGGACTTTATTGATGCTCGTGTACGTGGATGGCCATGATGAATAAGATAGCACGAACGTGAAGGCAAGTAATTCGAGCAAGCTCAAAATTTAGAAGGTGGCTATGTAGAAGTTTCAACTTGAACTTGGTGGATGGCTCTGGATAGGACATTTCAAGTTGATGATAACAAGGGTTGCCTTAAGTTTTATTTTCAAAAACAATCTCCAAAACCTTGCATCGGATGGCTCAACTTCTCAAATCATTATATCATAAGAATCAATCAACGAGAATCAAGCAATCCTAATGAAAGTTCCAAGGCAATGAAATACGTTCTCATGGAATATCACAAGTGTATCCAAGGTGTCATGCATAGGGGTTCACTTTCATGAATTTTGATCAAGTTTAAACATTATTTAGCCAGGAATTTTATTTGGATCAAAATCACGAAGGGATCAAATGTAGGGGTTACAAACCGTGTCCTGGAGTCGAGTCGACGATGTTGGCCACGGGCCCAGGCCGATCGGCCCAGTAGAGGCCGGCCGGCCTGGCCTTGCAGCCAAACGTTCCGATTCAGGTTCCCCGTTCATGTGATTCGCGAGATTACGCAGTGGGCACGGGATCTCCTCGAACGGCTTCAGCAGGGGGCCGGCCGGCCTGGCCTAGGCCGGCCGGCCTGGCATTGTGCCAGGTCTGGTCGTGTCTTGGCCAGCGACCAGTACAGCTCCTGTACATCAGTTTTCTGCGTGTTTCACTGAAAAAATCAGTCCGAGGGTTTGGTTGGCACACAAGTGTGCACCAACCATTCATTTTTTTTTCTTTTATAAATGAGCCTCTTCTTTCAAATAAACCAATTTATTTTATTCAACTAAGGGGAAACAAATGTGGGGGTGCTGAATACAAGGGAACATTGAATGAAAGAAATTAAAAAGGGAAATCTAAACTAGCACCCAAAATTCTAAACTAATTCTAACCCTAACTACTCTTCCTTCGGGCGGTAGAGGTGTTCATTTCCGGTTGCCTTCGCGAGGCACTTGACCTTGGAGGCCATCGCCTTGCAAAGGATCTCGATCTTATCATCGGCCTCCATTTGCCCGATCACCGCCTTCGCCACGCGCTCATCCATGTTGTTGACCCTTAGCTGCAGCGCGGCGAGCTTCCTCCTCAGCTCCTCTACGTCCTCCTCCTCCTCCTCCTCGTCGGACCACTCCATCTGCCTGGGAGGTCCTTGGATCGGAGGGGGCATCATGAAACACTTCCTCCCCTCGTCGGGCTTCTTAGGGGCTAAGAAAAGCCCCTTCCCGATGCCTGGCCCTTCCCGGCGTGGAGGGCTAGGACTTCCCGGGGTGTACTGCGGTGAGTACCCCGGCGAGGTGGAGATGAAGAGCGGCACGATCTCCTTCTTGAGCGGCGAGGAGACGAGGCGCTTCCCGATGGCCTTCTTCGGGGACAAAAGTCCCGTAGTTGGCCTTCGGGGCGTCTTGGGCTACGAACTCCCCTGACCCTCCTCTTGAGGATCACGGAGGGAGGCTCTGCCCAAAGGCGAGCCAGAGAGGCGGCGTGGGGAGGCCGGCCGGCCTGCCCCAGGCCGATCGGCCTGGGAGAGTGGCCGCTGGGCCTCCGGCTGCGCGGTGACGACGTCGACGAACGCCGCCCTCTCAATGATTCGGACGCTGCTGGAGTTGGAGGAGCCCGGTGTCCCTTTCAAGGACTCGGACGGGGAACGGCTGCCGTGAGAGGCCGAGTTAGAGTCTTGGTGGCTGGATTGCGAGGCCATGGCTGAGATCTCTCAAAGGAAGGGACGTTTCTGGAGAAGAAGGCTCGAGTGTTCTGAGGGAGAAGAAGAGCGGGGGCCTTTCGTTTTAAAACGACGCTCCTCCCTTCGAAACCCCACAGATTCTCGGAAAGGATAGCAGCAAGACTCATTCAAACGAGGAGCGTCTCGAGTCGAGCCGGTGCTGGGCCGGTCGGCCTGGGTGGGGCCGGCCGGCCTGGCTGGGCCGGTCGGCCTGGGTGAGGCCGGCCGGCCTGGCCTTGTCCCGAGAGCCCACGAGATTTTTCGTGCATGCTTCCTTTGCTCTTCTACCAGAAAGTCTTTATGGTTTGGCTAGAAAAAGTTTAAGAAAAGGAAAAGAAAAATAGAAAAGGGAAATCTATCCTAGATAAGGGCCATTTTTAGGTCCCGCCCGGACCTGGACTAGGTATCTCGGTTAGCTCGTAGACGTCCATCTCTCTGAGCTCCGGCATTTCGGATTCGAGAAATATTTTCAATCTTTGGCCATTGGCCTTGAAAGTATTTCCGTCATTATCCTGGAGGGTTATCGCGCCATGATCGGCGGCATCTAAGACTCTAAAAGGACCTTCCCACTTACTTCTAAGCTTACCATGACCAAATAAGCGAATACGGGAGTTAAAGAGTAATACCTGATCTCCCGCCTTGAAATGCTTGATCTTGATGCGCTTGTCATGCCATCTCTTTGTTCTTTCTTTATATAGCTTGGCGTTGTGGTAGGCCTTTTCCCTCCATTCATCCAGTTCGGCCAATTGCATTCTTCTTTTGAGTCCGGCCGTCTGGAGATCCATGTTCCACCTCTTGATCGCCCAGTGGGACTTGAATTCTAGCTCAACCGGTAAGTGGCATGTCTTGCCATATACCAGCTGGTAGGGAGTCATCCCTATCGGTGTTTTGAACGCTGTTCTACATGCCCAAAGTGCTTCCGGTAATTTTCGCTTCCACCCTGTCCCCATTGCATTGACCGTCTTTTGCAGAATGTTCTTGATTTGTTTGTTTGATGTTTCTGCTTGCCCGCTGGTCTGGGGGTGATAAGGTGTAGCCACTCGGTGGTCTACTCCTAAGTCGCTTAGGCACTTCCGGAACGTCTTGTCGACGAAGTGTGATCCTCCATCACTGATCACGACTCGGGGTACTCCAAAACGGGGAAAGATGATCTCTTCGAACATCTTCCTTGAATGTTTCGAGTCGGCTGCCGTGCATGGAAGTGCCTCCACCCATTTGGAAACATAGTCGACTGCCACCAGGATATATTCACACTGCTCGGATGCAGGGAAATGACCCATAAAGTCTATTCCCCACACGTCGAAAATCTCCAACTGGAGGTTATTTTGCAGTGGCATAGCATCACGGGCGTTGATATTCCCGTGTCTCTGACACCTGGCACATCTCCGTACGAATTCCTTAGCGTCTCCATACATGGTTGGCCAGAAGAATCCACTCTGCCAGACCTTTGCATGGGTTCGGAAAATTCCGTAATGTCCTCCGTACGGTGATGAATGGCAACGATCAAGGATCTTATGTGTTTCCTCATGAGGGATGCATCGTCGGAGTAACCCATCAGCACAAACCTTGAACAGATAGGGGTCATCCCAAAGGTGAAATCTGCTGAGGTAGATTAGCTTCTTTTTGTCTTCTCCTGGAGGCACATATCCAGTCACCATGAAGTTTACCAAGTTTGCGTACCCTGGACTGGATGTGGTGACCTTGAGGAGAGTATCATCTCTGAGATAGTCATTGATCGGAAGATCCGACCCTTGAACCTGCATTCTTGAGAGATGATCCGCCACACAATTATCTGTCCCCTTCTTGTCTCGTATTTCTAAATCAAAATCTTGAAGGAGCAGAATCCAACGGATGAGTCGTGGTTTGGCATCTTTCTTGGTCAAGAGGTACTTTAGTGCAGCATGGTCTGTGTATACTATCACCTTGGCACCAACCAAGTAAGATCTGAACTTGTCCATGGCAAACACCACTGCCAGGAGTTCCTTCTCCGTTGTCGCGTAATTCAACTGAGCTCCGGTCAATGTCTTGCTTGCATAAGATATAGCATAATGCTGTTTATCCTTGCATTGACCGAGCACTGCCCCGACTGCATAGTCGCTAGCGTCGCACATGATCTCGAATGGAAGATTCCAATCGGGCGGTTGTATGATGGGAGCTGAGATAAGTGCCTTCTTGAGGGTGTAGAAGGCGAGAAGGCAATCATCGTCGAAGTTGAAGGGTGCTTCTTTAGCCAGGAGGCTTGTAAGAGGTCTGGCTACCCGGGAGAAATCTTTGATGAATCTTCGGTAAAAGCCAGCATGACCCAGAAAACTTCGCACACCCTTGACATTCGTCGGGGGTGGTAGTTGCTCAATAACTTCTATTTTTGCCTTGTCAACTTCTATTCCTCTTTCTGACACCTTGTGTCCCAGCACAATTCCTTCTCTGACCATGAAGTGGCACTTTTCCCAATTTAGGATAAGGTGATGCTCTTCGCACCTCTTGAGAACTCTTTCCAAGTGCTCAAGACAGTTGTCGAAGGTTTTACCATATACGGTAAAGTCATCCATGAATACTTCCATGATCTGTTCAATCAGGTCAGAGAATATCGCCATCATACACCGCTGAAATGAAGCAGGTGCATTGCATAGGCCGAAAGACATCCGCCGGTAGGCAAATGTTCCGTAGGGGCAGGTGAAGGTAGTCTTGCTCTGGTCATCGGGATGAATAGGAATTTGATGATAACCAGAGTATCCATCAAGGAAGCAGAAAAATGAGTGGTTTGCCAACCGCTCAAGCATCTCGTCGATGAAGGGGAGAGGAAAGTGATCTTTACGGGTAGCTTTGTTAAGCTTCCTGTAATCGATGCACATCCTCCATCCAGTAATGGTCCTCTGAGGGATAAGTTCATTCTTCTCGTTCTGGATAACTGTCATTCCACCCTTCTTCGGCACAACTTGAACTGGGCTGACCCATTCACTGTCTTGCACGAGGTAGATTATACCCGCGTGCCGAAGCTTCAACACTTCTTTCTTGACTACCTCCCTCATCGCATCATTCAGCCGTCGTTGATGTTCTCTAGACGGCGTATGGTCCGGCTCCATAGGTATGCGATGGGTGCATAAGCTGGGGTTGATCCCCTTCAAGTCCTGTAGAGAATACCCGAAGACAGACCGGTGCTTCTCTAGGACTGTGATAAGCTGCCGAGTCTCATTCTCTGTCAGTTTGTCACTGATGACGACTGGCGAGCGTCGGTCATTGTGGAGGAAAGCGTATCTAAGTCCAGGAGGCAGCGGCTTCAACTCAGGCGGGGGGTGTTGTGGCTTTTCTTCCTCGTCGAGTTTTATAAAACCGTCCGTTTCTGCCTCTTGGATGAAATGGTTAGCCTCTTCAGCCTATGAGGACTGAGCTTGCTCTTCTTGAGCGGAGCTAACTGCTTTCTCCACTGGGTCTGTCTCGGATCGGGCCTCTGCGATAGTGTTCACTGACCGCACAAGGCTGACCGGGATGATCTCTTTACCAACCTTGAACTGTATCGTGGCTCGATATGGTTCGGGTTGGCAAGGTGCTCTATTGGCTGTCCGATCAGGAAGAAGTTGTCGCCTCTAGGGATATCGAAAATGTGGAAGTCTAGGAAAACCCTGTTGCGTCCCATGTGTACGGGCACAACACGGATGATTCCTCTGCATTCCATCATCTGGCCATCGATCCACTTGAGGTGCTTACGGGAGAAGGACCGGGGTTCGTCTGGTTGCACTTGTGATGCGAGTGCACTTGATATGATATTACTCCCGACCTTCGGGTCGTAGGCAACTTCCTGAGAGTCAGTTCCCTCAATAGCGCAATGGAGTACTCTGAAGTTGCGGGTAATTCGGATGATGTCTTCGCAACTTTCAATTTCCTCCGTCCATTCCTTGCTCATGATCGCAGATAAACCCTCGATCTGCGGTACGGCTTCTGGAATGAACGCCTTAGACCTTGAACTTGCGCACACTTGTTCCATGGGCATACGTGATGTATTGCCGATCTCCAAGTTCTCTTCTTCTGTAAAGAGCTCGGGAATGAAGTGCGGCAGATCATCAAGAATATTTTCATGGTCTGAGGACTTGGGGTGTTCGAGCACTTCCTCTATGATCGGAGGAGGCGGATCGAATGTGAGGGCGAGTAGTGGCTGTTTGTCTGTGGGGGTTGTTGGTGGTGTTGGTGGGTCGTCGAAGACGCCAGTGTACTCGGTAGAGTTGAGAACCTTTTCCAAGATTTCTCGTACCTCATCCACTGTCTTGTATAGCACTGACCCTGCGGAGGTGATGTTCAAGAACTGTGCACTCTCCGGCTTCAATGCACCAACAAAATGCTGCATAAGCATTTCCTCTGGAATGTTATGCGGTGGCCCTGAGTTGGCCAATTTTATGAACCGCTCCCACGTGGCTCCAAGTGACTCATTGCCTTGCTGATATGTCATCAACTCAACTCTGAGTTTCAAGATCTTGGAGACAGGGTAAAAGAACAGACAAAACTCGTCCTTCAACTTGATCCAATCTCTGCTAAATCCCCTTGCAGTCCGGTCGTATCAAGATTTTGCATTTCCTATCAGAGAAAATGGGAAAAGTTTCCATCGTATAGTGTGGGGGATATAGTACCTGGGTACCTCACGAGCAAGCCTGGCAGCCCACCAAAAGGGGGCAGCCCAGCCCACCGTTCTGGACCTGAAGACGTGCGGGACAAGTCGGCGCACGGAGGAAGGATCTGGAAGGAGAAGTCCTAGTTGGAATAGGAATTATTGTAAAGAAGGAAAATATTCTTAGAGATAGGATCGGATATAAACCGACTTGTAACCCTGCCCCCCGATATATAAGGCGGGCAGGGACCCCCTCCAAAACAATCCAACTCACCACATCTCAATTCATAGCGAGATCCACGCAATACAACACCCCAAAACAGGACGTAGGGTATTACGTCGAGTCGACGGCCCGAACCTGTCTAAACCCCCGTGTCTGTCCAACCTAACCATCTTGCTTCCGATCTTTGCGATCTTCCCTGCATTACAAATCACTTCCGTGGGCTACCCCGTGGAAGACTGCCGGAGATAATATCACCGACAGTGGCGCGCCAGGTAGGGGATATCGCCGAGATCAATCTGGCAAGCTCGATGGATCGCGTCAAGATCTTGGACAGCTGCAACCTCCCGGACGTCGACGAAGTCGAGATCCAGTTCGGGGACGTCATCACCGCCGCCTTGGATACCCAAGCGGCAGGAGCTACGGTCGCCACGGAGGTCTCCTCTCTGGCGCCGACTTCGGCCATCACGGCCCGATCCGGTCCGATCGCATCTGATCGTGCCGGATCTACCCCGCTGAGTCCATCGCAGAACGCGAGGCCAGACCAGTCGGGAACAGATCTACAATCACTCGGTTCCGATCCGACTCCTGAGAGTCGCGTCGCCGAATCATCGCAGAGCGTAAACGCTCAACCAACACGCGTCCAGAGCCCTGAGGTCATTACTGTTCAGACCCCTGGCTTTTGCGCGCTTGCTCGGAAGCAGAAGAAGAAGGACATCGTCCAATCGGATGATTACTTCTCTGGGAGCGACTCCTACGGGTCAGATCTACTGGGACCCTCAATCCTGGACGATCTGCCGGAAGGATACACAGTGTCCGATGCCTCTACAGAGCCGGAACTACTAGGATCACTCGGAGAACTAACTCCGAGTAGTTTGGAGCGTTATACGCCCACATCCGACTTCTCCGAGTCCGAGGAAGACTACCTCGCGCAAGAGGGAGTCGGATCATATTGCTACATGGTGGCGCCAGCAACACCAACCAATCCTGTCTCAGAAGATGAGGTCACTCCTGCTGAGGAGACGACTGAAGCCAGGAACCAGTGTCGAGGACGCAACGCCAGTCGGGCGACTCGCAGAGCCGCACGACCGCACGGAGCCACCGCGTCAGGATCTGGCACTGCTCGACTCCAAGAGCCTCACTCTGAAGATCATCATCGCCAACGGGATCAACACGAACGGAGGAGCACCCGGAACTTGATGCGTGACGGCATGTTTGAGTTCAATGGATACGACGTCTACGAGACACCGGTCCAGAACCTCGTTACTATTAACGAGGAAATCAATCGGCTGCCACCTAACACTCCGGGCCTGGAAAAGGTAAGGGCTCTCGTGCAGGCCGCCTCCGTCCAGGTTCACCAGATGCAAGGCAGAACGACCATGGACGCTCCTGAACCCGGTCCATCTCGACACCGGGCCGGCGGCGGATCGGGTCGTGATGAAGACCTCCGCACCACGATCAATAGAGATCGAGATGCAAGGGACATCATCACTAACAGCACCGAAGAGCGCCACCGTGAGGAAATCCGACGGCGCGAAGAGTACGATCGGGATCATGGAAATCCCCATCGTAACCCCAACAGGAGCGGCTACTCGATGGAGTCAGACTACTCTGACCTCTCCGGTAGCCCAAGGCGCGGCAACGATGGCGGTCGCACTCCGCCACGACGACGAGTGCTTCCACCACCCAGGCGACCGACTCCACCAAGAGATCGAACTCCACCGCGCAGCAGAACCTACCGGCAGGACCGAACTCCACCCAGGACTCGGAACTATCGGAGGACCCGTTCCCCGCCCAGGGACCGGGATCGCAGGAGGGACAGCACACCCCAAGAGCGGCTGACGGATCGGGACCGAGCGATTCCCGCCCTAGAGGTCAGATCGGCAGATTCCAGTCGTTCACCGAGCGCTTGAGAAGCGTGACGTGGCCCAGAGGCTTCAAGCTGTCGGATATCGACAAGTACGACGGGAAATCTGACCCATCTCAATGGCTTCAGATCTACTACACCGCCGTACAAGTGGCCGGCGGCGACGAGGACGTGATGGCAAACTATCTTCCCATCATGCTCACCAAGGACTGCCGCAACTGGCTGGCAGGACTCCCGCAGGACGCCATCGACAACTGGGAGCAGCTTACCGAACTCTTCATCGGTAACTATCTTGGTACCTGGGAAAGGCCCGGGAGCAAGCGGCTCCTCGGTCAGATCAGGCAGCGCAAGAACAAGACCCTGCACGACTTCGTGCGCAGGTTCTCAGAAAAGCGCAACTCCATCACGGACGTCACGGATCAGGAGGTGATGTCAGCTTTCCAGCGCGGCATCTCCGACGGGAGACTGATCCATAAGTGGACTCGGAAGCCACCTGCGACTGTCAATGACATGTTCCGGGTCGCTAGCACGTGGGCGGACGCCGAGATTGCGGAAAGAGAGCAGCTCAGCGAGATCAGAAGTCGCTGGGAAGAAGAGAACAAGACGACTCGCAAACGCGACCGCCGCGAGGACGAAGACCGACACGACGACCATCGACGCAATGACAGCCAACCTCGCAAGAAGAAGAGCGAGGGAGACATGGTCC